>CM042157.1:187036-235443 GCA_023376005.1 Doryteuthis pealeii
GAGGCGGATAACTGTATCACACCCAAGAAAGAATTTATTATTTAAAGCCAAGACTTTTAAAGTAAGCAGTTGAGCGAAATTAGGTTCGCAAGGTTGACCAGAAATCCGTGAGAAATGCAAGTGAATCAATTAAGGTTTGAATTTGTTCTTGTCCATTGTAAATCAGCGAAAATGCTAGGAGGCCCTTAGTAATCTTAAATTTGGAAATTATTTGAATGGTCAATAAATAATGATGAGGATGTGACAAAAGGTCAATTTTTAGGCTATGTGAAAATGCAAACAGCTTCATCTAGGAATTGACTCAAACAATTTTCCTATGACAATAACCAAGGACCAATGAGCACTTCTTGATATAATTGAATATTCCATTCTTCAATGCGAGCTGGATATTGGCAAGATAAAAGCCCATCATTTCAAATGCTGATTTTCAAACTTTATCCTTCTTGGATAGATTCTAATAGCAATTTTTAATTTATATTTATCCCTACTTCATTTTGTATTGGAATAAACCAAACATAATAAGTATCTATAAACTGAAATAGATGAATTTGAATGAGAGCTAACAGTTCAATCCTACCTACGTTTTGTTTTTTTGTTGTTGCAGTGATATTGTTTGATTTTTTCATGAATTGATGTTTTTTAATAGCTTGATCCTTTGATTTTCTTGTTGTTGTAATGTTTTTGAATATTTCACAAAGACAAGTACCATATTTTCTTGTGGGTGGTTTTTGAATATTCACAAAGACAAGTACCATATTTGAGGCAGTATATAAGACCCCCTCCTTCATTTATTATTTATTTTATTTTTTTACAAAATTTTATTAAAAAATATTTCCTGAATTTTCTATGCAAAGTTGGAGGAATCTAATGTTTATCTCAAAACTTGTTACTTCCGGCCAACTTCAATAATCTGCGTGAGGCTGATAGATTTTGATAGTACCAGGATGCAATATTTGCATTGAATGAGTCCCCAGGAAAATTAAATGGGTTCCCAACTAAAGCCATATTTGATTTGAATAAGTCCCAAGGAAATTTGATGGTCCCAATTAAAGTTTCTTAATAGATTGTAGGGTTTTTATTTATGGATCTGGAAATAACTAGCCATCTAACTGCTACCTTGTAAACCAATCCTGTGTAATTAATTTCTAAGAAACTATTGAAATGTATTTACAGTTAGTTTGAAATGGTGGGGTGAAGAAAAAAGAAAAACTGGGACACATGGAATATTGATTTTACGCGTCTTCTAGATTTTTATGCATCAGTGATGCAGGACGCGTAACCTGTCAGCAATCTCTTGGTATAAATGCAAATGTAAAATATCTGTGTCGGTCTTATATGCCATCAAAAGAGTCTGCCATTTCCAGTCATTATGGAAATAAATTTGAGTTCATCAGATGAGATCCATGTTTAATTTTGATCTTGTTGTCTGGTGGTTGTTGGCACACTAAGGATCATTGCGTAGTTTCCCCCCCCCCAAAAAAAAGATAAATAAATTATCTGCATCTGCACAAGTGACTGTGCAGGCCAATTTCTGAGTGGACAGTCTTTGGTGCACTGCTACACACAAACTGTGATGCTTTCTGGGCTGCTGTCTTTTCTCCTCTTTCTGGCTGTCTTTGCTGTCAAGGCTACTCTCCTCTCCACCCTCTCCGTTTGCTTGCTTAATGTTAAGGCGCTAGGCTGCTCGACTTCAGCATCTACCTTCCCACATGTTTGTGTCAATTGACACATCCTCATGTCTCTCCCACAAGACATCTTTAAACATTAGACGTTGTCTGGTGTTGTATTTTAACATAAATAAAGTGAAACATTTTTTTTTCTTAATTTAAAAATAAAGCACAAACAGTTATAATTATTACCTCAATTCAATAATTCTAAATGATTCTCTTTGTAACTGAATTAAATAAATAACAGAGTGTTATGTTTTTAGATACAGGATAAATATGGTAACACTGAATGAAGATGCAAGACCAGGTTGTTGGGAATTAAACGCAAGGTTTTATTTAACACAGGGTATAGAATGCTTCTACCCTAAAAGTGACTTAACTAGCTTCAACTGTGCTGTGCATGTGCAATCCACTTGTACAAACCCAATCCATAAGTGTCATGGCAGAAACCTCGGAAGAATCAAAACTCCCTAGGTTTACTATCTAGCTTCACTAACCATTACACCACGCAAGTACTTAATTCACTCTAATTATATATTAAAATGATAATAAATATGATGCTAATCAATTTCTATTAACATCTTTTGATGTGGCCATTTAATCAGCAAATGTTATAAATAACAAAGGCCTTCTACATAAAAAGGGATGCAAAGTGTTATATACCCCATATAACACATTAGGTATTAATGTGATGGAGAGACAGACAGACAGATAGATAGAGAGATTGGGATGAGGGGTTTTACAGACTCTTCTACTATTAACTTGGTTGCTTACTGTCTTTATTGCCTGACATAGAAGTGTGGTATCTGTTCAGGATTCTATTGCTCTGATCTTCCCCATTCTGCCCCGGTTAAAGTACCAATTAATAGCGTCGATCCAAGGGGGCCATCCCCCAGCAATACCTGCCCCTGGGAGCAGGTTGGGTTATGCCCAGCGCCGGTGGTGCCCGGTCTTGAGGGGGAATGCCCGAAGCGGATTGACGCAATTTTTGTTCTTTCCCACCCATGAGCTTCGGCTTGTGGATGGTCCACGTAAACGAGGCCTTGTGCCCAATCCTCATTACAAGTGGGGTATGAGGCCAATATACCCTTTCTTCTTTATTGCCTAATTCATTTACATTGTCATCTCATCTTTCTCTTGTTGGGCTTAATTCTCTTTCTTCTGATAGAGAGAGACAGACAGACAGACAGATAGATAAAGATGGTCATTTCTTGTTTTAAATAATTTAATCAACAAGATTTGTTGTTTTTCTGGTAAAGCTTTATTTAAACATCCAGCCCATATTCCACAGTGATCGAAGAGCGACTCTCAGAGTTGAAGCGATTTCGAGTCCACTGGTTTGAATCTCTGTCACATCAGCTCTAAAAACTATCTCATGCTATAGTTTTCACACGCTATCGGAGGATTCAAGATGGGGTCATCCACATAACCAATCATAACCTACGGTATGGAAATTCCCATTTAACACCTTTGATTTTAAATCTGACAACTCTTATTCAAAATATCTAAACTACGGAACATACACAATTTCATTGACTACCTAGAATTATGTAACAGTTTGACTTTTCCATGGAACTTTAGTCATTTTGACAAATTTACAGTTTCTCAGTTGGTAGAGTGCCGACTTAGGAACCACAAGGTTCCTGCTTTGATACTGTCCCTTCCAACTCAGTGTATGAGTAGCACAGGGATCTGTGTGGTAAAGTAAGGAGCTGATGGTAGGTGTGGCGCTCACTCAAATGTAAAAACATGCTCCTTGGTTCTAGCACCAAGTGAAAAGGGAGATTAGACTCTCTCGCTGTCTGGCTGATACGGACTTTGGCCACCCGAAGACTGATGGCTGTAGATTGACTGCTGAATAGTTGTTGATCAAAAGCAAGTTTAAATTAAGATGAATAAATACCAGTCAAAAAAAAGTTATCACCCTGTTGAATTGGGGTTGTAGAATACAACGACTACATCTCTATGGAGTTTGTAAGGCCCCTCCCCTCCAATGTAGCCTCTTATTGGCTGTGGGTGGTGCCCCCAAATGCATGATGACAGGATTCTGGTGGTTGAGAGTTTGTGAAGTTATGAAAAACTAACCTATTAAAATTATTCTACCAATCAAAGTATCCTTGGTATGTTGGCTAAACTGAATCTCATTTAGGTTCCAGTCCTGAGCTCTAAGGGAGTGTGGATTGCAATTATTCCCAGTTCCACTTTGACCAGGTGTCGTTAAGGGGGAGACCATCATAGATCAAATAGGTCTTTTTTGCAAGTTTAATGGAACATTATTTCTTCTATTTATTTGATACTCATTGAAGTTAATGAAAAATCTAACATATTTAACATACAAAAATCTAAATAAAATAATTTCTACCATATTAATTGATACACATTGAGCTAATTGGAAAAATTATTTCTACCAGTTATAAAAACCAAACAAAAATATTTACCCACAAACTTTCATTTACAAATCCATCTGATACAAAAGACAAGGATTTGGCATTGGGTAACCCACAAGGTGATATGCCATTAAAACAAAATAACCAACCAACATAAGATTATTTCTAATATTTAATACACATGAAGTGAATGAAAGCACCTACATCAAAACTTTAATCAATTATTAATACACATAAGGTTAAACAAATCATGGAAAAACAAACAAACAAAAAACAAACACCCCCCCACCAATATTTGAAATTATTTTCTCCCCCTCTCTCTTTATAACTTCGTAGTGAGTTGATGAGATAGTCGCCGAACTGGGTAATCCCATTTCCCCTCTTTCAATGCTGACACCTCCTCGTAGTGGTTCATACTAAGGCCTTAAAGTCGGCCCGAGGCGGGTGACGAACTAGACAACTGTAGTAGACATAAGTAGTACCCAAAAGCTGAAAGCGTGTTTGGTTAAACGTGCATTCCGCATTCTTCTTCCCCTCAACTTAATTGACCAGTACGAGTACAGTGGGTTGCGTTTTTGAAGTGTTAGCTGCAAAGCCCCACTAAATTTCGCAACCACTTTATTTAACCTGGCTGTGGCTACCTCACTAAAGCTCGCTACTGGCCCCTCCCACTGCGTCGAGATAAGCGCCTTATATTTTTCATTAAATAACTACAAGGTTGATTAGCCATTAAAACACGAAACAACCATCAAAAAAGTTTTAATGCGTTTGCAATACTTCAACCACACACAAAAAATCATTATGAAAGATCCTAATTTTTCTTTTTCTAATTTTATGGATTGGAGTGTGTGAGTGTGGTTTACTAAAACCCATTGGGTTGTATTTATTATTGTTCTTTCAGGATCCCTCTACAGTGTTTGTGTTAGTCCCGGGTGCAGGACTGGACGCTTGCCTACGAACTGCCAAGCTTGGATACAGTTGTCAAGGGAATGAATGGAGCCTTTTCATGCTTTTTGCTTCAAATTTTGTCTTGAACAAGTAAGGAGCTGCCCAGTATTTTATTCTTCTTCTTTTCAAGTCTTTTGTATAAAGAAAACTTTTAATTTTTTTGTATAAGAAAACTTTTAAATTGTTTTTGTATAAAGAAAACTTTAAATTGTGTGTATAAAGAAAACTTAAATTTTTTGTTATTAAAGAAAAACTTTAAATTTTTTTGTATAAAGAAAACTTTAAATTTTTTTGGTATAAAGAAAACTTTAAATTGTTTTTGTATAAGAAACTTTAAATGTTTTTGATAAAGAAACTTTAAATTTTTTTTGTATTAAGCAAAACTTTAAATTGTTTTGCTAAAAAGAAAACTTTAAATTGTTTTGTATAAGAAAACTTTAAATTTTTTTTGTAAAAAGAAACTTTAAATTTTTTTTTGTATAAAGAAAACTTTAAATTTTTGTATAAAGAAACTTTAAATTTTTTGATAAAGAAAACTTTAAATTGTTTTTGTATAAAAGAAAACTTTAAATTTTTTTGTATAAAAAAACTTTAAAATTTTTTTGTATAAGAAAACTTTAAGTAAAAAAAAAATGATTCCCTGTGTCATGAATAAGGAATTTAACCCTTCTTTTAGTTAAATTGTAAATATACATTTTTAGGGGAAAATTATGCTGCAATCTATGGAATCTAGGCATATAAAAAACAATTAAATTTAACTAAAGAAAGGTTAAATTCTTATTTCATGACACGGAATCATTTTTTTTTTTAACTTAAGATTTTCTTTATAAAAAAATTTTAAAGTTTTTCTTTATACCAAAAAAATTTAAAGTTTCTTTATACAAAAACAATTGAAAGTTTTCTTTTACAAAAAAATTAATTTTCTTTATACAAAAAAAAATTTAAAGTTTTCTTTATACAAAAAAATTTTAAAGTTTCTTTATACAAAAAAAAATTTAAAGTTTTCTTATACAAAAACCAATTTAAAGTTTTCCTTTATACAAAAACCAATTTAAAAGTTTTCTTTATACAAAAAAATTTAAAGTTTCTTTATACAAAAACAATTAAAGTTTCTCTTTTATACAAAAAACAATTTAAAGTTTCTTTATACAAAAAAAATTTAAAGTTTTCTATACAAAAAAAATTAAAGTTTTCTTTATTAAAAAAAAATTTAAAGTTTTCTTTATTACAAAAACAATTTAAAGTTTGCTATACAAAAACAATTTAAATTTCTTTATACAAAAAAAATTTAAAAGTTTGCTTTATACAAAAAGAAACTTGAAAAGAAGAGGAATAAAATATGGGAGAGCTCACTTTACTGTTCAAGACAAAAATTTGAAGCAAAAAGCATTGAAAAGGCTCCATTCATTCCCTTGGACAACTGTATCCAAGCTTGGCAAGTTCGTAGCAAGGCGTCCAAGTCCTGCACCCGGGACTAACCACAAACACTGCTAGAGGATCACTGAAAAGGAACAATAATAATACAACCCATGGGTTTTAGTTAAACCACACTTCACACACTCATTATGACAATAGAAAAAGAAAAAATGTAGGATCTTTTCATAATGATTTTTTGTGGTGGTTGAAGTATGTGCAAACCATTATAAACTTTTGTGATGGTTGGTTCGTGGTTTATGGCATACAACCCTTGTAGGTATTTAATGAAAAATATAGCGCTTATCTCGACGCAGTGGGGAGGGCCAGTAGCGAGCTTTAGTGAGGTAGCCCACCAGGACCAGGTAAATAAAGTGGTTGCCGAATTTAGTGGGCTTTGCAGCTAACCACTTCAAAAACGCAACCCACTGCTTACTCGTACTGGGTCAATTAGTGGGAGGGGGAAGAGATGCGAATGCACGTTTAACCAACACGCTTTCAGCTTGTACTACTTCTGTCTACTACAGCTTGTCTAGTTCTGTCCACCCGCCTCGCGGCCGGACTTTTTAAGGCCTTGTATGAACCACTACGAGAGGTGTCAGCATTGAAAGAGGGGAAATGGGATACCCAGTCGGCGGACTATCTCATCAACTACTACCAAGTTATAAAGAAGAGTGGGGGAGAAAATAATTTTCTCAAATATTGTGGGGGGGTTGTTTGTTTTTTTGTGTGGTTTGTTTTTCCAATGATTTGTTTAACTTCATGTGTATAATAAATTGATTAAAATGATTTTTTATGTTAGGTCTTTCATTAACTTCATGTTGTATTAAATATTAGAAATAATTATTATGTTGCGTTGGTTATTTTTGTTAATGGCATATCAACCCTTGTGGTTAACCAATGCCAAAATCCTGCTTTTTGTATAGATTGATTTGTAAATGAATAGTGGGTAAATATTTTTGTTTGGTTATAAACTAAACGGGTAGAAATAATTTTCATTAGCTCAATGTGTATCAATATATTGGTAGAAATTATTTTATGTTAGATTTTTGTTATGTTTAATTATGTTAGATTTTTCATTAACTTCATGAGTATCAATAAACTAGAAGAAATAATGTTCATTAACTTGCAAAGACCTATTTGTCTATAGATGGGACCTTAACGACACCTGGTCCAAAGTGGAACTGGGAATAATTGCAATCCACACTCCTTAGAGCTCAGGACTGGAACCCAATGAGATTCAGTTTAGCAACATACCAAGCATACTTGATTTGTAGAATAATTTTAATAGGTTAGATTTTTCATTAACTTCACAAACTCCTCAACCACCAGAATCCTGTCCTCATGCATTATGGGCACCACCCACAGCCAATAAGAGGGCTACATTGGAGGGGAGGGGGCCCTTACCACTCCATAGGATGTAGTCGTTGTATTCTACAAACCCCATTCAACAGGTGATAACTTTTTTGACTGGTATTTATTCATCTTATTAACTTGCTTTTTGATCACAACTATTCAGACAGTCAATCTACAGCCATCAGTCTTCGGGGTGGCCTTAAGTCGGTATCAGCCAGACCGAGAGGTCTATCTCTTTTCACTTGTGCTAGACCAAGGAGATTTTTTTTACATTTGAGGTGGAGCGCCACACCTACCATCAGCTCCTTACTTTACCACACAGATCCCTGTGCTACTCATACACTGAGTTTGGCAAGGGCCAGTATCAAAGCAGGAACCTTGTGGTTCCTAGTCGGACCACTCTACCAACTGAGAAACTGTAAAT
The DNA here is from genome assembly GCA_023376005.1 of Doryteuthis pealeii. Lineage (NCBI taxonomy): Eukaryota > Metazoa > Mollusca > Cephalopoda > Myopsida > Loliginidae > Doryteuthis > Doryteuthis pealeii. Next base: position 195,232 of record CM042157.1, read on the forward strand.
TTGTCAAAATGACTTAAAGTCCATGAAAGTCAAAACTGTTACATAATTCATAGGTAGTCAATGAATTGTGTATGTTCCTGTAGTTTAGAATATTGAATAAGAGTTTGTCAGATTTAAAATCAAAGGGTGTTAAATGGGGAATTTCCATAACCGTAGGGTTATGATTGGTATGTGGATGACCCCATCTTGAATCCCCGATAACGTGTGACTATAGGCATGAGATAGTTTTAGTCTGATGTGACCAGAGATTCAAACCAAGTGGACTCGAAATCGCTCACTCTGAGAGTCGCTCTCGATCCACTGTGGAATATGGGCTAGGATGTTTAATTAAAGCTTTACAAGAAAAACAACAAATCTTGTTGATTAAATTATTTAAACAAGAAATGACCATCTCTCTATCTATCTGTCTGTCTGTCTGTCTCTCTCTATCAGCAAGAAAGAGAATTTAAGCCCAACAAGAGAAGATGATGACAATGTAAATGAATTAGCAATAAAGACAGTAAGGGTATTTGCCTCATACCCCACTTGTATGGGCTGGGCAACAAGGCCTCGTTTTAAACGTGGGCCCATCCACAAGCCGAAGCTCATGGGTGGGAAGAACAAAAAATTGCGTCAATCCCTTCGGCATTCCCCTCAAGGAGGGCAACTCAGGCGCTGGGCAATAAAACCCAACCCTGCTCCAAGGGGGCAGGTATTGCCTGGGGGGATGGCCCCTTGATCGACGCTATTAATTGTACTTTACCGGGCAGTGGGGAAGAATCAGAGCATAGAATCTGGAACAGATACCACACTTCTATGTCAGGCAATAAAGACAGTAAGCAACCAAGTTAATAAGTAGAAGAGGTAACATGTAAAAGCCCTCATCCCATCTCTCTATCTATCTGTCTGTCTGTCTCTCCATCACCATTATATACCTAATGTGTTATATGGGGTATATAACAAAAACTTGCCATCCCTTTTTATGTAGAAGGCTTGTTATTATAACATTTGCTGATTAAATGGCCACATCAAAAAGATGGTTAATAGAAATTGATTAGCATCATATTTATTATCATTTTAATATAATAATTAGAGTGAATTAAGTACTTTGCGTGGTGTAATGGTTAGTGAGCTAAGATAGTAAACTAGGGAGTTTGATTCTCCCGAGGTTTCTGCCATGACACTTATGGATTGGAGTTTGTACCAAGTGGATGCACATGCACAGCACAGTTGAGCTAGTTAAGTCACTTTTAGGGTAGAAGCATTCTCTACCCTGTGTTAAATAAAAACCTTGTTAATTCCCAACAACCTGGTCTTGCATCTTCATTCAGTGCTTCCATATTTTATCTGTATCTCTAAAAAACATAACACTCTGTTTATCTTATTTTAATTCAGTTAGCAAAGAGTAATCATTTTAGAATTTATTGAATTTGAGGTAATAATTATAACTGTTGTGCTATTATTTTTAAATTAAGAAAAAAAAAAAATTGTTTCAAACTTTATTTATTGTTAAAATACACACCAGACAACGTCTATGTTTAAAGATGTCTGTGGGGAGAGACATGAGGATGTCACATTGACACAAACATGTGGGAGGTAGATGCTGAAAGTCGAGCAGCCTAGCGCCTTAACATTAAGCAAGGCACGGAGAGGGGTGGAGAGGAGAGTAGCCTTGACAGCAAAGACAGCCAGAAAGAGGAGAAAAGACAGCAGCCCCAGAAAGCATCACAGTTTGTGTGTAGTCAGTGCACCAAAGACTGTCACTCAGAAATTGCCTGCACAGTCACTTGTGCAGATGCAGATAATTTATTTATCTTTTTTTTGGGGGGGGGGGACACTACGCAATGATCCTTAGTGTGCCAACAACACACCAGACAACAAGATCAAAATTAAACATGGATCTCATCTGATGAACTCCAAAGTTATTTCCATAAATGACTGGAAATGCAGACTACCCAATTTGATGGCATATAAGACCGACACAGATATTTACATTTGACATTTCAGTACCAGAGATGCTGACAGGTACGCGTCCTGCATCACTGATGCATAAAAATCTAAGAAGAACGCAGTAAAATCATATCCATGTGTCCCAGTGTTTTTCTTTTTTCTTCCCCCACCATTTTCAAACTAACTGTAAATACATTTCAATAGTTTCTTAGAAATTAATTACACAGGATGGTTACAAGGTAGCAGTTAGATGGCTTTAGTTATTTCCCAGATCATAAATAAAAAACCCTACAATCTATTAAGAAACTTTAATTGGGACCATCAAATTTCTTGGGACTTATTCAAATCAAATATGTGCTTTAGTTGGGACCCATTAATTTTCCTGGGGACTCATTCAATGCAAATATGTGCATCCCTGGATACATAAATCAAAAATCTATCAGCCTCACCGCAGTATTATGAAGTTGCGCTAAGTACAAGTTTTGAGATAAACATTAGATTCCTCCAACTTTGCATAGAAAATTCAGGAAATATTTTTTAATAAATTTTGTAAAAAATAAAATAAAATAATAAATGAAGGGAGGGGTCTTATATACCCTCAAATATGGTACTTGTCTTTGTGAATATTCAAAAACAACCAACAAGAAAATATGGTACTTGTCTTTGTTGAATATTCAAAAACATTACAACCAACAAGAAAATCAAAGGATCAAGCTATTAAAAAACATCATTCATAAAAATCAAACAATATCACTGCAACAACAAAAAAACAAAAAACGTAGGTAGGATTGAACTGTTAGCTCTTCATTCACAATTCATCTATTTCAGTTTATAGATACTTATTATGTTTGTTTATTCCATACAAAAATGAAGTAGGGATAAAATAAATTAAAAAATTGCTATTAGAATCTTCCAAGAGGATAAAGTTTGAAAATCAGCATTTGAAATGATGGCTTTTATCTTGCCCAATATCCACTCGCATTGAGATGGAATATATGCAATTATATCAAGAAGTGCTCATGTGTTCTTGGTTATTGTCATAGGAAATTGATTGAGTTCAATTCCTAGATGAAGCTGTTTGCATTTTCACATAGCTAAAAATTGACCTTTTGTCACATCCTCATCAATTATATTTTGACCATTCAAATAATTTCCAATTTAAGATTACTTAGCAATCCTAGCATTTTCGCTGATTTTAATGGACAAGACAAATTAAACCTTAATTGATTCAACTTGCAATTTCTCCACGGATTTCTGGTCCAAACTTGCGACTAAATTTCGACTCAACTGCTACTTTAAAAGTCTTGGCTTAAATAATAAATCTTTCTTGGGTGTGATACAGTTATCCGCCTCCCTCACATCAATTTACTATAATTGTCATCTCTTACTACCACCCTCAGGGGTTGGCTATTAGAAAACCTCTACCCGTCTCTAATTGGTCTTACTTCTCTTCAAATTCCCAGACAAATTCAGACATCCAAATCTCGTCTTTATCGCTGTCCGAAAATAACTGTCATTGACTATTCATTCACACTTTGTCGTGATTAAGCCCTGCTGACCTATTAAATCTGAGAGCCAAACTGAATTTTCAAGTCACTTTAATTTCTCATCTCATTTCACATAACTATTGTAAATATTAATTTTTCTTTTTAAATAGAATATCAGATTTTTCTCATTGAAAATCACTAATATCCTTTGTACTTTGTCACAAGGGATCAATCACATTTGCGACGCATAATTACACAAATTATAATCACAGTCATTTAGGGTCTGATACACTTCTATATTGTGTTAATATTGCAAATGGCAACCATTTTGTTTCCTGCTGTGCAGAACAATAGTTTTTGTACAGCCTACACATTACCTATTTCCATTATACTGTAAAAGAAATTTTTTAATTCCGACTGATAGTTTTTGGACTAAATGAAAAATGTCACCTCGTTTATCATTTGTAACACAGTGTATGTGTATATATCTATTATTATACTAAAGCTGAGTGAATCAATTTTTTGTTTCCTAAAGGTTTTTTCCTGTTTAGTTAATGACACAAAATTCATACTAAAATATTCCTTGCTTTTAGGATTGAGTTATTACTTTTTTTATTGGTTCTAATTAGTCGTAATTAGCAATTAAGTCAAAAACTGACCCATCCCTCACTCACATTCTGCCTATCACTTTAACCTTCTCTATGGATATTTTGATTACCTCCTCAATATGTCTTAGTTTCTCTACGTGAGAAAGAGAAGATGGGGAGTTATTGTGATAGAGACATTTAAATACTCACTTTATTTTGTATATTAAGATTCAGCAACAAGCACGTAGCTTATAAAATACCATGATCCATTTCAATTTAAATTAGGTCAAACATTTCCTTTCTTAGAAATCTTACAAAATGATTTTAATGTTTTTGGTTTTTTTTTTTTAATTCTCTGGACGTTTTTTTTTTTTTTTTTTTTTTTCTAATTTAATTCACTTTGCAAACTTTCTTTTCCCTAATCCCAATTATCAACAGAGAGCTCAATGGGCAACCCAACGGGTCACATTTTGTCTAATATAATTTATATATATATATATATATAAATATATATACCCAAACTTATTGGTAAATCCTCGTGGTGAGAAAAAAAACAGCAAATAGTTGATTGTAAAAATATACTACAAACATCAACTGGAAAAAAAAATTTTAGGAAAAAAAGAAAAGACCAAGATAATCGTACCAACAAAAAATAATCTATTGGTACAATATTTTGGCCAAAAGAAAAAACAATTTATATCCATATATATATATATATAAGATATATATATTCATACAAAACCGCCAGGAGACTAAAGCTAATAAGTAAAAAGTGTTCAATACCTAAGTAGAGCAAATAATAATAATCTGACAGTCAGATCTTAGCCCTGAAGAGCATTAAGCGAAACTTTTATTAGGTTCGTCTGACTCATTAGATTTATCTTTATTATATATATATATATATATATATATATATATATATATATATATATTATATATAAAATAGTGATACTTGTAATTAAGCCTGAATTTGATTTTCATGTAAGTAACTTAAAATATTTTAAATTATCTATTTTACTTACATATACTAGGTAGTTAAGCAGGTTGTATATTTCCTTACAATCACAATTGAAAAAATAAAAAAAAAAATAGTGCTGTTGAATGCTGATTTCAAAGACAGGAAGCAAGCCCTCCCTTGTTGAAGGATGGTACCAACCAATTTTGTATCCCTCACTTTTACTTGTGTAAATGAAATAAAACCTTGTAAGTATCTACAAATCTGAAATAATGTATTCAATCCAATCATGTTATTTTGAAATAAACTATTTTGCCATCAGAAATTCCTTTCTCTGCCTTCATATATAACATTACTTACCTTCTGAGGATCTTTTGAATGAAATTCAAATTACACTAAAAAAAAAAAGGGTTTGTTACTCTTGTCTCTCTATAATCTTTTGGATTTTTCTTTCTCCAGATTAGAGTTAATAAAATAAATACATCAACACAAGTCTCTTTGAATTTGCAAAGTCTATAAGAACATAATATTTCAATGACTTCCACTCACAGCAACTCACCAAAGTCAGAGGTATCCATTTTGAACTTTTATAGATGACTATTTTTCATACTGATAATAGCAGATGATTAGACACAGGAGATTTTGCAAATTTTCATCTTTTTTATTCAAATGTGTGTCTTAACTATCAGCAAATACAGTAAGTCTTTTTCTCTATCATTTGTTTATTAAAAACAAGCAATCACTTTCAAATTCAACAACATTTTACTATATGAATATTAAACACAGCTCTATATAATATATATATATATATATATATATATATATATATATATATATAAGGGAGAAAGAAATTTGACAACAGCAATACAAAAGCAGGAGAAAGATTGAGGAGGTTTTACAATGTTAAATATCAAATTAACAAGTTAAATAATCGACTCAAATAAGTTACTTGGTTTCATTGTTCTTTTCTTTTTTTTCTTTTTTTTTCTTTCTAATGAGACAAAAAGTAACTTAAAACAATGTTAAGCATTGAATTTGTACATACATATTTTAGTGATGACAAAAGGAAAATTATTAAGGACATGAATATACAATTTTATTAAATATTAACACATAAAGTTAGTTATATTAATCACCATGTTTTAAGTCTTGATTTTTTTTTATGTAGGAAGATACCTGATTTTTTAATCTAAGAAGATTCACGATTTTTTAATGTAAGAAGATTCACGATTTTTTAATTCTTGATTTTATGTTTTTATATTTAATACTTTACATAAAATAATCTTAATATAGAAAAAAATACCATAGAAAAGAAATTGTAAATGTTCACTACGTTGATCTAACTTTTCAACTAAAAATATAAATTGCTTTGAATAATAATGTTTTTCTTAAAAACGTGTCATTCAAGTTTATAGTCCATTGCTAAAGACTGAGGTTAAAATTAGATATTAATTTTATTAATTCATTTTTTAGATTGTCAAAACAAACAGGTTTTCAAAATAGTCATTTTCACCGTTAAAGGAAAACAATCAACGATGCCATGAAAAGCTTTTTTAAAGTTAAACAGAGTTGCTTCCCTTTCAATCAATCAAAATGATTATGTCCTTACATTTTTGGACACTTAACGCAGTAGTATTGTCGAGGTTTACATTCTGTGTAAGTTGTGTGGTAAATTTATCGCAAGTGAATTATTCCTGGCTAACTCAGAATTTAATAATTGCTTTTAAGAACTTAATAAAAAGAGTTAAAGTGCTAGGGTAACCCTATATTATAAGAGAAATTAATCCGATACAATAAATTTACCTAAAATCAAATTGTAATACAGGTACTTCCTTTGAAAAAATGTGCTTGCATTTTGAACACTGTCCCAGTTCAGAACAACTGAGCAATATGGATTATTTGGACTATTATTCTATCTTTATTTTATCCGTACAACGTTTGGTCGATGAGCCCTCCGGCCTTCTTCAGGTATTCTTGTCGGACTCAGGAGCTTTTTCAGACTCGGGAACCTTCTTTACCGAGTCCAAGAAGGCTTCGCGAGTTTGACAAGAAATACCTGAAGAAGGCTGGAGGGCACATCGTCCGAAACGTTGTACAAATAACAATAAGATGAGGACAATAGTCCGAATAATCCAAATAACACTAATTATCAAGCCTCATCTCAAAAATTCAGAGAAACCGAGCAATAGTTAAACTACTCTATGTTAAATCTGTAAACACAATACACGTTCACATTTTATATTCTCTCTCTCAACATTGTTTTGTGGTTTTCACAAATACATGTATTGTAGATATCTAAGCTGAGTTTGTTCTTTAAAAAGAGTCACAATAATTGTTAAGAAACTTCTTTACTTAAATATATACAACTCTTTGAAGCCTTGTTGAAATTTTACTTAGTCTTACACACACCTTAGTTGGTAAGCAGTAGCCATGCAAATTGTTACGAGTAATAAAATTTCAAAAGAGACAATAGAGTTTGGTAATGTGTTAGAACTTGTTAGAAATCAACAAGTTTTATTGGTGAAACAAGACACAAGTGAAGTACAAATATTTATAACAATATTTTCTTATATGAACAAAAACATTTTAAATAAATTTGGCGTGAACCTATTATATGACAGTCAGATGAATTGGATGTGGTTTTTGCCACTCCAAGAAATACCAATGTATTTATTGTTTTTAAAGCATATAAGGGAAGTGACAATTATTATTTTGCATTTATTCATATGTCAATTCATACACAAATTATATACATTGAACTATGTAGATATGAATGTTTACTGCTGCTAATTTAGCATTGCATTATTGATAATGTAATATTTTCATAATATAATGTAATTTATTGTGTACAGTGCTCAGGTGCACCACAACTCATCAAAGTCTCATGTCAAGTACACAGAATAATGTTGTGTCAGGAACATGAACAGTTCACAGTAGTAATATGCATGTATGCGTGTGCATGTGTATGTGGAGAGTGGTATCAGGTATAGTGTTGGCGGACTACAGGAAGCATGGAGGCTTTGAAAGATTCATAACATAATACCTCATATATTTTTAACAAATCTTGAAACAAAAAGCTGAGTTTTACTATTATTGTAATTTTGTATTTAATATAAATTTCTGTAACTTTATATATATCGTGAAATATCTGAAATTCTGTTTTTCTTTTAAAATTAGACAGCAAATAACAAAATATATTAATATATGCTCCCATAAATTTGGTAGAGCTCTCTAATTGGTAATTTAAATTAACTCTCACTACTAAGCATATAAGCAATGATCGTTTCCCCGGAAATTTGATCTCTAAGTGACCGTAAAATACATAAACAAACCTATGTACTTAATAGTTTTAAAACACCAGTCCCCGCTGCGGCTGTCAGTGGACGAGGGGATAAGATATCGGGCTACCATACGGTCAGTCTGAGTTCGACCCTAGCCAAAGATAGTTGTGTCTAGCTATACTGAAGAGGCGTGAAACACCGAAACACGTATCTGCGGATGACATTAATATTTATATATATTAATTCTCAAGGAAGTAAGGCAGTGTCACTCATAAAGCAAGTACAGTAATATTATATATATCTTTATTAAACTTTTGAACATTTGAACTTATAAACAAACTCCAGAAATCTATCCTGTTCATAAGTAGAAGTTCATGTAAACTCTTCTAAGGTCTTACATCAAAAAATCTGAGTGACCAAAATCTCATTTTCATAAATAACATTAATACAAATAGTCTAGTTAAAGAATTCACTCAACACATTTTTATAGATATCTATTAATAATGGAGATTCGGTCTCTATTTGTCTGTAACAAAAACTATGTCACTACTTACGTCACAATTACCCAAGTCATCAATACATAGAATAAAGAACAATTAATATTAATAAAATAAATAAAAGCTATTCCTTATAATTCAACGTTTGAATCCTTTACATTGTTATAAATAAACTATATATCATTTAAATAAATAAACTATATAAACTATGAAATTAATCAAAAAATTGTATTACTTTAAATGGAAAAAATTATTTGTGAAATTTGTAATCAATTTCAAAAATTATTTATTACTCTCGGCCCTTTTTCAGTAATTGAAAGTTTCCAAATAAATAAATAAATAAATACTTAGGATTTTGTGTAAAATTTATGTGAAACTATTCAAAATAATCCTTTAATTAATAATTGATAGATGTGCACAACATTTTATTTAAGGAGGACAGAACTAAGTTTCATTTCAAATTGTTTTATTTTTTTTTTTATTCCTTTGATAAATTTGATAATTTTACTTACTTATGGAACAAACTCTCTGACATTGAATTTTTAACTCCCACCCCTCTCAGACAATATCTTTCAAAAATTAATTTTTACACCGCCTGGAAGTTGTTGTCTTTTTTTTTTATTAGTATCTATTAAAAAAATCCAATTTATAGCACATAAATTTTATTATAACACCAATATGGTTAGAGTTAATTTTGGCATTTTATGTAATTGAAACAATATTACTTTGTTTAATCTCTGACAAACAGCTAAATTAAACCAAGGATTGTGTTATAGAGTTTTGAAAATGTTTAATAAATTATCCAAGTGTTAAACACCATGAGTTTTTTTTAGATAGAAAATTTAGTGTACTGGTATTATTTTATGAAATAAAACCTTTGAAACAATCAGGCAACTTATTTGAGAAGATTATAAATAAGCTGACTTCAACATGGAATGAAAAAATAAGCATTTATAGATTTACAAACATATATATAGATGCAAATAAATAGGGTTGATTTAAATTTACATTAAAAATAAAATTTGTTAAAAAAGTTTTAAATGAAAATATTTTCTTTTCTTTAAATATAAACAAAAAACAGTTGGGTTAATCAAGAAAAAAGAAAAATCATAAAACAGAAGGAAAGCATTGAAAATTTGAAAATCAAGAAATTTAAAATAAACTTGAGTAAAAAAAAAGTTTATATATATATATATTTCATAATAAACACTTGATTTAGTGGACCTCCATATATTTGATTTAACTGACCTTATATAAAGAATTAAGATATGACCAAAGGCTCAGTTGTAATTTGCACAAATTGTAAATTACCTTTAATTCATTTTTTTTAATAACAAATATTTTAAAATTCTGCCTACAATAAATCTAATGCATAAAAACATTGATCTACATCAGGGATCACCAAACTTTTTTCATGGTGGGCCGGATAATTGAAAAAATAACGTACACAGGCTACATTATTATTGTGTTCAATACTCGCTAGCAAGAACGAAAACATTCTGATCAATTGTAATTTTATTAAAATCTTATATATATATTGAAAATATAGGGTTTGTTATTTCCAAAAATGTTTGTCTCATAACCTTTTGACCTATTGATTGCTTCACAGTCGTTCTTTGAAATATTACCTGTGTTTTTCAAGCAGTCCTAACAAGTGAAATGCTCACATGCACAAAATTTTGTAACCTACCCACAGTAGTCAAGTCCATGAAGATTTAGTAAGCTTAACATGATATCTAAATTTAAATGGTATCAGAACGTCTCATGTTCTGTATGTTTTAACAAACAAATTCAAGTACCGTCGGTAGTTCAGATCTGACCCGCGGGCCATAATTTGGTGACCCCTGATCTACATGATGGATTTTTAGGTCATCACCCAAGAATGATTAGGAATCACTGAACTGTCAAAAAAGATGAATGAATATTACATATTCTTTATCATAATTTAATAATCTTATATTCTATGGTTTTTTACATAGTAAAAAAAATCAAGTTGGCAGACTGACCTATTGTAGGTATCAGCCAGACAGTGAGAGCCTCTCTAGCACTAGACCAGGGAGATTATTCTAGCTGAATTAGAACACCACACCTACCGTCAGCTCCACACTTTACCACACAGATCAGATTAACCAAGCTGTGCTACTCATGCACTGAGTTGGCAGGAACCAGAATTGAAACCGGAACCTTTGGATTTCTAAGCAGGTGCTCTATCCACTGAGATCAACCAGCCCCTATATAGTATTAAAGTTATTTTACATTAAAAAAAAACATATATATATATATATATATATATATATATATATATATTCGTAAGACATGTGTTATTGAATAACACGGAGTATTCTTTTTTCATTTTTTGTATGGATATTTTTTCCAGTCTTCTGGCTATCCTTTTTGAATCTGGATCGAGTTGATTCATGATATTTTTCATACTTATTTCCCGAGCGCTTTCGACTGTTGCTCCAGTCGTATTCATGGGGTTATGTAATTTGGTTTTTAGTTGATTTTAGTTTTATTATCTATGCTTTTATCTAATTCAGAGAGTCTATTATTTTTAAGAGGGGGGGGGTTAGGTGAGTGTTAGTTATTGAAGATATTTAATACGTTGTCTCCGACTTTAAAGGCTATTTTATTAATGTTAGATTTTTTATTTTTAATGCATATGGCTTCTAGGATCTGTAGGCGTTTCTTATTGTTATTTTTGTAGATATATATATATATATATATACACACATCATAAGAATGGACCCTAAGGTTACTTACAGATTTAAGGGATATTCAAAATTAACAGACATGTCTTCTCCTATAAGTACATTAATTCAAGGGGTTGCTAAATATATATATATAAATAAATAAATAAAGAGATATATACCTTTAGAAAGTAAATTTATTTCGACATTATATTCTCCTCAGTTCCATTTTTGTTGATTTTTGTCTTTAATATTTCATAAAAATAGAACTGATGAGACTATAATGTCAAAATAAATTTATTTTCTAAAAAGGTATATATCCTTTTATTTATTTATTTATTTATAATATGTATATGTAAAAGATATATACACAAATCTTTATATGTACATTTGAGTTCTCAATTTTGGTTGAATCCTATCAAAGTAACACTTGATATCATCCACTTTTATATTTATATATATATATATGCACACATAGTTACGTTATCTGTTATTAAATATAATTTCATATTTAAAAAATTTAACATTCCCCAATAGATCAACTGTTCTGAAAAGTAAAAGGGGGGGGGTTAAGTCTAAATTCAAGTGTTAAAAACAAACTCTTCTAAATAGGCTGGATGCGGTCAAAGAAATATAATTCTTACGCACAGACACATCACATTCTCAAAGCAGATGAACCTAAATTTTTGTATTCAAGAAAAATCATTTCAAATACAAACTGAGAAAATTAATTTAAAAGCCTTACCTGTATTTTCTTCTTTTTGAATCATTAATTTCTTTTGTTTAAACTAATCGTCCAAAGAATATAAGTTTATGGCTGAGTGTTGAAATAGGTCAGAAAAGTAAAATGGAAAAGTTTGGTGTGGGCATAGAATTTAAGGAATTTAGAAATTACTAAGGATACGAATTATGTTATTTTTGTGTTAAAACATGCAGTTTTATTGAATTTATCAACTGCATGTTTTAACACCAAAATTTATCAACTGCATGTTTTAACATCAAAAATTTATCAGCTGCATGTTTTAACATCAAAAATTTATCAACTGCTGCATGTTTTAAACATCAAAAATTTATCAACTGCATGTTTTAACACAGAATTTATCAACTGCATGTTTTAACATCAAAAATTTATCAACTGCATGTTTTAACACCAAAAATTTATCAACTGCATGTTTTAACACCAAAAATTTATCAACTGCATGTTTTAACACAGAATTTATCAACTGCATGTTTTAACTCCAAAAATGTATCAACTGCATATTTTAACACCAAAAATGTATCAACTGCATATTTTAACATCAAAAATTTATCAACTGCATGTTTTAATACAGAATTTATCAACTGCATGTTTTAACACCAAAAATGTATTAACTGCATATTTTAACACAAAAATAACATAATTCGTATCCTTAGTAATTTCTAAATTCCACACCAAACTTTTCAGTTTTACGTTTTTCCGACCTATTTCAACACTCAGCCAAGTTTATTATTTGGGAGAGGGAGAGATTTCTATCATAACTGGGTTTTTTTTGTTTTTTAGGTGCAATAATTTAAGTGCCAAAATTTATTTGCATTGTTGGATATTCTAATGTCAACAAGGTCAACCAACATAAAAGTAATAGAGGATGTTTTTTTTTTATCCCTGAGAATAGCAAGCAAGCAATCAGGGGGTGAATATGAGGAGAAAAGAAAAATACACAGCAAACGTCTCACACAAACAATGCAACATGCAATCACCATGACAGCCATCTCCGTCCAAGTTTATGGACAGTTTGACTAGATGAAACATGAATACCAAAGGAGTCTACCCCCAATGAACAAATGGAATATAGATACCAGTCGTGCCAGGTGACAAAATATGGTGTCATCTCTTTTTCAAGAAAAGAACTCTGGAAAAAAAAATTAAGGAGATTTTTGGAATTTGATTTTTTTTTTTTTTTCTGTTTTCAAAAAAAATTTAGGTTCATTTAAAAGTTTTGCTTGTTGTTGGAAACAAGCAAAATTTTGAAAATTGGGGGAAAAAAACATTTAAATTTCAAAATATGAAAACAGAATAATGTCCACAAAGATTTATTTTTAATACAAGGGGAGAAAAAAAAGCATTTACTGTTGGGTTTTTTTGTTGGTTTTTTTTCAAGATTAGTATAAATTTCATGTTATAAACTATTTACCAAGGAAGATGAGGAAAAGAATAACAATTTAGAAAAATCTAAAGGTATTTCTTAAAAAACTCAGATACTAAAAGCTTTTAAAAATGCATTAACCTTTACCAACAAGATGGTCTAAAGCAGGAGTTCCCAACCAGGGGTGCGAGCATCATTCCAGGGGGCTTGAAAAGCGTCCATTCAAATTTAGATTAAATTTTTTTCTTTTGTAATTAATATTATTTATATTTATGTTTCTTTATTTCAGATTATTATCATTACCCTTCATCATGTCGAAGATCATATTAAATTAGATTTAGAGAGTGAAATATATATGATCTTTTGATAAAACTGTAGTATGGATTCCCATTGTATATTTTTGAACAAAAGTATAAATTGTAGGGGTGCGAGGTCAGAGCAAAACTCTTTTAAGGGTGCAGGAATAGAAAAAGGTTGGGAACCACTGGTCTAGAGAATGTCTTATCAACAAACAAATATAATACTGTGATATTAATACACTCATTAATGATGAACTACTTAATGTTATTTATTTATGCTGTCAAATTTAGCAATGAACAAAACCTGCTTCTTTTTTTTTTGTTCACAATCCAATTTCAATAAAAGAATGTCAAAGTAAAAAACTAAGAAAAGTAAATAAAACTATCATTTCTGTTGCAAGTCCTAAAACATCTACTGCCAACCTTTAACTCTTAACATCCTGTTGAGAATTTTCTAAGTCCAGAGCCCAATTCCTATAAACATTTATCAAAAAATGGCTAAAAATGGCCTTTTCATTTAAAGTTACCTGTTATTTCCCTTAAATCAAAGACTTCTAAATATGTTTAATATTACATTTAAAACAAAGGCAATCGTTTGGGGTAGATTAGGGAAATGAATGTGACTTCCGGCCGGGTGGAATGAGGCGGTATAGGATGTTAAGAGAAGGAAAAGAAAAAAAATGAAAGAAATTCTACCTCAGTTAATCTAACTCTTTACACAAAGTCTCTTCGACAATAGCTGGAAAGGTAGAGTAATTTCACAAACATTTTGCAACAGTTTCAATACGTTCAAGTACATACAAAGGAAATAATAATAATCTAACAAAGTCCAAACTCTAAGGGTACCAACTGTGACATGAGAGGACACAAGCACATTTCATTAACTAATTCAGTAGGATAAAATTTTATCTTCACTCGATCTCCCACACTTGGACTAAACTCTGTTTACTAAAATCATTAATGCCTTATATTCTATCTCATCTAATCACTCATAGTGTAATGGTTATCATCGTAGGAAATGGACAAGGCAACCCAAGTTCAAATCCTGGATGAGGTTGTTTGCATTTCACATCGCACTAATACAATTGGGAAAGGTATATATCAGAATTCAAACTGCTTAAAAACAGGCCTTGTGTCACATCCTGTTCACGAGGGGTGGATTAAATTGTTTATCTTGTCTATTCTAGCTGGGTCGACAATTCTTCCAAGCTGTGGTTGTGTCAGTGCTGCTGTATGGCTGCACCACTTGGACCCTAACGAGACGCCTGGAGAATAAGCTGCACAAGAATGCTGTATGCGATCTTGAACACAGAAAACGTGGAAAGAGCACCCCACAAGAAGCAGCTGTATGGCCACCTGGCCCCTATCGCACAAACCATCTGAGTGACACGGACAAAACATGCTGGACAGTGCTGGAGAAGCAAGGACAAACTCATAAGCGACGTTCTGTGGAAGCCAACACATGGACATATTAATGTGGGCCACCCAGCAAGGACCTACATTGACCAGCTCTGCGCGGATACTGGATGCTGTGAAGAGGATCTCCCTGGGACAATGAATGATATAGAAGATTGGCGAGAGATTTTCATGGATATCCGTGCTAATTGCGTGACGATGATGATGATGATTACTAATATGTCATGAGTGTGATCCTCACTGAGTGCTCCACACTTGTGACCTTGTGCAAGATTAAGTTATACTTAGAAAATACCTAGTTTTAACCATGCAAAGAATGAAGGCAATTTTTTTTTGTTTTGTTTTTAAACAGTGAAGAAATTTTGATGAGATTCTTAAAGAAATCCACAAAAGCTTGAAAAAAGTTAATTTCACACAATTTGCCAACCAGGAAATTTTATTTTATTCTCACCATCATTCTTATTAATTTCCTATTAAATTTATCGATATCAACTTTGCAATTTTCACAAAAATGAAGAAATCAGCTAAATATTAACAACATGGCTGCAGTAGAATATTCAGACTTCAGATCTAATTACGTTACCATCTATTTGAGGTTTGGTTTGGTTTGTTTTACGGCATATCAACCTTGGTGGATCATGTAATGCATACAAAGTTTAGAAATAAATTCATTCTTAATGGATATTCAATTTTAGAGTTTAAATAGATGGGACCCTAACAGGTACTATCCCTCCGGGTCAGAGTGAACCAGGGAGCAATGGTGATGAAGGGGTGCTCTACATTCCCCAGACCTACAGAACTGGAACCTCACCATCAGATAGAGTTTAACGTCATTCCCAGGATATGAATAACCTCAGCCACTGCTTTCTAGCACCTATGATAAAAAGAGTTGGGGCTTACCATAAGGGCAATAGAGTTGGGGCAATCATATAGGTGCAAGGGCTTGATCGGAGTGGGCTTCTCTGACCACTTGTCTAACCTAAGTAAGGGCCTAAGTGGAGTGTTGCATGTCATGGACTGCTCAGCCATTTGGCTTCCATCTATTTGAGGATTGTATAAACAGATTGTTGTAAATCAAATAAGAATCCAACAGAGTTTCTATCCATATTGATGCCTATTGTTTCAGTGCATATCACTTGCATATCATTTGCATATCATTATTGTCAGATTTGAACATAACAATTATGATAATGCCGAGTTTCAAAAAAGGAATTCAATAAATCAGTAAGAAATTTGTTAACACTTATTGCAGGACTAGAATTGGCTACCCCGTCGTTGCCTGGGTTGAGGGCTATAATAAAAAAAGTTAGTCTCGCAGATCCATTGATTGTTTTGGTCTTACGTAATTGACTTGTGTTTTAATCACGAATGCAATCCAATGACTTTCCTTTTCTCTTACTATTCAAATCCTAATTTTTAAATATCTTTCCAGATATAAAAATAAAATCATCATTATTTTTGCACAAAAAGCAAGTTCTGCTGAGAGTCTATGTGTATATTTACTTTGTCATTAATTGATTCATTATCATAGTTTCCTCCAGACATACATACACACAACTGCCCCTTCTATATGTATAGATGGGCTGATCCCTTTTCTTATTTATCCATTATTTAATACATTCATGTAGATGTAAAATCTTCGTTTTTGTTTTGTTTATAGGGAATGAATTTATAGGGAATGAATAAGAAAGCAAACATAATTTGTTTCACCTCATAACAAATTCTTCAAGTAATCAGAAATTACTTCCCTTGCTCCATAACAAAAATTGAAGATGCACACCTAAGGACTTACATATTTTTAAGAGATACAATAAGAACTACAAATTTTATTCATTTGTCAAGAAAATAATAATAAACCGACAAAATTCCACTACTAAAAAAATCCTTTTTATTCGTTGTTGTAAGAAACTAGGATTTTGTTGTAATGTGGAAATCAAGGGAGGTCAACCCTCATGTAGATATAACAAGAAGGTTTATTTTCCAATACAAAATACGGTACATGGTTAAATACAATTAGCCGTAGTTGCTCTAAAGCTGCGCTCCCAGTAGAGAGAGCTCACTGGTAAATAGTCCTCAGATTAGTCCATCTTTTGGGGGTAGTTTGCCTACTCTACAAATTAACAGATAAAAGTTAACCAGAACAAATCATTCAAACCTAGTTATATAATTACATGCTTCATTATTTCATTTTACTCCTTGCCATATTGTTTGTTTACATCTAGAAGTAATAAATGGAATTTTGAATAGCCTCAAAATATTTCTGTTAGATTTTTGCAATTCCAAAAATTCTGAAAAAAAAAAATTATTTTGCTTTTTTTAAAAAAATGTCCTTCTTTATAAAATGAGCCTGGTATTTTTTTTTTTTGTGTTTAATAAGAATTCAGAATGATAGAAAAAAGACTTTGTTAACAAAAAAAGATGCAGAGGCAAAAAGATATCCATAGAAAACTAATTAAAAATTGATATCTTTTCCACAAAATCTTCTCTTGATCTCATTAAAAAAAGGATTATGTGAACAAAAGCTGAACAAAATCTGGAGAGTTCAAATGACCAAATGGAGGGGGGGGGGGATCAGGAAGAGAAAGAGGAGAAGGGTGGTGGTATTCATGAGAAATGTCAGGTAGAGCAAGGGAAACTGGGGGAAAAACAAAGTGCACAATATGTTGAAATGAACAAAGATTTTCTTTTTTTTTTCTTTTCTTTTCTTTTTCTTATCATTTAAATAGTAACCATCTCTTTTCAAAGTTTGAGCTTTCAAAACTAACAACAAAAATATTGAATGAATATTGGGAGGTGAAAGGCAAAATTTTTAATCTTATACTTCAGGGATAGATACACCATGGAAAAAAAAAGGGATAGAATCCCATTAAAAAATTCATTAAAAATTTTTGCTTACAATGATAAGAAATACTCGTTAAAAAAATAAATTAAAATTTAAAAAACAAAACATATACAGGGTGACCCAAAAAAACAACCTAAATTCTGTTTTTTTTAGGGGTCACCCTGTATATACCAACATACACAGAGGGGTGATTCATACAAAACTAGGAGAAAATTGTTATTAAGTTTTGGATTCATTGAAATTGAGAATCAGAATTTAAGATGAATGAATCATGATATGTAATTTTTGTTACAAATTTAAAAGGAGAGATGGACCATTAGAATGATAAGATCACATTGGCAAGCAGGTGTCTTTTTTTGAAGAAGAATATTTTCAAATTCAAGTGATATGAACATAAGATATAATTTACACGTCAGAATTTATTTTCAATTTTGAAAAGTTCTTCCAACATTTGGATGAAGTTAGGAAACATGACAAGGAAACATCATAATTTCAATCAGGAAGATCAAATGTTTTGATGATAATTTGTCAAAAAAAATCAATTAATTAAATTAGATAAAATTTAAAAATGAAAAAGAAAAGCTATCTATATAAAAAAATTTGACATATTGATATTTATTAACCCTTGAGAAATGAAACATTCAAATTGGAAGAATGTGTAGCACCAATCTTCCTAGCAGATATGGTAAGTGTGCTTTACATAAAAACCATAGTTCTTAACTGGGATTGAATATTGTTTGGTTTGGTTTTACGGCATATCAACCTCAGTGGGTCATTTAATGCCGATAAAGTTTTGAAATAAATCAATTCTTAATGGATAATACAATTTTTTCATAAATCCATTTTTCTATTTAACCCATAGATGGGACCCTAACAGGTACTACCACTCTGGGTCAGAGTGGACCAGGGAGCAATGGTGATGAAGGGGTGCTCCATATTCCCCAAACCTCCAAAACTGGAACCTCACCATCAGATAGAGTTTAACAGTAGATGTAGACCCTCAGCCACCGCCTTTTAGCACCCATATGATAAAAAGGGGTTGGGGCTTGCCATAAGGGTAATAGGGTTGGCAAAATCATATAGGTGCTAGGGCCTGACGTGACCAGCCGATTGATTGGAAGGGGCCTCTCCGACCGCCTGTCTAGCCCAAGATAATTGAATATTGTGGGAAATGCAACTATATCAGTCACCAAGCATCATAGATTATGACACCGAAGTTACTCAAATTGTCTTTGTAAACAATATTCAATCTGATTCTTTTATTATTACTATTCTGTAAATAATACAAATAAAAATTAAGAGAGAACTTTTTAAAACAAAAAAAGAAAAACCTTAAAAATTATACATAATAATGAACAGGGAGACTTTTTTTATTCCTTTATCCATAATTTCTGCTAGGATTAGATTATAGTAACTGTGTACTCTGTCTCAAATTAGCTGAGTATCGGTACCTGTGGAAATTTAATTAAACACAAAGATGCTGATAGGTACACGTCATGCGTTCCTGAGGCACAAAAATCTAAAAAGATGCAGTAAAATCATATCCATGCATCCCAATGTTTTTCTTTTTTCTTCCCCCACCATTTCAAGCTAACTGAATAAATTTCAATATTTTCTTGGAAATGAATTACACAGGATGAGTTACAATATAGGAGTTAGACAGCTTTAGTTGTTTCCACAGATCATAAATAAAAAAACCTTCAATTTATTAAGAAACTTCAGTTGGGACCCATCTAATTTCCTTGGGACTCATTCAAAGCAAATATGTGCATCCCAGGACACACTAAATCAAAAAGCTATCAGCATTATTGTAAACATATTACAAAAGAATCAAAATAAACTATAGTATAGTATAATATATAATATACTATAATATAGTATAGTATAATATATCTATAGATCGGGGGGGGGGGTTATTTTGTATTTATTTTGAGAATATAGTTATACAATACAGATCTTAGGGCATAAGTTCCAGGAAGCAACACTTTAACCCAAGGCAGAGTGAACAGGTACTACACACTGAACCGAGACAAAAGTGCCAATCCACACAGAAATAATCCATCATTTTTTTTACAGATGCTAATACAGAGATGCTTTTAGATACACATCCTTCATCAAAGACACACAAAAATCTAAAAGGATGCAGTAAAATCATATCTATGCGTCCCAGTGTTTTTCTTTTTTCTTCCCTTACTATTTCAAGCTGACTGTAAATACATTTCAATAGTTTCTTAGAAATGAATTACACAGAATAGGTTACAAGGTAGAAGTTAGACGGCTTTAGTTGGAGCCATAAATTTTTACCGGTGCTCATTCAAAGCAAATATGTACTTCCCAGGACGCAATAAATCAAAAAACTATCAGCATCACTGCAATATGTCATTTTTTTTACATCATTTTTTACAGAATAGCATCTGTATGCTAATGGTAAATAATCCTCAGAGGAATGAAGTATTTTAAATTCTAATCTAAATAACCAATTCAGAAATTGAAGTCTTCTTCATATAAAGAAATCTGCTTAACCAAAAACTGTCTTTGTTCAAGAATTTCTTTTTCTTTTTCAAAAGACAGCAAATGAATATAAAAAAAAAGCCAAAAAATACAAATGTGCAGGCATACAAGCATGTACAAAATATATATTAATACATATGCATAGATTCATATAACAAACATATAAAAAAAAAAATTTTTTAAATGTCAGTGAATATAAAACAATACTTACCTGATAAATTCAACAGATTTTGAACAAAACAAAAAAAAATAAATCGATAAAAAATTATTATGCTTAGATTTTTAATTCTGAAAAAATATTAAAATTTTAATTTGAAAGACTTTGAGTGTATGAAGGTCACACATACAGAAATATATATATATATATATATATATATATATATATATGTGTGTGTGTGTGTGTGTAGTATATTAAGAAAATTGAAAAAACACAGGTTTAAATAAGTAGAGTGGTGAGTTTAAACCTGTGTTTTTTCAATTTTCTTAATATACTACATACCGTCGGATTCACTTCCATCTCTTCACACACACATATATATATATATATATATAATATATATGAAGAAAATATTTCAAAAATATAACAAACACAGGATGTTACGATCAGAGGAAACAATTTCTAATCATAACATCCTGTGTTTGTTATATTTTTGAAAATATTTTCTTCACATATTGTCGGATTAATTTCCTCATCGTATTTCCATATATATATATATATATAAAATGCATATTGGAATTGGATATATCACAAAATGTTATCCAGACATTTGGGGAATTCGAACAGTTTGTGTGATTCAAATGAAAGTTTGTTTGTTTTTTATGCAGAGGCCGACTTTATAAGAAATAATGACAATTAGATGTTATTTAAAGTTTTTTTTTGTTTTTTTTGTTTTTCCCCAATGGTCAAATCCCCCAAACTTTTGGTAACATCATTTATAATTAGTTTTTGTAACTATTTCCCAAATTCTCATTTGGAAAGAATATTATCATACATAGTTCTTATTTAATTAAGCATCTAAAGAAAAATGTGGGTTTTTTTTTAAGGGATATGTAAAAACAATAAATTCATATTTCAAATAATTTCAGGAGTTAACAAAATAACATTACAAATGAGTTTCTCTCTCACTATTATCTATATTAATTTTGTTCAGCAGAGACAAATGTAGGATACAGAAATTGCTGATCAGGTTGTTATACAAGGTGTGTAAAAAAAGTATCAAGATTTTTTTGGACTTTTTGACACACCTTGTATTCTGAAAAAATTAACGTTCCATTCATTGTTCATTTCTATCTTGGTAAATACAGTTTTAAACTCGGTACTTTTTGACACACCTCGTATTCTAAAAAAAATTAACATTCCATTCATTGTTCATTTCTATCTTGGTAAATAGAGCTTCAATACTTTTATGTATATTGATAAACCATTGTTTTTTGGAGAGTTAGTGTAGTTAGATTTTGAATTAAAATTCTTTGAAATTCAAAATCAGAGGGGGGGTTAGATGATTGATAGGTAATGACCTGTAGCTGCCCCCCCCACTTCCCCCCACTTCCCCCACTTCCACCACTGGGAAACGTGAGAATGGAAGTTAAGTTTAGCTTAGTTAGTCAGCAATTTAGCAGAAGACACCATGATGTAAATATCATCTTTGCTTTACTCCAGACGTGGTTGAGAAGTTTGGTTGAAAATAAAAAGATGTGATCACTCAAAAAAAAATTAGCCTTATGTCATCTTTGTGAAATAATGGCAAACCAACTTCTACAGAACTAAGAAAGAAGGAATAAAGTCAGTCCAGCATCTTTAGAAAAGTCTCAGCTTTTGCAAGAGACACACTAAGAAATACATCTAATATTAACTGTCATTTTATTTTATTTTTTTTATTTACGCTAAATTTTTAAATTAGTACCTGGGTCACTCCATATCAATTCAAAAAAATGGAAAACTATAACCAGTCAGTTACTCAACCTACTCAAGTAAGTAAGAGATAAAGACTTTAAAAATGCGGGAGCATTATAAAGGAGGACAATTATAATAGAGATCTTTTGATATCACCTTTTACATTGGAAAAGTTGCTTGCTGTTCATCTTTTGACGTTTTTCTTCTATGAAATACATCTAATATTAACTGTCATTTTCTTCTTGTTTTTTTCTTTTGACTAAATTTTTAAATGAGTACCTGGATCATTCCATACCAATTCAAAAAAATGGAAAACTATAACCCTAGTAAATAAATTTTCTTCATTTTGATATATGATGAGATCTTATAGTGATTAGAAAATCCTGAAAATTTAAAGTGAAATTTCCTAACAGTTCTCAAAATATAGAAATTTCACTGAATAAGCATTTTCTGTCAAAGGACATTTCCATTTTCAAACTCAACAATCTCACAAAAATCCTTTTATATTTTGATCCAATGATGAAGTCCAGAGGTAGCAAAACACTGGGAAAATATTACATAGTATTTGGGTGGGGAATTAATTTCCTAAGTTTTTATTTAAATTTTTATGGGTGTTTCCATGACATCTTTCTGCAAGATATTCTTTCGAGAATTCTGCGGATCGAACCACAACCAGATAATCTGTATATAGTTGGCTTATTCTTCACTAATGCCACATCCAATTGTAGATACTTCAATTGCATTCACTCCAGTTCACTGCTGATTGTTGTTGAACATTGAACAGACAGGAGCATTGGGTAGTAACCATAAATCTCCTTATTTTGATTGGCGATCTCCAATTCCAGTACATGAATACAAGTTATTCTCTTCCATGAATTCAGCTGACAGAGTGGTGGGGTATCCAGTCAAGTCCATAATGTTATTGTGCATGCAAGTATATGAATGAAGAAGGGTCGCATTATGCTTTGCTTAAATGTAGCATAGTGATGCATCAATACCGACCGCAGTTCGAACTACATTTAAAATAAGAAATATAAATATGTGATTTATCCCGAACAGATCGCTGTATATATAATATAAATAATAGCCTAGTATAACTTATATATAGAGTTGAAGTGAACTTCGACGGGGCTGGCCTAAAGTTCGTATCTAGCCCAGTCACGAGGGAGTCTATCGCCTTTCAATAGCGGCTAGATGCCATAGGAGATGTTTTTAGCATCTTGCACAGGAATGGAATGCACCCAGACCTACCTAATCAGCTCCTTACCCATACCCTCACGAAGAGCACAAGATCCCTGTGCTTACCTCAATCATAAAAAAAAAAAAATCCGTCAATGGACACGTTCTGAAGATTTTAGGACGGGAGAACAAAGGATATAATACGCACTAGACGAACTATCGAAGTCTCGAGGTTCTTAGCGGTATACTGTCACTACTCTGATCGAGACAGGCTCACAACTAACCAGAAGCCACCATGGATATATACTATATAAATCGGATAAATATAGCAAGATAATAATAACAATGGTGTAAGTATTTAATATTAGATAAACCTAGGATTCGGAAGGTGATTGTAACTATTTCGTAGAGTCTATTTGTATTCGACAATGCTATTTAGTTTGTTATAGTAATAAAAAAGTAATATACTTGGTACTAAGGTAGTGAAAATTTTATTATAGGTATCAGTCAAGTGTGTGTGTAGTGTGTCGACTAGAGGTGTATATTACCTTGTTACAGATTGGAAACTCGTTGTCCAACTCAATGCGTATGATGTTATGGAATCAGTGCGATTCCATTTTTGCAGCAGTGCCATAATAAGGGTAGTTCACTTATTATAAGTACTAGCAAATATATGCACCTCACGAGTGTGCCAAAACTTTATGGGTTTTAATGTAAACGAAAATAAAAAATAAATCGTTAATTAAAATTAGAAAAAGGCTTAAATGATAAACATAATAATAGAAAGGCAGAATAAAAAGATTCAAGACAGAAGGTGGTATAAAAGATAAATAGAACAATGAATAAATCGTGCACGCTCCATCACACTCCGGCTTTCCTTGTTATTTTTTCTTTTAAACTTGTATGGTATGATAGTTATTAAATAAGAGGAAGTAAAAGCAATAGAAAAGATTCAAGTTAATATTTTATATTTCATGTAATCTATTAGATTTCCTATTTAAGATTTTACCAAAAGAAGAGATTTATGTATGCTTCATATATACCATTAAAAAGTTATAAAAACAATACGGTTCATAAAATCCATAGAATACTAAAGAAATAACGAAAGCCATATTTATTTAAAATGAACATTTTTATAATATCAATGACCATTCAGTCTCTTCCTATTATCCAAAGAAGAGATTCTGTAAAACCGAGCTATTATCATATGTGTCGACACTGAAACTCGAAACTATAATGACATGATATTGATTCTCGTAATTTGGATTAGTAAAATAATGGTCAAAAACTGTAATTATACAATGATGTTAAAAACAGATTTCTTATTAAATATTATTGAGAGGTTTAATTATATATAAATATATAATATACACTTTTGACGAATCGTGAGATCACAAACATCATGGAATTGTATACTGTAGTAGTATACTAGTCTCGGCTCCAGACACCGCACACGAAAACACACAAATTCTCATCCTATTTAATTAATAGATTAGAGATATATTATAGATGAATGCTACTAAGGTTAAAAATATCCATATTTTTTTGGTTTTATTAAAGATATTTAAGAAAGTGTGTCGACACTGGGAGTTTTAGTGGAAACTATTAATTCATACAAAACGTTACTAGATACAAATGTAAAAGAAAGCACACAAGGGCAATGATTTATCATTGTAGATAGTCAATAATTAGTTAATCACAAACAGGCGCTCATTATATTTTATCATAAATATATATATACGAGAGCATCATATATGTAGAAATATCTTTTCTCGTCAAACCATTGGTTTCAGTGATCCAAGTACATACCTACCTCAGGAAGAACTGAAAAAATTAAGGTAGCATACAAGTATTTTTATTTACTTGTTGATTGGGATTATTTTTGATATTCTCCTCGATGATCTTTTATTAGTTGTATGAACTTTAGTTGCTTAATCTAAACTGTTTCCCCTTTGAAATTAAAAATTACGTTTTAAAAAATAATTGCGTAATTCTATCTGTCATTTCATACTTCAACTCCACATCAAACTTTTCGTTTCCTTTATTCATTTGTTTTATCATAATCTTTAGTGTATACTACTTCTGGTACCATAACACATCTTTAGTTGTAGTTTTTTTTCTCTTTAACTCATAATATATTTCTTTTATTTACTTTCTGTGATATGAATGAGGCGTACTTGGATAATATGACATCTGCTTAAGTTGTAAATGTCAGGTTTTGCCTAACATTAAGCCCGCCCCGTATAACACGACCCCATTAACAAAAAGTTTTTTTTATTAAGGCAAATAAAGTTATTACGACCCAATTGATGAAGCAATCTTTATATGGTTGTGGGTCTATTTACCATCTCTTCCATCCCTAAAACTAAATAAATTATTATTAAGATATATAAGATAGTTAAAAAGAAGGTAGTACACAATCCATATAGCTAGAGAGAAAAAAACTTTTAATTCCTACAGAAAATTCATATCGCAAAAATACTATTACTAATTCAAAGGGTAAAAATATAAAGTAATGAGAAGGACAGGATGTCCGTTGATGATTACTAATAATAAGACTACTTCCCAAAAACATCTGAATGGACGAAATCGTGGTACAAACTTTATTGAATGAAACATTAATAATAAACTAAATAAATCACCTATTATAATATAAATCAATATTATATTATTATAATCATATAATATAGATTAACTAATATATCATCAAGACAATAATCGACACATACCAGAAAAATAAATTATAATAAATTATACCCAAATGAATTAATGAATATCATTTATAATATATCTAAATATATATAATCATTAATCATAATATAAAGAAAATTATAGTCATAGATAGAAGATAAGTGTTACATCAATATACCTACTTAACCTCTGACATACTACCAAAGTATATATAAATATCTGAATATATATAAATTAATAGAAATCCAATATGATACTGTTGCGGTACTGCGAAAGAAAGAGCTGATTATAATATTGGTAAAAACTCACAAACTTTTAAATTTTTTAATACTTTATTTTCTATTATTATTATTTTATTCACTATATGTAATTAGTAATTAGAAATATGAATAACACATGTAACTAACTGGACAATACATCTAGGCCGAGTAACATCGGTTAGGCAAAAAATACTTGAGATCTACATAACCATTATATCAATTTTACTCAACATTCACACACATTCTAACATTTCCTTGTAACATTTTATTTTAAACATAATTTGCACTTGGGATTATTGATTTACCAACGATTTTAGTATCATCTGCATATACTAACCACACACCAAACACACACACATGCACACACACGCACAACCACATATAGCATAATAATAAGTAACTAATTATAATAACTACTATAATTTAAATATATATAATTATAAATAATTACATAACTATAATACTATACATGCAACATTAGTTGCGCGATACCTCATATGCGCAAAGCACAACAACATAACAACCGCCCCACATTATTAAGTAACAAACTGTTTATGGCTCGACATCAATTTGATCTAAATGACTTACAAGCAGCTCCTAAATCAAAGAACACAAAAAATATATGCCGAAGGTATGAAACGTAAGACTTTTGTAACGTACAATCGATTTGTAACATAGTGACTGATTAAACCAGCTTCATATTGTTCGCATCTAGAAGGTACGGATTATATAGTGACAATAGACACTCAGACACTTCACAATTTATACGATTAGACAAGGGTAAGAGTTCAATCACACCGGTAAAAGATATTGATACCGATGCTACTATCAGAATACGAATCTTATGATCCCTACCCATTAAATTATGACGATCTGAATCCTCAATTTTATATAGTCCCCCGCTGATACGTTTTGAACAATAATGACTTTTATTTTGATCTACCCCATACAAACCAGCAACGCGAGACCGGTTATTTACAATGACTAAAAGTATATATTTATTTATTATATTCTTACTCACTCATACACATAACATATGTGATGCTCATTAAAAGTTTTTATTGTTGTAGAAGAATGTAAGTGTTTAAGTAAGTGGCGGGACTGGTTTACAATTATTAATAACAGAAGATATCATAGATACATCATTGGTCTATGACACAGTCCAATTTTATTGGAATATTGTTATTCGCCTAACGTAACATGATTAAGGAAGTAAAATTACTGATCGTTTTTATTTAATTAAGTACCTTAAACGACAAAACAAGAAAGAATGAACAATGCGAGAGAGCAGATATTCTCAAATATCATAAATTCAAATATTAACAGCGGCTATTTGTGAGAGGCATAGGATTTGTAATAGGAGATAATTTACAAGAAAAAAGTACGTTGCACGTGTAAATAACGAATCTACTCCCACTTACTAAACTCACACTCATATCTCACAGTAAAATAAGAAACATTTCAGATATATTACACATTAAAATTATCAAAATACCTTATAAGATATAGTTTAGTATTGACTAAGATTAATCACACGGAACAAGAAAAAATGTAAGACATCTAATGCACAACTCAGCCCACCATGGAGACAGAAACCATGAGGCTCTCATTTGCATTTAGTAGCGAATAAACGAGGAAAGACTCAGTTTTCTTTTTTGACCTTCAATATAACAGATCATGGAACGCGACTATAAAGATTGCATATTAATTAATACTTGAAGAAAAGATAAATAAAAGTTAAAAGTCAATATTTACTATAAATAGATGCTAGATAATGATATAATCTATTGTTCATACACCGGAAATACGTCTTGGTATAACAGTGAGTATTAGAACTCACCAAAACAACCATTGCTTCCTACTAATAATCTCCCTGTGGACTAACACTGGACATATACTTATTAAATCGAGTTATTCTCCCTTACCACTAGCTTTTCATACACTATCCTATATGATCATACTAGCAGGAAATTAAATAATGTTAGTAAAACCTTCACCGGGATCGCCAGGTAAGCATATTCAAGCTCTCTCTTAATATAATCGGAATATATAGATATTAGTATAAGAGCTAAATGAAGATGAATAAGAGACATTCAGATGATATATACATTTAGTTCTCGAGGGAACAGAGCAGGCTCACTAATATCGGTAAATCATCAGCAGCCAGCACATATTGAAACTGAACTCTTGCCATGCGATCATTCCATTACTACCCTTCGGCACGTACATACTTCACAAGAGGGTAAGAAAATAAAATTTTCATAATTTAACTATTAAGTAATTTATGGAGAAAGATAAATAGAATACTAATTTACAAAAACAGTTTATCTTCATACTTTGTATAATGGACAATCATATATCAAGATATTATATGAAAGAATTGCTTTGTTGCTTACATAAGTTTCATTGATAAATACTCATCAAAACCAAACGAATTACTAGAGTAAGCCAATAGTGAACGTTAAAGGCACATTTAGTATTATGAATATATTTACATTGTATAATATCATATATATTAGCCTTCAGCACCCGTTCAAGCGAACTGTAAACCCCAGTCTATTTATTAGGTTCGTAGAGTAATATAAAATTAACTAAGATCACAAATTGCATGTTATTAATACTGTGTAGTGGTCACCGGATACACTCTAATACGTAACAAACATTTCCTCCTTACAATACCTGACATTCCAAGACACATATAAATACATACATTTGAGGAACTACTCGGATACCGTAATGAAACAATAAGGGACACTCATAGTGAACTCTGAGCTAGTATACATACTATTTAGGAATTACAGACAGAATCACACACAATCTCAATTCAATCAAAAAACATAATGCAAAATAAAGAAAAGAACCTCCATTCTCTACAGTTCTAGAATAACTGACGACCCTCGTCTGGGCGCAAAACATCTTACAATCATCTGAATGTATAAGGCGAATATGATGGACATTAGAAAACCTATGGAAATTAGATAAGAAGTAGAATTTTGCAAAATATCTCTGTATTTTTAATTACATTCATAAATGGTTTTTAATTAAGAAATCATCATTCATAGGATTAGATTTTGATATGTTGGAAGAATAAAACATTAATATTAGAAATACAATAACCCGCAGATTATTTATTAACCAATTTTGTTAAAACCAGTATACAAACTCAACCACACCTAAATAGTAAACCTTTATTTCTTAGTGATATAAAAGACACATTGCAGGATTTTAATCGTACTGATAACATGGGTTGTTGCTGAGGCAATCTACTCAGCTTTTCATTGAGAACATTGTTAATCGAACTCTACCGCATAAGATATTATTTTATTGTATGAAATACAGCGATTTTGACTATAAATTCAATACCAACTCCGAGGCAGTTACAGAGTTTTTTTAATCCAAATGTACGGGAAAGTTATTAACCATTTTTTAATATAATGGGGGAAAATTGTCAAGTTCCCGTATCGACTGAGACTCTCAAGTACCGTCATCGTCGTACAAAGGGAAGGATGCGTTAAAGGGAGTGATAAGTAAGTAGCCGCTTAGCAATTCTCCCTAGGTTTGGGATGCTGAATTTGAAATCATAGAGGACAAAAGACACCGACAACCCCCATCACCTACATTCTAACTAAATTGCTTGATCTTAAACAAACACATGGAAACATGGAACAGATAGAAGACAGTAAAGAAACTAAAGCGACAAAGGGCAGCACGGGTCGAATCGACAGCATGGCATTCGCAAATTTATATCTGTTAACTAGTCGGGAAAGCTGTAGCTCATTAAAGTGCCCAGTTACCACGATATCATCATAAGCTCCTCTTCTTAAAGTCTGCCACCGTTGATTCATCTGTGAAGGGTTCGAAACGTTCTTAAAACGATACGGCTCTTCGTCTATTGTAGAAATTCTCTCGTCACTTAATTCTTCAACGTAATCTTGAGTCTTTTAACTTATGAGTTGAGTTCTGTTTTCTAGTGAATAGTATGAAATTACGTACTCTGGCTATCATTCTTTACTGCCGATTCCGAGATTCTTTGTAATAAGAGTTTTTATCTCATCAGAAGTATTCTCTTTTTTTAGTAGAATTATTCAATATAAATTATCAGGGTTAGCTTCTGGAGAAGCCGGTTGGCGACTTATGTATAGTAAGTTTCCAGCGAGGCCAGATCCAGTCGGGGGAGTATAACTTCCTAGTGTCCTTATTTTTTTAAGCCGAACTGAACCACCACTTCGAAAACGTCCTTTTCACCTTACACATATCTTCCCGCTTTTCCCCAACTAGTCGTGAATATGTAAGCGTCCTGTTACTAACTTGGATTCTTGCTTCTACCCCCCGCGTCACCGTTGATCGGATGGTGAGATCGATGAACGTAGCAGAAACAAGTGTCTGTCAATACTTTCAATTACTGCTCTCCAACACACCACGCACACAGCGTCCGTGTTCCCTAATGGCTCAATAACTGGGATGACAAGACATTCCTACTAACTTCGTGATCGTCCATGCGGTCCCCCGGCCAAGACTCTACTCTAGATATATAATCCCCTTTAATTATTCTTCTTCACCTTTAACTCCCATACATTAGTTGACCCTTAAAAGTAATTTAGGATTCCAACTCGAGCCCATACACACTGACAATGAGACAATGTTGCACATTTGTTCTTTATTTTTATGGTATAAATCACCCCATATGTGTCTATACTAGGCTGTTATTCATATACCCCCGCAGAGTATACACTCTCTTAGCTTATGAACCCCCTTAAAGGGGAAGCCATACTATAAGTGTCTTCTCCATTAGTTCAAGAGACCACATACTAGATTTATCTTAAAACCTCTCACACTCTCGAACTGGATAAAACCCGCAAGTAAGAAACTAGAGGCAGGCAGCAGGAGCCCTCCAGTCATGAAATTTCTATCAAAGAAACAGCAGTCGAAGGAACAGAAGGTTGAAACCCAGAAATTAACATCAACATATTAACACCAAAGCCACTTTGACTGGCATAGCATACGTAGCATCACATCGATCATCAATGTCGCGCCTTGCAGCGTAATCAACCGATATTCCAGACTATCTCCTCGCCAACCCTCCCTTACTTCACTCTCTTATTCGCACCTGGGAGGTCCTCTGC
Source organism: Doryteuthis pealeii (assembly GCA_023376005.1). Classification (NCBI taxonomy): domain Eukaryota; kingdom Metazoa; phylum Mollusca; class Cephalopoda; order Myopsida; family Loliginidae; genus Doryteuthis; species Doryteuthis pealeii. The sequence continues at coordinate 226,996 of CM042157.1, forward strand.
TCGACGTTCCATTCATAGTATCCTCGCATAGCTGGCTCTCAACCTTGTAGTTCCTCTGCTGGGTGGCCCATCTACTTCTGCCACTCGTCCATGTCTTCCGGCTCCTCACATGAAGAAAGTCGAATTTATGAGCTTATATCGATTATTGCTTCTCCCGCTGCTTAGTCCTGCATGCCTTGTCCGTCTCACTCCGGATAGTATTGAGAGATGGCCCGGGCGATAGGGTGAGCCATAACACGCTGAACTCCCGTGGGGTGCTTACTTCCACGATCTTGATTCAATTGAACTGCAACAATAGCATTATCTCTCTGTTGCAGCCTCTTCCATCTATGCCTCTTCTATTTTCAAGATCCGCTATCGTTAGGGTCTCATTGTGGGTTTGCCAGACTATAGTAGCATTCTCTGATATACAACCGCCTGGTATTAGAACTGTTTCTACGCCCTCTCACGCCTTGTAGATTTAAAGAGATCAAGACTTCCATCCATAATGGACTGACAATTTGTTGTGGGGTTCCCCTCCTTCGTATTCTCTATTCGCCTATTGCTATTATCCAATCTATGTATTAATCATCCTCTCTCCTTGTGTTATTTTTTCATATTATTTTAATGAAATAATTCTTACTACCTAGTAATGAATTGCTCTACAGGATCTTTGTAGAGAGCGATTGGTTGAGTTGATTATGAAGCCTGTTTTCCTTCTTTTGAAATCTCATGAAACTCTGTTTTACTGGAGTTCACATAGAGGCCGATATTTTTCCTGACTGTTCTCTTTCTTCCAATGCTGTGTATATATTTTGATCACTGGTGGTACGGTGATACATATGCAAAGGAGTGCAGGTCGTCAGCATAGTCCTGCACTCTGTGCTACAACACAGAGCGAACTGTGCAAAGCAAACTCTTTTAACCCAAGAAAGATAATGTTTATGTAATTTTTGACTACTTTCACTCTTATACTCATTATCATATATTTAACTTCACGACCACGAAAAGGAATAGTTTTTTGCCAAACTTTTGCACCACAAAACCATTTTTTAGATATCACACCTGCTTAAGATTCTAGTTCCACACAGCTCTAGACCTGCCAAATCCGACGTACATTCGGAGCGGCCATTCACTGGCTGAACACTTTACTGAGTGCTTGTTAGATAATTCATATTGTCGATATTTATTTTGTTAAATATATACATGAGAAAGACGGTAATATCTCTCCATCTTGTTTTTCTACATTTTTTTTTTCTATCCCATTTAACCTATAAAAACATGTGGCACCCCTAACCCATATGTACTACCCCCACACAAAAATCCAGGGTTCTATAAAAGATGGATACTCTGAGAGCTAATGCGCGGATCGGAAGTAGCTCCACAATATCCCCATTAACTTCACACTCGATATTCATGATTGGAGATGCAGATTTACTCATAACTTGCCACTATCGACAACATTTGACTCCAGGATCTACCTGACCATCGCAGATATGGATACTGCGCAGCCTCTTAAAGCAATTTTAAAAGGCTATCCCCAAGATAATTGAATGATAGGGACTAGTTTGGAGGAGACGTTGATCATACGGAGTACTTCACGCTTAATCCAGTGTTCGGGAGGCTGATGATGTATGTAATTACATTCGAACCCTCAAAATATTCAGGTCCTTTGACCTGTATGGGGACCTCCGAGACTGACATACTCTCTTCCACAAAACACCACAAACACGTTCATTCCCTAATAAACAGAACACTAAGCGGTCACAGTTTGCGATATTTTCGTAACGCTCTTATTTAACGACCCTCCTCCCGCCCTTGAATCGGTGGTCGCAATATATGAATATGTCACCTCTCGCAGAGGGTAAAAACAACCCACCAATGGGGCCACCGCTGATTGTCTCACCGTGTGCTTCTCAACGTGATTCTATGCCCATAATAGGCATAGATATCCAAAGAAGCGCACGACCTGCACGAGTATATCATCTTGTATGGATTATAATATCTATCTCACTCTTGAGCCTAATTTCAATATATACCGCTGAGACTAGACGGCGGCTAGTACGGATGAAAGCTCCCCATCTTGATTAAAATCTATAAGTTACTATGGTTCAATTGATCAATTAGCCATATAAGCCCCGATAATGAAATTTCTCCAACTTCAAGCTTAGGTGGACTTTAATTGCATCGCCACACCAACCCCTTTTTAATCTATAATGGTGCGAAGGCTGTGGCTGAGGGTCTCCATGGTCCTGGGAATGGACGTTAACTCTATCTGATGGGTTGAGGTTCCAGTTTGGAGGTTTGGGGAATGGTGGATGCACCCTTCATCACCGATTGGCTCCCTGGTCCACTCTGGACCCGGGAGTGGGTAGTACCTATTAGGGTCCCAATCTCATGAGTTTTAACTAGGAAAATGTATTCAATGAAAAAAAATTGTATTAGTCCACTGCAAGAATTGGTTTTATTTCAAAACTGTTAATCGGCATTCAAATGACCGCATAAGGTTGATATGCGTAAAACCAACCAGACACAAACCAAACGTAAAGACTCTCTGCTTTTAATTATAACTGACAACGATATTTATGGTGCGTGTGCAGCTTGTTAGGTGACTTGGAATCAGGCCAACGCTTTTACCAAAGTAAAGAAGGAACTTGTCAAGTTGGGGGATCCCATTATTATCTGAAATTAGTAACTATAACCATAACTAGTCATCAATTATTAGTAGCAGGAACCAGTGGATATAAATTAGCCGGTCATGACTAATTTGATTATTACACAACATTTGATATGTTTTACTTAAAAGCGCTATTGCTAAATAGTTCATACGTAAAAAAAAATAAAATACTCCTTGGATTTAAACCTCTTCCCACGCATCATTTTTTTTTCTTTCCTATCCTTCTTTTGCCTCTTTTCAATTATGTTTATTGACACCAGTTAAAGTCGTTTCCACCCTCTCTATATTTTCCCCCTCCTCCTTTCTTTTCTTTCTTTCTTATTATATCTTTTCTGAGTTGACAACACTCCATAAGAAAATAAGAATTTGAATGGATAAGCAAACACTCAGAATTTAGATCAAGATTTACATTTGCATTTTATTTGGGACATTTTGACAAGTTCATCTTTTAACCAGAGGGAGGTGTTGCAAGATGATAAACGCTGGACAGATTAAGGAAAAGTATTAGATATTAGAATTTTTCATTCTTCTTAACATTCTTCAATTGAAAAGTTGACTGTTAAATGGACCATGAAAAAAAAGTAGGTTGGAGTGGCCTATTGTTATTTCAGCCATAGAGCTGAGGGATCCTAACCCCTTTTTAACTAGCTCGAGACCAGAAAAGTTATTGTTTTGCATCTGAACGTGGAGTGCACATCCTACTATCAGCTCCTCAGCTTACTCACTAGATCCAAGGTGTGCTACTCTAGATGATGGTTGGTGAGGGCTAGTTATTGAAATAGAAACTTGTAGTTCCCCCAGGGCAATCTCTACTGAATGAGCTAAAACCTCCCCCTAAATAGGATATTAAAAGGACATAATTTGCCTTCAAAATTCAATATTTTGGTCTTGTGTTTCGAAGAACGATAGAAGGTGAATCTAACCCTTCTTTAACTTTTATATAAGCACTAGACAGCGACTGTTTTGGGAGTGCCACGCATCTACTATCAGCCCCCCCCCCGACTTCTCTGGCACAGATTGAAAGTGTGCTTCTTCATATGCTGAGTTTGTTATCTCAAAGAATGATAATTGTTGAGTATCATTTATAGACAGAAGAAAATGTGGGAATACGATTCACAACGAAGTGTAAACAAGATATTCTATTGCCTGAGCCAGCTTAATAGAAGAGAATGTAAATATGACATGAGATACAAGGTAGTGTGTTATACATAGTTCCATAAGCAAAATGTTCTAATAGGAAACATGTCCTTTTAGTAGAGAAAGTCTATGAAGCTGAATGATAAAAAGTAGATTAAGTGCAAACTTAACAGAAGAAAAACACGACATGCACAGAAGACTAGAAAAGTAGAGCAGTTGTGTAGGTTTTTAGTTTGTATGAGTGAATGTCTAGGGAAGAATAGTCCCTTTTAGTAGAGAAGTTTGAAGCTGATAGGTAAAAAGAGAAAGTATAAAACACTTACATGTTTGAGCATGATTCACAAATCTGCTATGTGACGACAAAAATGCTGGGGACCAAAGACCTCTGGCCCAAAGACAGGGAGATGCAACTGTTATTCTCTGTTCATATAATGTTATGAATACTCTCGCCACACCCCTAGTGCCTACTGGCGACATTGCATATTAAATTTAAATTGGTTGTTCACTGAATCTTATTATTGTGTTGTTTTTTTCCTCCAAGTAATTCTTATGCTTCTTGATGAGTATTTGTTGTATCTGATTGATTTATACAGGGAGATGTATTCTTTCTGTGTTTCGATTAAATAAGAAATAATTGATCGCAACAAAAAGGCATTGGTTTGCATTGTTAATTTATTAAAATATCATCAAGATCCCTGGCTAAAAATGTTCTCAATATTATGGGTTAGTATTTTTTTGGATATCGACTATTGTCCTCACTTATTTCGTTTTATCAGAAACAGAAAGAAATCTCCCTGTATATAAATCAAATCAGATACAAAAATATCATCAATGAAGCAGTACAGAATAACTTTGAGGAAAAAACAACACAAATAATCAAGATTCCAGTGAAACAACAATTAATAATATCAATGTCTGCCAGTGAGGCAACTAGGTGGTGTGGCGAGCATATTATAACATTATATACAGAAGGTAACAGTTGCGATCTCTGTCTTTGGCAGCAGTCTTTTGCTGTCCCCATCACCACCCTACAGGCATTTTTGTGTCACATAAGCAGATGTAATATGCTCAACAGTGTATGTTGTATCTTTTCTCTTTACCATCAGCTTCAAAGACTTTCTCTACTAAAAGACTATTTTCCTTTAGACATTCACTCATACAATAAAAAACCTCCACAACTGCTCTAACTTTGTACTTTTCTGTCTATGTCTGTATTCTCTTCTGTAAGTTTTGCACCTACTTCTTCTACTTTTATCATCAGTTCAAAGACTTTCTCTACTAAAAGAATATTTTCCTAATTAGAACATTTTGCTTATGCGAACTATGTAGTAAACACTACCTTGCTAATCTCCTGGTCACTATTTTACATTCTCTTCTATTAAGCTGCCCTCAGGCAGGATAGATAAGTCTTTGTTTATTCAACTTCGTTGTGAATGTAGTTCGCACAATTTCTTCTGTATAATGATACTCAAACGAAGATTTATTCACATTCGTGTTGAGATATGACAACTACAGCATATGAATAGCAACTTCAATTGTGCAGTAAAGTGGGGGGGGTGCTGAATAAGTAAGAAATGTGGCATCCAAAAACAGTCTCCTGGTCCAGTGCTAGTAAAAGGTAAAGAGGGGTTAGATCTAACCCTCTATCGTTCTTCAACCACCAAATATGACAATTTTTGAGCAATTATGTCCTGTTTAATATCCTATTTAAGGGGGAGGTTTACTCAATTCAAGTAGCGCATCTGCCCCTGGAACTACAAGTTCTAGTTTCAATACTAGCCTCACAAACTCAGCCATGAGATAGCATTGAAAAAAACACCACCACCACCTTGATTGGTGTGGTAAAGTGAGGAGGCTGATGTAATGTGCACTCCACTGTCAGATGCAAAAAACATCTTTCTGTCTCAAATCTAGTCAAAAAGGGTTAGATCCCTACTCTCATGGCTGATATAGACAATAGGCCCACTCCACTACTTTTTTTCTTCATGTCTATTTAACACTCAACTTTCAATTGAAGAATCGTTAAGAAGAAGTGAAAATCTACTAATATTAATACTTTCTGCCTTAATCTTCCAGCGTTTATCATCGTTGCAACATCCCCTCTGGTTAAAGATGAGACTGTCAAAATTGTCCAAGATAAAACTGCCAGAATGTAAATCGTTGATCTATAATCTGGTGTTGCTGTATCCATAAATTCTTATTTCTTATGGAGTGGTTGTCAACACTCAGCAAAAATATAATAAGAAAGATAAGAAAGAAAAAGAGGAGGGAAAATAGAAGAGGGGTTGATACGCTTACTGTTTCAATCAAACATAATGAATAGAGAGGAAAAGAAGGAAGGGAAAGAAAACAAAAAATGAGTGAGGGATGAGTAAATCAAGAGTATTTATTTTTTTGAACGTAATTGAACTGATTTTACAGCATAGCTTTAAGTAAATCATATCAAATGTGTAATAATCAAATTATCAATACTGTAATATGTCCACGGTCTGCTACTAATAATGTGATTACTAGTTACTGGGTATACGTTTACTAATTCGATAAAATTGGATCCCCACTGACGAAGTGCCTGCTTACTTGGTAAAAGCGTTGGGCCGAGTCAAACGTCACGTAAACCGCTTTGCTCACGGCAACCATAAATATTTTTTTCAGTTATAATTTAAAGCAGAGTCTTTAGTTGGTTCTGGTCTGGTTTGGTTTTACGGCCATAATCCCACCTCAGTGGGTCATTTAATGCCGATAAAGTTTTGAAATAAACACAATCTTGAATGGATAATAAATTTTTTTATGATCATGTTCCTATTTCACTCATAGATTTGGAACCCTAATTAGGTCTGACACCACTCCGGGTCAGAGTGACCAGGGAGCCAATGGTGATGAAGGGGTGCTCCACATTGCCCAAAACCTCCAAGCAAGCTGGAACTCACCATCAAGATAGAGTTTAAACGTCATTCCCAGGATCAATGTAGACCTCGCCACCAGCCTTCTAGCCCCACATAGATATAAAAAGGTTGGGGACTTGCGTATAAGGGAAATAAGGGTTGGAAAAATATATCGGTGCTAACGCTTGGACATGACCCAGCTGTTGGTCAGAGGGGGCCTCTCCGACTTAGCCTCGTCTAGCCAAAGATAAGGCCAAAGTGGGAGTATTTCAAGATCATGAACTGCTCATCCACTGGTTTCTATCCTAAGCATCACAAGGTCACCAACCCACGGCCAACAGGTGGCCCCATTGGGGGAGTTTTACCCTCAGCAGAGGGTTGCATTCTAATGCCCACCGAAGGGCGGAGGTCTTTAGAGCAGTCAAAGATATCCACGTGTTGTATTTCTGAATTAATGGAATGGATTGGTGGCTTGGGAAGATATTCCAGTCGAGTCCCCACATCAAGGACCCAAATATTAGCATTAATCATCATGCATGATCACCTAGTTAGCAGGATATTCCATGACAATATCCTTCACCATCCCTATCATAATTTATCTTGGGAAGGTTTTCCGTCTTGGGCGGAAGATCCAGTATACATGGTCAGTGTGTCCTGGGTCAATGTGTACCTGGGTATGATAGCTTAACTCGCATCTAATCATGAAGTTCCAAATTCTGAATGCTCTGGAAATGTGGAGTACGCCCTTCACATCCAAATTGTCACAGGTTACACTCTGACCCCGGAGTGGTAGTACCATGTTAGGGTCACATCTATAAGTTAATGGGTAAAAAATGTAGAAAACAAATAAGAACAGAAAGAAGATAAAGTTTGCAAAAATTCTACACAACTCAGAAGTGTCAGCCAAGTGACCGGTCAACGACGCCTGAATAGATACTTAACATTTTGATATACTAAAAGAAGGTTTGTGGTGCAAGTTTGGCAAAAACTTATTCCTTTCGTGGTCGTAAGTTGATATATATATTTATTATAAGTAAGTATCAAATTCATAAACATTTATCTTTTTTGGGTAAGAGTTTCTTTGCACAGTTCGTTGTAGTTGTAGTCACAGATGCAGACTATGCGACGACCTTGGCACTCCTTGCAGATACACGACAAAAGCTGAGTCACTGTTTACACAGCTTGGAGGAAGGCGGCCAGAAAATTCGGCTCTTACTGTGAATTCTTTCTTTCTCCAGTAAAACAGAAGTTCCTGAGTTTCAAAAAAAAGGAACATCTAACACTCAACGGCACGCCTCTCAGCGTGTAGAACAATTCACGTACTAGGTAGTGAATGATCTCATCCACAGAGAGAGATGTTAACACACTGAATAGCAAAGGCATGGTCGGCCACAAGACACGAATCTGTCAGTCATATGCGAGGTTCTGATCTCCCTGACAAGCTGAGCGACAGTTCTTCAGGCTGTGGTTATATCGGTGCTGCTATATGGCTGCACACTTGGACCTAACGAAGCGTCCTTGAAAATAACTAGAGGAAAGCTGCACAAGAACGCTAGTGCAGTCTTGAACAAATCCGTGGGAATAAGCTACCCACGACAGAGACACGCTGTATGGTCACCTGCCCCCATCTCTCAAACTATCCGAGTGAGACGGACAGCATGCAGGACACTGCTGGAGAAGCAAGGACAAGCTCAGTAAGCGCACGTTCTCCTGTTGGAAGCCAGACACATGGACATGCAAGTGTGGGGCACCCACCAGGACCCTACATTAGAC
>CM042157.1:235453-245453 GCA_023376005.1 Doryteuthis pealeii
CAGCTATGCGAGGATACTATATGCTCAGCAGAGGACCTCCCAGGTGCAATGAGTGATAGGGAGGGTTGGCGAGAGATTGTCATGGATATCCGTGCTGCAAGCGCGACATGATGATGATGACTGCTACTATGCTATGCCAGTCAAAGTTGGCTGTGTCTATGTTGATGTTATTCTGTTGTTTCAACCTTCTGTTCTCTTCGACTGCTTTTTCTGTTCTGATAAATTCTAAGGGCTCTGCCCTGCCAGTTTCTTACTTCCGGTTTTATCCAGGTTCAATGTTAAGGGAAGATAACTCATATTTTTCATACTATGGGAGACACAATTATGGGTGCCCCTCATAACATAAATATATACTGTATATGTAATAAGACAGCTATATAACAAATTATACAAAAAAAATAAAGAAAAAGTCAACATTGCATCAGGTATGCTCAGTTCTGAAACCAAATTCTTAATCAACTAATTTTTAAGAACAAAATTAAAAGGAAATATCTAAGAGAAGCTTCCGAGGGACCTGACATCACAGTTAAATTCTCATCCCAGTTATTGACATTAGGGACCTGACTGAGTAATGATGACAATCACTGTTTTGCTACGTCATCGCTACCATCCATCAGGTGACCGGGTAAAGCAAGTCCAATATACAGGACGCTGACATCACGACTCGTTGGGAAAAGGGGAAGATTTGGAAAACTTCAGTGGTCGTTCGGCTAAAAATAAGGACCTAGGAGAGTTAACTCCCCCAGACTGGATTGGAAACTACTAACATAAGTCGCCACTCGCTCCCAGAAGCTAACCTTGAAATTATATGAAATCTCTAAAAAGAAATACCTGAAGAAAAACTCTTCAAAGAATTCGGAATGGCAGTAAAAAGATAGCCAGACGAATTTCAACTCTTCACAGAAAAAGAACTCAACTCAAATTTAAAAGACTCAGATACTTGAAAATATACGAAATTCTACAATACAGACAGCCATCTTTAAGAGACTTTCAACCCTTCACAGAAATCAACTCAACTTTAAAAGACTTAATGAAATCGTTAACTGGACTTTAAGATACGTTCCGCAAATAACATCAAATTTGCAATGCCATCTGTTCATTCACTCCTCTGCCTTTTACTCTTTATCTCTTCTTCTATCTTTCCTTTCCATTGTTGTTAGATCAAAATTGTTAAATATATTTGTGTCTTTGTCTTATGTTTTCAAATCAGCATCCAAACTAGAAATTGCGGTACTTACTTACTCCTCCCTTTAATCATCTTTCCTTTGTACACGATAGGGTATTTACTCATATACGGGAACTTGAAATTTTCCCAGTATATTAAAAATGGTAAATTTACCCGTACATTGGAATTAGAAACTTACTCCATGGGTATTGAATTTATAGTCAAAATCGTTGATTCATACAATAAAATAAATCTTACCTAATTCATTAACAATGTCTCAATGAAAAGCTGAGTTAGATTTGCCTCAAACAACCCATGTTATCAGTACGATTAAAATCCTGCAATGTGTCTTTTATTCACTAAGAAATAAAGGTTTACATAATTATGGTGTGGTTGATTTGTATACTGGTTTTAACAAATTGGGTTTAATAAATAATTCCTGGTGGTTATTGATCTCTAATATTAATGTTTTATTCTCCAACATATCAAAATCAATCCTATGAATGATTTTAAATAAAAACCAATTAGAATGTAATTAAAATAAGTAGAATATTTCAAAATACGTTCTTATCTAATTTCATTAGTTTTTCTAATTCAATATATTTCCTTACATTAAAATTTAAATGCTTACGCCCAGCCGAGGGCGCATATTCTAGCTAATCTTATTATAATGGAGATTGTGTGTTTTTCTGTCTGTAACCGAAACTATATTACTACTCAAGTCACAATTCCCTTTGTTATTGACATCACAATCTCAATGATTTTATTTTTATTTAAATCTCAATTATTAATAAAATTGTTTTACATTATTAATGCTGTTGACATATCCACATATTAATAACATGCAATTTATTTATATATACAACACAAAATAACGGTTTACAGTGTGAACGGAAGGCTAATTTGCATATTGATATTTAAAATGTGATTTTAATAAATATGTGTTTAGTACTATTGATTTCTAATTGTTTGGTTTTATTTTAATGAATATAAGCAAAAATTTCTTCAATAAATCTTAAATGAAATCCATTAACAAGAAGAAATAACTGTGTTATTATTATTTACTTCCTATTTTAACTAAATAGTTAAATTAGGAAAATTTACCACTGAAAGACGGGAGTAATGGAAAATGATGGAAGAGTTAGTTTCAAAGTTGTTCTATTTTCCGATTATACCTGCTCTGTTCCAAATATTTTTATCTGAATTCTTATTCAGTTTCATTAGCCTTTCTAATTTAACATGATATTTTATTATATTAAAACTTAAATACTTGCACCCGGAGGGTTCATATATTTGCTAGTATATATAATTATTATAAGACAGTGGTAAGAAAACTGATGAAAAGCAAGCCAACTTATCCAAGGGAAGTTATTAAGATACAATTTTTTTAGTTACCTCCCTTTAAAGATATTTGTCAGTGACAAGAGAATCATACTACTTTATTTATTTGTTTATTGATTTAATTTTATTTATTTATTTAATTAATTAATCAATTATTCCTTATATCTTTATTGGGTAAAAAAGAACAGTTTTCTCGTTTATTCCTACTATAAAATAAATTGAACCCTCATTTTATGTCTGTGTTTTTGCAATAAATGTTTTATTTTTCTTGCACCCGTTATTTTACAATACTAAATATATTTTATTTATTTAATTTAATGTGTATATTCTGAAAGTTTTTATTTTGTGAGAATGGTTAGTTTTAAAGTGGGTGTTCGTTTTTACACTTCAACGTTTTACTTGTAAATTCCTACCATAAAATGCCCAAGCCTAATTTTATGGTAGGAATTTATGAGTAAAAAGTTGAATATTACCTTTTGTTGTTATTTCTTTTCTTTTTGGCTTTGGTACTCTAAAATAAAAACGTCAGATTTTAATCATTGTCGACGAAAAAACAAAATTACGGTCATAAAAGGAGGATCCAATGTATGCCTAAATTGTAAAACGAGCCCCCACTTTAAAACTAAACATTCTCACAAAATAAAAACTTTTAGAATATACACATTGAAGTGAATATTAGAATAAATAAATAAAATATATTTAGTATTGTAAAATAACGGGTGCGAGAAAAATAAAACATTTATTGCAAAAACACGGACATAAAATGAGGGTTCAGATTATTTTATGGTAGGAATAAACGAGAAAACTGTTCTTCTTTACCCTTTATTGCTACATACTTGCTACTATAAATGGAACTGTCAGTGTTTATTTCTATTATAACCGGACACTTCAGTCGACAAACTGGTTAATCAAGTCACAGTACAAAATTATGTACGTTACAAATGTTTTACGTATCAATTGTGATTTTTTGTCTTGAAACTGCTGTTGTCATTAACAAATTGTAGTCAGCCATAAAGTTTTACATATGGGGGCTGTGTCGCATAGCATATGCCAAAGTTGCATTATATATATATATATATATATATATATATATATATATATATAATATATATAATATATATATGTGTGTGTGCGTGTGTGTGTATGTGTGTGTGTGTGTGTGTGAGTAAGTTGAAAAATGGAAATAAATCCAACAATATGTTAAAATAATAAAGGAAGAAAATGTTGAATGGATAAAAATGGTTTAATGAAATGCCAACACGTGTTTCGGCCTAGAGTTTGTCCATGTATACATTGTATTCTATCTATTACTATTTTAAATATGAAATAAAATAATAATAATAGAAAAATATAATTTTTTAAAAGTATACAAAGATAACAGCCTTCTTCATAGCAAGATATTTGATATATATATAATATATATATATATATATATATATATATACCCATGCACACAGACATAATTATATTATATATATAATATAAATTGTGTGTGCATATGTTGTGGATATATATATATATATATATATATATATATATATATATATATTATATTAATATGTTCATCAAAAGTTGCAACCACGTTTCCATTGTAGTAGCATTATTAGTTAATCCAAAAGGGCTCAATATATTTCCTAAAATATAGGGCATTAATAGTTGTAGAAAAAAGTTTTTCTCTCTAGCAAGGTTTATGTGTACCACCTTCTTTAACATCTATATTAATCTTAATAATAATTTATTAGTTATGAATATTATGGAAGACCACACCATATAAATCTGCTCATCAATGGCGACTATGCTACTTTAGCTTAGTTCAGGCAAAACCTGACAAGCTAAGCAGATGCATTTCAAGTAAGCTCATTCATCACAGAAAGAAAAAGAAAAAAGAAAAAAAAAATACAACTAAATAGATTTACCAGAAGTAGTATACACAAATATGATATAAACAAAATGAATAAAGGAAAAAAGTGATGGGAGTTGAAGATAAATGACAGATAGAATTACAAATTATTTTTTAAACTAATCTTTAATTTCAAAGGGAAACAGTTTAGATTAAGCAACTAAAGTTCATACAAACTAATTAAAAGACATCGAGAGAAATAAAAATAATCCCAAATCAGACAAGGAAATAAAAAATGTAGCTACCTATAATTTTTTAGTTCTCCTGAGGAAGGTGTATCTTGGACACTGAAACCATGGTTGAGAGAAAAGAATTTCTACAACTATAGATGCTCTATATTTTATGAAATATATTGAGCCCTTTTGGATTAACTATTAATACTACTACAATGAAAACATGGCAGTAACGTTTGATGAATTAATAGCTCCACAATCCCAGGTGTTGAGCACACTTTCAGTATAAATATCTAAAAAACCAAAAATATGGATAAATTTAACCTTAGGCATTCACTAAAAAATATTCATATCTTATTATAATGGAGATTGTGTGTTTTTCTGTCTGTAACCGAAACTATATTACTACTCAAGTTACAATTCCCTTAGTTATTGACATCACATTCTCAATGATTTTATTTTAATTTTAACCTCAATTATTAATAAAATTGTTTTACATTATTAATACAGTTGACCATATCTACATACGAAAAACATGCAATTATATTCATATGTACAACAAAATAGCAGTTTACAGTGTGAATAGGAAGGCTAATTTGCATATTGATATTAAAATGTGATTTTAATAAATATGTGCTTAGTATTATTGATTTCTAACCGTTTGGTTTTATTTAATGAATATAAGCAAAAATCTCTTCATGAATCTTAATGAAATCTATTAACATGAAAAATAACTGTCATTTTATTCTTTACTTCCTCTTTTAACTAAATACTTAAATTAGAAAAAATAACAAGAAAGGCGAGAGTGATGGAAGAGTACGTTTCAGTTGTTCTATTTATCTATTATCACCACCTCTGTTTGAAATCTTTTTATCTGCCTTCTTATTTAGTTTCATTAGCCTTTCTAATTTAATACGATATTTTATTACATTAAAACATAAATTTTTGCACCCGGAGGGTGCATATATTTGCTAGTACTTAATAATAATGAATACCTGATTGCACTCCTGCAAAAATGGAAGACATCCAAAGAATGAGATGGAAAGATTTTTATTTTTAAAAGGATATACACACACACACACACATATATATATATATATATATATATATATATACACATATGCATATATATATATATATATATATATATATATATATATATATCAGGGCGGGTTAGCTCAGTCGGTAGAGCATTCGGCTAGAAACCACAAGGTTCCTAGTTCGATACCGTCCCGCCAACTCAGCGTATGAGTAGCACAGGGATCTGTGCGGTAAAGTAAGGAGCTGATGGTAGGTGTGGTGCTCCACCTCAGATGCTAAAAACAATCTCCTTGGTCTAGCGCTATTGAAAAGGGGATAGACTCCCTCGCTGACTGGCTGATACTGACTTTAGGCCACCCCGTCGACTTTACTTTATATATATATATATATATATATATATATATATACAGGATGTTCGGGATAAATTTGACATATTTATATTTGCTTATTTTTCACTGTAGGTTCGAGGTATTGATGCACACTATGCATCATTTAAAAGCTTGGACCCTTCTTCATTCATATACGTGATGACAGATAGAATGGATGACTGGAACCCACCTGAATCATGGAAGAGAATAACTTGTATCATGATGATTTGCATCGGCCATCAAAATAAGGAGATTATGGTTACTACCCAATGCTCCCTGAACAATGTCAAAACAATCAGGCATGAACTGGAGAATTGCAATGAAGACTACAAGGATGTGGCTAGAAGAAAGCAACATAACAGATGATCTGATTGTGTTCGTACCGCAGAATTCCTCGAAAATCTGCAGAAAAAAGTGTTGGAGGACCCTGGCATTGGAATTTGTGCTTTGTCACATGAATTGAATGTTTCAGCCTCTACCATGAAGCTTGCACTCAATAAAGACCTTTACTACTGCTCACACAAGCATCGCAGAGGTCAACTGCTCCCAGAAAAGGCCCGTGAAAATTGTCTGACAAAGGTGAAGAAACTTTTGAGCAAAGTGAAACATCCTTCTTAACCACAAACAATCTGGTTCTTTTCTGATAAGAAAAACTTTTACCAAGATCAAAAGCACAATACGCAGAATAACAGATGGCTTGCATACAGTCCAAAAGACACTACTCGTGTAATGCAGACTAAATTTCCCCAAACTATGACGGTTTTCGGATGTGTGTCCTCTGAGGGTGATGTGATGCCATCCGCATTTTCAGAGAGGGTATCAGGTTGAATTCAGATGCCTATGTGGAGTTGCTAAACACTGTAGTCAAGCCCTGAATAACAAGGGTAGCCAATGGTAGGCCATATGTATGGCAGTAGGATTCGGCTCCCTGCCACACCTCTGGGAAAAGTCAAATATTGTTGTCGTCAAATTTTTACGACCAGTTTTACACCAGTCCCAATATTTGGCCTCCAAACTCCCCAGATCTTTACCCCATGGATTATTATGCATGTGGCACTGTTGAGAAAGACACCAATTGCTGTGCCAGTACTACAAAAGCCCAGTTAATCGACAGAATTAAGGTAGTTTTTGAGATCCTTCCCAGGGAAACTGTAACATCAGCTTGCTCCAGGTTCCAGAGCAGGATTGAGGCTGTGATTGATACTAATAGCGGTTATTTTGAGTGAAACATGTTGACAGTAGTGTAATTTCCGTGCCTGTTGAATTTCTTTACAATCTATTAAATTTTCTAGTTACCAAGCACTTTTTCTTTTTCCTTATGAAACTGTCAAACCTCTCCCGAACACCCTGTATATACATATATTTGAAATAGGTATATTTGACCAGCATCTTTTCATTCAAACAAATTTAGCTCAACTAAATAGAATCTTTATTATTTTCAAGTTCTTTTTTTCTTTCAAGTTTTCTAACATCTTAGAAAGAGTGTTAAATGAGGAAGGACTCCTCATACTATAATCTCCACCTATCAAAAATGGGTTCTGGCTTGGGAGATACCCCATAAAATGTTGACCAGAGAAACAACATTTCATTTGAACTCTTATAGCCCAAGCAAATACTTTTACAATCAAGATCCGGTATGAGTATTGTTGATGAATTATATGATAATTTCATTCTCTCAGAAAAATAATGCTCATGACACTGCCATTGATGCTTATGGACACACTATTGATATTACAGTGGTTAGTTAAAAGAGGTTTAATAGTCAATTCCATGGTTTATGAAATATGCAACGAACCTTACAGTCTATGCAAGAATTCCAACAGGATTGATGGCTGGAAATGGTGCTGTTGCAGTCACAATTTTTCTCATTCGGTACAAACAAAATCATTTTTTTCTGACAGCCATTTGTCTTGACAACATTTCATAGCCATAGTACATATATGGACTCACAATCTTCTTCAGCATATTCGAGACAGGTTTAAGTGATGCCATTATTATGAATTTCTGTAACTTTTTGAGGGAAGAGTGTAAAAAGTTCATTGAAAACCAGTCTCAGCAACTAGGAGGATTGAAGGAAAATGGAACTCCTATAACTGTGGAAATTGATGAAAGTAAATTCTTTCATCAAAAATATCACCAGGTTAATAGAAACCAGGGCACTGGGTTTTCACAGAAAGAGAGTCAGGTTGGTACTTACTGACAGATGAAAGGAACATTGATTCTCATAATAAAACAATGGATATTGCCAGGGAGTAGGATAATATCCGATGGCTGGGCAATGTATGCCAACATCGATCAAATTGGTGATGTCATCTACATGTACGTCATCATTGTCCATGAAAGAAATTTTGTGGACCCGTCTGACAGTGATGTTCACATGCAATTAATGGAAAATACCTGGATGAGGGTGAAAAAAAAATCGATATCAGTGTGGAACTATTGGTGATTTGTTTACTTCCTACCTTGGTGAATTTGTGTGGATGCAAAGAGTCAGACCAAATACATGTGGGGAGATAATCTGTTGTCTTAAATAAGTATATTGCTGACAGAAAAACAAAATTAACAGAGAAATACATAAAACCTTCGGCTGGCCACTGTGAAGAGAAAAAATTTTATATGGCTTGTTACCTCCCACAAAAGTACACAAAAAAAAAAAAAAAATACAGACGAAAACGAAAGCCCTCAGAAAAATTAGCAAGTCAAATGATCACTTACATGAAAACTTTATTACACAAATATACACACATAATTTTTATATTTACTTTCAGGAATTCTACATAAACAAGAACAAACAAATTACATTTTCTACAAGAAAACAATGAACAACATTATCATTTCCACAAACTCACTTATGACTGTACAATTTTAACAAAATCTCCCTCCCCAATTTTTTTTCGAGTTTCTTTTACATTTAATTTTCAGAATTTTTTTCTATTCATGCCTTCGGTCTTTTGTATAATACATATAGAAAAAGCAAAATATATTACATATGTAATTTAGTATTAATACATTTTAAACAATTAATTTCGGCCAAAAAATCTTAAAAGAAAAAAAGTCTCAGAAACCAATAACAAAATAAAATACACTATGTACAGAAAATACCTAATTAATAGATAAAATTAATTTAAAATAAAAAGCGCCTAATTTTAAGTTTTAAATTACATTTTTTGAGATTCTAAAAGCAAATATTTGTTTAATAATAAAAATAAGGCAATGAGAGTGATGTCCCTTGTTTCTTTCACCGTGATAAAGCCGGAAGTTGAATGGAGGCCATTTTCAATTCTCCGTAAATATACCAAATTGTTCAAATCACCAAATTGTTCAAATCTTTAGAACTGTATATTTTAACACGAAAATATCATAAAAATGTGTTTTTACTTACAATTAAGTTCATTTCAAATAATGCGCAAGTACAATTTTTTGGTAAAAATTTAGGTCCTTAAAGTTCAAAATAACAATGAAAACAATATTACTGATATATTAAATTGTAGCGTTTGGGGGCTTCCGTTGTTTTCGTTGGCGTATCATTAGGTTTTTGTTCGCCGTTATTTCCCGAAAATACTGAATTGAGCATTAAGCATGGCGGAAGAAAATAACGTTAAGGATGCTGACGAATTGGAAAAGGAACACTTCGTCAGGATTGTGAATGCATTTAAATATTACAGGTGAGAAGGAAAAAACATTATTTATCAACTACGATGTTTAAAAAAAATAAAAATACAAATGTATCGGATTGCACACGAGGCCGGCTTTTGTCCAAGTTAAGATTTTTCCTTTTTTTTTTTGTTAGGAATAGAATGGAGAGAAGAAAAAAAATGTTTTGAAAATATTTTCCTTGTTTTTGATATTTATTTTCCATTTTATTGAATAAATAAAAGTGGAAGATTGTTTGTTTTATTTAATCGGTTGATTCTTATTTAAAATTAAAAAAGGAAGATCGAAATATTTAATTTTGATAATTAATGGAATTGGTGTTTTTATTTAAAGATTCTTTTTCTTGTCAAGAAAAACA
>CM042157.1:247953-304312 GCA_023376005.1 Doryteuthis pealeii
TGGATGGAATCTGTGGATTAGTCCCCTAAAGTTTTTGTCTGAAGCACTTTAAAACATACCCCTATAAAAAGCCCATGAATATTAACTTGTGTACACTTAATTATAATAGCGAATGTCCTGATAAGTAGAAAAAAGCCATTATAAAAAATGTAATATATCGTACAAAACTCTTCCTTAAAGATGATGTTTTATTCCAAACTTAAAGATATGTATATATGTAAAGGCTGCCCGAGAGTGCACCATCCGTATTTTAGGAGAGTGTTATCTTTGATGATTATCTTTTAACAGTTAATTTTTCCTTGTGATATCACTTGTTTATTTCTTCAGCTAAGCCGCTTCCCTGATGTATCCCCCACAGAGGGGTAAGGCCATCACCCTTAAAAAAATAGGGGTATCCTGGGTATGATACTAAACTGCATCTGATGATGAAGCTTTAGTTCTGGAGATCTGGGTAGTGTTGTGTACCTCTTTATTACCATTACTCCCAGGTCCACTCTGACCCAGAGTAGTAGTAAGTAATTAGGGTCCCATCTATGTATCAAATAGATCTGTTTCAAAATTGTTTGTATTCAATAAGACTGTATTTCACCCCCTCCCCCCAAAAAAACAACCTCTTAAGAAACAACTACACAAAACATATGAACACAATTCCCTAACTCCTAGCCATAAAGTAACCCTAGACTGGTGGACTTGCTATTAAAATCAATCAATCAATCCTGCCAGAGTATTTGACTCTTATGCACTATGTAACCCAGGGATTGAACTCACGCTTGTTTACTATAAAAACTTCACCCACTAAGCCATGTGGCTTATAGAGCAGTCTTATAGTGGTAATTTGGAGCCTTAAAGTTAATGTCATTTGACTGTCTCTTTAAATAAGCCAGAGGGTATCTCTTGTAGTTTAATAATGCTTGTACGTTCCATTAGTAGTAACAGCATTGATCATAATTGTTTTAAAATGCCTTACCAATCTGTTGGATCAATATATAAATATTTTTCTAACTCCTGTCATCTACAAAACATCCATCAATTTTGTCACCCCATAATCTATCCTGATGAAGGTTTAAATAAACCGAAACGTTTAAGTGTATCGATAAATAAATTCATCTTATTTTTGGAACACTTGTTTTTTCAAATTTCTTAATAAATATATATATATATATATATATATATATTATATATATATATATATATTTATATTTTTGCTTGAAGGCAATTACAATGCGCATATCGCATAAAATTTGATAATTATAGAAGATAATAATGACAAGTCAATTTCGCAAAGAATTACTTGGTGTGTAGAATATCGTACAGACTGTTTCAACTTTATTAAGTCTCATCAGCGATATATACTAACGATTTCCCTCTGACAGAAATTGAAACCGGGACTTCAGCAGGATAGTCAGAAACTATACTGTTTCAGCCACGATACAGCACGGAGTTGAAACAGTCTGTATGATATTCTACACACTGAGTCTGTACGATATTCTCCACACCGAGTAATTTTTTGCGAAATTCACTTGTCATTATTATCTTCTATAATTATCGAATTTTATGCGATATGCGCATTGTAATTGCCTTCAAGCAAAAATATAGATATTAATATATACTTTATTCAACAATGCTTCTAAAATAAACAAACATCCAAAAATCTTATATATATATAGTGAGTCTAGTTCTCAGTTTGAATATATTATATTTGTATATATGTTTATTATATATACATGTCTATGATATATTTATAATACATAATTTTTGGGGATTTTGTGTGAAGCATGGGCTGTGAAATGAATAAGAAACTCAATTGTAGTTTAAGTATTATGTTTCATTTTATTTTATTCTATATTTCGGAAGTTTGACCTTCCTTTATCAAGACAATCTAGACAAAGAAGCATACGTGGACTTCACAACAACAATATGTATGTATAATATAATATATATATATATATATTGATTACAGTTGATACATTTCTAGTGACACTTGTATTTCTTTTACAAGTTAGTGTTAAGATGTAAAGACAAAAAAAGAAGTTTAAAGTTTTCCCAAATTGAAAGATCAACAAAAGCAAAAACAATAAATATTCAAACTAAATGTGCATTTTATCAACAGTGATCATCATCATCATCATGTCGCGCTGTTGGCACGGATATCCATGACAATCTCTCTTCATTCGTCCCTATCTCTCATCATTCTCAGGGGTCCTCTGTGCAGCATCCTATATCCGCACAGAGCTGATCAATGTACATTTTTGCTGGTCGGCCCACACTGGCGTGCACATGTGCTGACTTCCACAGGAGGACGTCACTTATGAGTTCATTCTTGCTTCTCCAGCAGTGTCCCGCATGTCTTCTCCGTCTTACTCGGATGGTTTGGGTGATATGTGGCAGGTGGTCGTACAGCTGCTTTCTCGTGGGGTGGTTATTTCAATTTCACATTTCTCTTGTGAAGATTCTTGTGGCCATTTTTAGGCTGCAGGTGAGAGTCCTTTGCAGTGGAGATCCCTTGTGGTATTAAGTTTGGTCCATTTTGAGTGGAATCATTGTGTTCCTCAGTGTTAAGCAGAATCCCTGGCTGTTGACCCGTTCATTCATGTTAAGCATGAGCAGCTGAACACCTTTCCATGAAGGCCATTAAATAGTTAACCAATCACGTATTCAAATGTGTTGATTGGCTGATTGAATCTATGCGGCCACAAAGAGTCTATAAATTTAAGTGGTGGCCTCCAGCACACCTTACATTTCAAAATATTCCAACATCTCTATTATCTTTATCGTTTTTTAACGGCATTTCAGCCAACATATAATTCTAAAACCCCTTTCATCTAGAAGACCTACCTAAAGTGATGGCTGATAGATCTAGATGGTAAGAGAGAGAGAGAGAGAGAGAGAGAGAGAGAGAGAGAGAGAGAGAGAGAGAGAGAGAGAGAGAGAGTCAAGGAAATCTGTGCATGATTTGATGATGATGAAAACCCTTTCTCGGAATATTCAGAGAAAAAAATGGTTGAATGGTTCATATAACAGAGATACTGATAGGTACGCATCCTGCATCCCTACAAAAATTTATAGGGCCCAGTAAAATTATATCCATGCATCCCAGTGTTTTTCTTTTTTTTCCTTCACCATTTCAAGCTAACTATAAATACATTTCAATAGTTTCTTAGAAATGAATTACACAGAATATGTTACAAGGTAAGAGTTAGATGGCTTTAGTTGATTCTCCAGATCATAAATAAAAACCCTACAATTTATTAAGAAACTTTAATTGGGACCCATCAAATTTCTTGGGGACTTATTCAAATCAAATATGTGCGTCCCAGGATGCACTAAATCAAAAAGCTATCAGCATCACTGATTGAATGTTACTGGAAATGTATCCATCTTTCGTATTTCATCCAGTAAAAGGCAAATTTCTTTCTGTAGTGTCGTATGCAAATGAGGTAATACTATAAAAGCAGTCTGCCTCAGCAGTAAGGCTGATGGCTACAGCAATTGTCTGCAGACAACTTCATAACAATATGGTGTCACTGATAGGACCATTAAGTTCCTTGGAGGACCCAGAATACGTTAAAACTTGGATGAGATGTTTTGCAGTGTTGGCTAGGATGCAGACTTCTGCATTAAAAGACCAGAAAGCCTCCGGAGGGGAGAACAAAATTACGGATTTGTTTTTGGCTTCAGTGGAATGTGAAGCTATAAAAAATATCAATTATTATATACCCCAAAATACTGGAGAATTTAACTTATGAAGAAATCTCAAATATGAAAATGAACATATGTCTTAAGAAGAAATTTCTATTGCAGAAAGAACAAAGTTTCTGGGAACTAGACAGAACCCAAATGAAACTATGAGGCAGTATTTGCTCAGGTTGTTTAAATTAAAAAACTTAAAAAAAAAATTTATTTAAATTGAATAGATCACTAAGTAGACCTGAGCCTATTCTAATAGTGACCAGGTTTGAATTCAGAGTTTTTTTTCTCCTTGACTGGTTGCCTAACCAAGGTTAAAGAGCCCAGTCTGCCCTACTATTTACCCATAGCTGGAGGGAGAATAGTTGGATTCATACCTTTCCTAAGCATATTAGCGCTATGTAAACTGTAGCTTTGTTCAGGAATTGAACTCTGGTCAACAAGTCCATTTCCTGCAACTCTAAGCAGTACACCACCGTGCTTCCTTGTCAGAAGCAACAAGATATTGCGAGTTTGAAAGAAATTCTGGGTTCAAAAAAATGTCTATAGAAGATGAATTGATACTTCTAAGATGAATTGAAGGCATCGATAACGCAGATAAGCCTAAAATCTTAGAGAGGCTTCAAATAAATGAAATGAATCTGGAAACAAGTGTAGAATTTTTACAGCAATTAGAATTAATTGATGAATTCAATAATTCTAAAATTAACGTAGAAACTAACAGCCTAATAAAATGCAAATATTGCGACAGAGAACACGAGAACGATGTAAACAAATGTCTGGACAGAGAAAAATTATGTTTGAATTGTAAAAAAAAGAAACCACTTCCAGGCTGTATGTAAATACAAAAAGAATATAAAAAGGATAGAAAATATAAACCCTCAAATTGAAAGTACAGAAGTCTATTCGCTAAAGACAAATACAACATCGAGAGAGAAACAATAAAGTAGAATGGCATAGAATTTTCCATGCAAATTGACAAAGGGAGCATTATTACCCTAATTCCAAGGAATTTCTGGGAAGAAATGAGTAAACCCAAATTAAGAAAAAGTCATCTTAATTTAAAACAATCCAACAGATCTGTCATCAAAACTTCAGGGTCTTTTGAATGAATTTTCGAGACAAAACTGTGTTATGAAAATTATACCTATCACAGTGGTGCATTGCACAAAAAATCATGGACTCCTGGGAATAGATGTTTTAAAAGCGGATATTGCGAAATTGATAAACTGCATAAAGTCCGAAGGATATAAAACAAGTATTCGACTAAAAGAAAATTAATCCTCAACCGACGTTAGCTACTCAAATATTGAGAAAGAGGCACAGAACGTGCAAGAGATTTTTTATTGAGAAAAAGGTTCTTGTTAAAGTCAGACCATAGATGTTTAGAGTTTATATGTTCTAATTAATTCAAATATTTTAGGGTTTTCTTGGGTTGGGTGGTGGTGTCAAATGATAAAAATGTTTGTTTTACAACAAACAATGAATATGCATAAACCCAAACTGGATACAGTTAAATAAACACAAAATTTATTAAAAATATGACTATTTCTTGTTTTTAAATAATTTTCTCATACAACTCTAAATGTTAGATAACTTTGAATATATATTAAGATAAAACAAACTATATATATATATATATATATATATATATATATATATTACTTGGCATGTATTTATTAAAACTTGTTTTAAAAAACAAGGTGAACTGTCTAGTGTTGTATATTCAAATTTTGAGTGTATATAACAGAATTGTTCTTTATTCTATGTATTTTGAATTTTGACTCATTAATAAATCTCTGCAATCACTGAGAGTGTTGTGATGTAAGCTGTGATGTAGTTTCAGTTACAGACAGAAAGACACTGAATCTCCATTAATAGAAATAGATTATCATTTCACTCCTTGTGAGTTTTTCACATCAGTGTTAACTGATGGTCTTTCACTGGAGTTTGAGTGACAACAAGTCCCCACAAGTCTCCTGGATTCTTCTGAGTATTCCAGCTGATTTCAACAATACTGTTGTCTGGATGGTCTCGATTCTTCTTCTGATTTCCAATTCCTCCAATAGGTTTGCTAAACTTTTGGGAACCATTCCAAGTACACCAACTACAATTGGTATCCTTTGACCCTCATATTCCACAACTTTTTCAATTCTCTAGAAAAGTCCATGTATTTGTCTATATTTTCGTTTTCTTTTATCTTTGCCCTGTGATCTGTACGAACTGCAAAATCTACCAGTTGACAAGTTCTCTTTTTCTTGTTAATCAATACTAGGTCAGTGATGATAGCTTTTTGATTTAGTGCGTTCTGGGATGTACATATTTGCTTTGAATGAGTCCCCAGGAAAATTTATGGGTCCCAAATAAAGCTGTCTAACTCCTACCTTGTAACCTATCCTGTGTAATTTGTTTCTAGGAAACTATTGAAATGTATTTAGAAAAATGGATAAACAATTTGAAATAGTGAGGGAAGAAAAAAGAAAAACACTGGGACGCATGGATATAATTTTACTGTGGCTTTTTAGATTTTTGTACATCAGGGACGCAGGATGTGTACTTATCAGCATCTCTGAGGTCTGGTATTCTGGGTGGGATAAGGTGATCTGTCTTTATCTCAAAGTCTCAGATGATTTCATGTGTTTCTTTCTCAAGAACAGATTCTGGTTTATGCATAAACCATTTTGGTGTATGGTCAAAATTTAGTAGCAGTTGATGATGATTTAACTGAATTGTTGATGATGATGATGATTAACTGTTGATGATGATGATGATTTAACTGAATTGTTGAATTGATGATGATGATGATGATGATTTAACTAAATTGTTGATGATGATGATGATTTAACTGAATTGTTAATGTTGATGATGAAGTAAAGATTAGGAAAAAAGAAAAATGGATAAACAAGACAGCAATCCCAAAGGTTTTCTTCTCACAATAAATAAAAACTTTTTAATGGATTTATTTTTTCTGTTGATCTAAAAATAGGGAACATATTTTTTATGTTAGATAAAACTTAGTGAATTTTAGATTTTGAGATGTCTTAGTGTCGAAATAGGGACCTCCAATTTGACGTGTCGAAAATGTAAACATTGTTTTCGTTCATAATTTTCATTATTTCCGTAAGCTGAAAATTTAAAAAAAATCATCAGGAGTGTTTTTAATGGTTCTTCTTTTGAATGGTCCAAAAATTTTGAAGATAATATTAACCTTTATTCAAGTTTCATTGTGTTAAATATAGGTGGGGGAGGGAAGATACATGTGACACGGCAGATTGGAGGTCCCTAGTGATAATCAATAATCATGTTTGCAAAATGAATTAGATTAGCCTTTTTTAAATTTTACTTTATATAAAAATATTCTTTATAAACTTTTAAAGTTTTTGTATTAGTTTATATCCAAATTGTTGAACTTTTAAAAGAACCAGAGAGCCGTGTCGATGCTGACAATATGATTCTTATGTGCATCTGTAGTATAAAATGGGTCACCGCTCCTTTTGTTGATCAAAAAGGGAATGCAATAAATAATATTGGCTGTAGTAAATTTATCGGTAATGGTGAAAAGTCTTCTCTTTCGATTTTAAATATTCAGAGTCGTAAAAGGAATAATTGAGATAATCTTAAAAAGATATGGAACGAACAAGCTATTATTCATGAATTTAAATTTAATGAAATCACTTTTTAAATATAAATGTTTTTAAAAATTTCGATGATTTTGATTATTTAATTTTAAAAAAATTGGTTTTGCCAAAAACAAACTTTGCTATTTTTACTTAAGTGCTTTATTTTCACAATTAATAGAAAGAGAGATAAAATAAAAACTCCACAAACCCCAAATAAATATATCTGATTTATATAAGATTCATTTGGAACTGTTCGGAATTGAAAAAAAAAAAGGCCACTTCCACTTTTTTTTTCGAAGAATTGTAGACTTTTTTTAAATTGTAAAATCTTTAAAAAAAAAAGAAGCTAAAACAATTTTAATTTTGGATTATTTTAATTTAATAATCAAGGGTAGATATGTGTGTTTGGGCTTTGGTATTTTCTGCTATCCATTTAGTTCGTATTGTAAAGATTTAAAAAACCCAAAAAGGTGGTTGTAGCAGTCGCCGGATTCCCATTTTCTTCAACCCAAAATGACCCCCACCCACACGTTTTGTTTCTTCCTTTTCACTAAAAAGCAAAACGTGTTTTTGTTTACAATAAATGCGGCAAGCATGGTTAAAAACTCTCTTCAACATAATCAGCTGCAACTAAATCTCATCTTTTCTTTTTTTTTTAAACAAGTAACAACAACAAAACTGATTATTTGTGAATGAATTTGGTTACTAAGACGAAGAAGCCGGTTTTTATTGTCTCTAGTGTTTCTTGTTTTAAGCATTTAATTCGGGGTCCAGTTTATCACTTTTAATCTTATACAAACTGATCCCTCTTTTAATGACGGTGATTTTCGGATGCTGTCGTCCCGGCAATCACCAATATTTAGGTGTGCCAAACCCTCTTCTTATACATTTAGTGTTTTGAATATTTATTATTTTCATCTCCACCCCACAAAGAAACTATTTGTCTACAGACGCAACTTGTTTCTCCTTTTGCCCGGTCTCCTGCCCTAATTTACGCTATGTTTTTGTTACGCGGTGTCATATGAATTTCGGGCCCCGGCTAGCTATTTTCCGTCTTGTGTTTTGGTCGCTTTTTTAAGAAAGGGATGTTTTACACGCCCCCTCCCCACACGTTTTTTTTTTATCGACAAGTTAGGTATTGTCAATTTGTTCATTCCTTTTCATTTTAAAAACGAATTAAAATTAATTAAATCGATTATTTAAGGTCAAATTTTTGTCTAAGTCAAAAAGTCGTAACATAATGAGAATCAGTAAAAAAAAAAGCAAAATAATATTACACATGTAATTTATTTTTAATACATTTTAAACTATTATTTTCGGTCAATTTTGCTAAAATATATCGTAAAAATGGTCTCTGTTTTTTATATATATCCGGAGTAAAAAAAAAAAAATCAACATATTATTTAAGATTTTAAAGCTTCTAACAGTTTCTTCTTAGAAATCAATAACAGAAAACAATAAATATAGGAAATTACAGAAGAATTGATAACTTTTAAATGAAATATCTTTTTCTTTTTGGTCTAAACACACAGAAAGAAAAAAAAGACTGTCTAATAAAATCTTGCGCATTGTTTACAAATAATAATAAAAAAATAAAAAAATCACCGAGAGAAGATGTCACGTGACCTCTTCGAGTATGGGAGCTCGGATTTGATAAAAAAAATACAATTATCAAAAATCAGGGAATTATCTGATTTTAATAAAATTTTCTTTTTTTTTTTTAAATTACTGAATCGTTTCAATCAAACTGATTCAATGGAAATGAATGGAAATTCTTTAAAATAAATATTACCATTACTGCCTACAATAGCAGAAATAATTTATCATACCTAAAAATTCATTTAAAATATGAAACGCCTAATTTTAAGTTTCATATTTCATATTCTAAAAACAAACATTTATTTAATAACTACTTTTGTTTATTATTGTTATTTGATGATTTTTGTAGAAAACTGTTGAAAATTTAGCCCCCCCCCCAAACAGAACAAATATTGATGTATAATTTTTTCTTTTATAAGAAATTATGGAATTATTAATTAAATAATTATCGAAAATAGTAAAAAAAAAATCTCCAAAAATTATTTTTTTAGTTTTTATTTTACATTTAATTTTCTGATTTTTGTACTTATTTTCTAGCAGGATAGCTTCCTTAAACATTTTTTTTCTTCTATTCACACCATCGTTTCTTTTGCTTATACTGTAATTAGTTTTGAAAGTATATAACCCCACTGATATTTTGCACCCCAAAAATAAGGGTGGAGGGTCAAAGTTAAGTGACTTGAAAAAAATCAGAATGTTGTGAAATAAAATAACTGATGCATTATAAAATTCGTTCATTGATAAATCAACACTGAAAATTTCATTAAAATCAGATAATTCCCTATTTGGTAAATTTTTTTCCAGTCGTAGGGGGAGGGAGGGGTATTTTGTAAAATACAGATTTTATGCCATCTTTGGCAGTGCCTACCAGTCAATGTAAATATTTTACACCTGCCCCTTTAAGATATTTATCCAAGTATACAATAGACACTGCCAATTTGTTTGTTCACTTTGTATGAACAAAATGAATTTGTACAAACATTACAGACAAGCATTTAAAAAAAAATATTTTTCATTGTAAGTAAAAGTAAAGTCGACGGGGCGGCCTAAAGTCGGTATCAGCCAGTCAGCGAGGGAGTCTATCCCCTTTTCAATAGCGCTAGACCAAGGAGATTGTTTTTAGCATCTGAGGTGGAGCGCCACACCTTCCATCAGCTCCTTACTTTACCGCACAGATCCCTGTGCTACTCATACGCTGAGTTGGCGAGGGCCGGTATCGAACTAGGAACCTTGTGGTTTCTAGCCGAACGCTCTACCGACTGAGCTAATTCCTTGAAATACAAATTTGTTACATGCAGTATTTTAATGGTATTTCAGACTAAGCAAGGGTTTCCTGTTAGTGAAAAATTTGATGTAATAGAGAAAAAACTGGGGTAATTTTTGGATTCAGAGTCCAAAAGTTTGTTAAAAACAATTGTCAGATATAACTCAACAAAAACTTTGTTGACCAGTGTAATGTTTTATTATTTCCAGTTTATGTGAATTTTTAAAAGATTCCATAAAATAAGTACAAATTTGTTAGATGTTGTATTTTTATGGTTTTTGAGAAAAATCGAGGGTATCAAAAAGTTGACGTGATATAAAAAAAACTGGGGTCATTTGTTTTAGTCAAAAGTCAAAAAATAGTTAAAAACAAGTGTCAGATCCAACTCAACAAAAATGTTATTTATGGAAAAATATCAATGCTTCATTTGATAATATTAGACACTTTTGATCTTATTGTAAGGGACACACTTTTGATCTTATTGCAGGGGACACACTGTTGATCTTATTGCAGGGGACACACTTTTGATCTTATTGCAAGGAAATGCAGTTATGATCTTATTGTAGGGGGTGCACTTTTGGTCTTATTGCAAAGGAACTCAATTTGGAAATTTTAGGCACATTTGATCTTATTGCTGGGGACACACTTTTGATCTTATTGCAGGGGACACACTTTGATTGCAAGGACACACTTTTGATCTTATTGAAAAGGAACATATGTATTATTTGGATTAAAAAAAGAATCTAATCCTTTTTGCGAACCTTCTTTTTTATAGAAATCTAATTTTCTCCCGTTGGATTTAAATATATATATATATATGAAATGATTTTTCTCGATTTGTTTAGCCTTACATTTGAATAGGTATTCCCACCTAATTCATTAATTATTAATTAATTAATTTTCAAAAATTAAGTATGACTTCAATTAAGCACATATTCTCCCAAAAATTGTCGGCTAAAAAAGCCATATCAAAACACATCGTCTGTTTGTTTAATTCTCATATATATATATATGTATGATGACCTTTTCTGACCTGTCCCTCATCATCAGAGTTATGTTTATTTTTATACTTTTTCAATTTCACACTGAGCAACATTTAAAGACAGACAATAAAATGATTAAACCCACTGCCTCTCGATGTTACAGTTTCAATTCGTGCTAAAATGCACTAATTGGTATTTTGATTATTTTATCTAGATAATTGTTAAAAAGAATAGAAAATTATATATTTTTTTAATGTCCTACCTGTAATGTCATGTGTTCCATAATTGCCTAATTTTATTATAATGGAGATTGTGTATTTGTATGTCTGTAACCAAAACTATGTCACTACTCAAATCACAATTTCTTTTGTTATTTATGACATATTCTCCTTGATTTTATTTTTTATTTAAACCTCAATTATTAATTAAAAGTGTTTTATATTATTAATACTCTTGGCCACATCTACATACCAATCATATTTATATATACAACAAAATAGCGGTTTACAGTATGAATGGGAAGGCTAATTTGCATATTGATATTAAAAATTTGATTTTGATAGATATGTGCTTTGTATTATTGATTTCTAATTGTTTGAGTTTATCTTAATGCATATAAGCAAAATTCTTGGTGATAAATCTTAAAAGAAAACCATTAATAAGAAAAGATAACTGTAATTTTATTTTTTACTTCCTATTTTAACTAAATAGTTAAATTAGGAAAATTTAGCAATGAAAAACAGGAATGGAAGAGTAAGTTTCAGTTGTTCTATTTTCCAATTATACACTCCCCCCTGTTTCAAATCTTTTTGTCTGCATTCTTATTTAGTTTCATTAGCCTTTCTAATTTAATATAAAATTCTATTACATTAAAACTTAAATACTTGCATCTGGAGAGTGAAAATATTTGCTAGTAATAATAATAATAATATAATAATTCTTTGTTTTGTAAGTAAAATCTTTGACTTGTTTATCATTTATAACTATTTTTGTTTC
The DNA here is from genome assembly GCA_023376005.1 of Doryteuthis pealeii. NCBI lineage: Eukaryota > Metazoa > Mollusca > Cephalopoda > Myopsida > Loliginidae > Doryteuthis > Doryteuthis pealeii. The sequence goes on from CM042157.1 coordinate 260,103, forward strand.
TTGAATCTTTTCAGACTTTATTCTCTTAATCGGATCCGGAACACAGAGCGTTACTATGACGAACTGCCAGATCATCATCGAACCATCATCCCTAACTTCCGGGATCATCTTAGCAAAGTTCGTAATTGCATTGAAACCAATTTCCACCTGATCAAACTCATCATACAAAACACAGAACACATGTTTGAGAACAAAAACCATGGCCCTGTTGAAAATGTGAGTGTTTGTCCGATTTAAACTTTTAAAACTTTTTTTGTATTTCAGTTTTCTCTCTTTTTCATTAACATAATATGCTATTACCTCTGTCCCATAATAGTTGGTACATTTTAATATAATTTTCATCCACTAAATGTACCAACAATTATGGGACAAATGTAATATTTTTTATTCCCAATATCATTCTTAAATCTTTCAGTAATCATAATAGAGAAATATTACTACAACTTCTGTCCCATAATAATTAGTACGTTTCCATCTATATTTCATATACTAAATGTAACAGCTAATATGGGACATAATAGAAAATGCTATCATTACTGTCCCATATTAATTGGTACATTTTCATATTTATTTCCTAACATAAATGTATTAAATATTATGGGACAGAAATTGTCTTCTATCTTAAACCTTTCCAGATTGAATTCATTTCTAAAATTTGACATTTTTAATGTAGCTCAAATTTTAATCTGAATTTTGATTTGAAACAGATTTTTAAAGCCTATAATCCTTTACTTCAGCCAATGGGGATCATAATAGATTTAGTTGTAAATAAATGTGTGTTTGGCTGTCCCGGTTTAGCTCAGTCGGTAGAGTATTCAGCTGGGAACCTCAGGGTACTGTCCCTCGCCAATTCAGTGTATGAGTAGCACAGGGATTGTAGAATAATCATACTAAGTTCCAATTACTGTCGAACTGGTAAGACAAGGCAACAAGGAGCCATAACTTAATACGGATCTAACCTTGTTGCAGTCCTACTGCAGAATGCCAGAGTATTTATGAAGCCTCATAACATCATAGAAACAAAACAGTCAATCAGAACTCAAGCAATGGCTGATACCGACTTTAGGCCACCTCAATGACCGTACTTAAATTTTTTTTACTTGGCTGTCAACATCTGGAAAGTATTAAGTTTGGGTTATGAAAAATATTACATTTATGCTGAGGTGAAAATGTTTAGATAGAAAATGGAAACCTTAACAATAACTTATTTCTGCTGCTTAACTAACTGATTTGATAAACTTGAGCAGCTGTTTGAAAACCCATTAAATTTGGGTGAGACAAAAAGAGAGAGAAAGTTGGAGTTATTGTGAGCACTGACAAAAGCTCACTATATTTAACTATTGTTTTGTATGTTTTATCTAAAACTGGACCAAGTCACCAATAGGCATCCCAGTTGCGAGCAGTTTTCAAAAGAACGGAATTTTGTTTTTCTGCGCAAACTTTCACTTGTTAGTAAACAAAATCAACAGACGATTTTTTGACATTAAAATTTCATACAAACCAAAGACACGTTTTTATACTAAAATAGTTTTTGATTTTAATAAAAAAAGTGAGTTATTTCATGTTGTTGTTGTTAGCATATGTGAAAAAATTAATTTTGCACTAAATATAAACTAATATTGTTATTTTTTTTAATTATAAAATTTCAAACAAAAGACACGTTTTTATATTAAAATAGTTTTTATTTAATCAGAATTAGAATCTAATTAAGATCTCTGGCACCAAATCACAAGTTTTACATATTAATCTGAAGTTGACATATTTTTCAACACTTACAATAACTTTTTAAAAAATTATGAAAAAATATTAATTCTTAATTCTTAATTTTATCACATTACATGTAATCAAATTAAAATTTAATAGCAAAATCTTTTTTTAAATAAAAAAACTGAATCTGATAAACTTTTCTTCAGATCCGAGGATTTTAGGAAACTTTCTCTCACATTTAACCATAGACCTCTTTTTCAAATGCCTATCATTAGTTAACATATTTGTCATGTGGACTAATTTTTTAGTATCATGAGGTTGGTCCTAATTGGAGCTCAATTATTGTAATCTTGTGCCAAACTAGGCTATAGACAGTGGTTTGTTATCTGAATCCCTGACTAGTATTCCCACTTGATTTTTTTGTATTTGAGATTATTGTTATTTATTAGTTATATCGAGCTCTGTAGATGGAGTTCAAAACTGTTTGAATTATGCAAATGTTATGAGAATTTAAAGCCCCAAAAATGGGAGGACAAAAGTGGACATGATTTCCCTAAAAAAAAAATGTCCAATTCAAAACAAGAAATTCAGTAATTTCTTAATTTCTTTATTTTTGGATCAATTTTGATAAAACATGGTATTCTTATGTAAAATAGGAAGTTCTTTCTGATTCTGCACTCAAATTGTATGTATCTTTATGCTGTAACCCATTGTTTAGTGAATAAGAGGTACGGATACCAGCGTTTTTTATTTTTATTTTTAAGTTTCAAAATTATTCAACATTTTCATTTTAATACTTCATGTACACACATATATAGTATACATTTAAATTAATAACATAACTTTGAGCTTAAAGATACCTTTTTAAATACCTGCTATGTTGTATTACATACAAGAAATAGAATACATCTTTACATAATTTCTTTTAAACAAAGGCTGGTGTGGGCTGAACAGTTTTGTTTACATTTTAATACTAGCTCGTAAGTTTGTTTTTTTTTCAAAATTGAAAGTTTCACAAACAAGCCTGACGTTAAAACATCAAAATTTCGCACATTATATATGAAAATAGTTCTAAGACTATCTTCTATTAATGATATAGTTTTTTATGCTTAATTTATACTTCTTGAATTATTTTGCATTTTCGGCTGTTTGAGGCAAAATATCATTTTAACTTACAGTAAAAAATAATTCAATGGATAAAAACACATACAAATTACATATTTAGAAACGTTATTTTATTTTCTCTCCAACCATATGAATATTTTTAAGATTGGACCAGAAATACGCAAGAAATTGTGATTGAACCGATTAAGGTCTGAATTTGTCAATGTCCACCAATATTAGCTAAACTGCTGGGAATGCTACTCTGACATGAAATGTTGTCATTATTCAATGTTTTATTTAGGCTAAGATCCTCGCCTTTGTTTTGTTTTGATCATTTTGGCTAGTGAGCTCTCCAACCCTCCTCAGATGTATGTGGTCAAAAGACAGATTTATAAAGCAAAGTTTGGTGGGTAGGAGGTGAATATTACTGGATGCAAAATGCTCAAAGAATGCTTAATTGTGCACCAACCTGAACATAAATGCTCAAAACAACAAAGTCCAAATAATTTGTTGAATCAAAAATGTTAATCTTAATATACTTGGAGGCATGTGGTGTAATGGTTATAGTCATAGGAAATGGACTTGTCAACCTGAGTTCAAATCTTGGATGAAGGTACAGTTCACATAGTTGATACCCTTGGGAAAGGTATGAATCCAATTACTCTCCCTCATCTATGGGTAAATAGTAGGGCAAACTGGGCTCTTTAACCTTGGTTAGGCAACCAGTCTAGAAGAAGGAAAACTCTGAATTCAAACCTATTAAACTCCGCTTGGGGTGGTCACTACTAGAATAGGCTCAGTCTTAATTAGTGATTTATTTCACTAATTATAATTAATTTAATTCTATACTGAATTACGGTTTAAAGGTGCCTCTTAAGTTTTTGTTTTATTTTAATTTTTTTGGTCCTGTAAAATGTTAGAATAAGAAATGTTTATGAAATTCATTGACAAATGACCAAATCCTTTTTCATTTATTTCAAACATAATCTTATGTAAATAAATTTAAGAAAAATCATAAGTTTGTATTCATTTTGTTTACTTTAACAATTCCTCTATTTTTCCCTTGATCTATTCTAATTAATTATATATTTGAGCATAAATAAAAAATGAAAGATTCATTTCAAGAATTGAATTACTTATTCCTAGTTAATCATTTTGAAAACAAACAAAAAAGAGGCATTTGATTTCAGTGAGAGAATTTAAAAGCCTAAACACTATAAACCTGTTAGGTTTAGACCTAACAAAAATAGAGTTACTCCTCTTGATCAGTAGGGGGCTGATGGGAACCTGGAAGTGGGTTATCCACCATGACACTTTGGGATTGGGATTGGAATCGTCAGGACAAAAGTGTACAGCACGGTTGAGCTAGTTAAGTCACTTTTAGGGTAGAAGCATTCTCTACGCTGTCTTAAATAAAACCTTGTTAATTTCCAACAACCAGGTCTTGCATCTTCATTCAGTGTTCCATATTTTACCTTTCCTGCAAATGATACATTTTCCTTATACTTAAATGTGAAGGTTTATATTTACGCAATCTCTTTACACAAGGTCAATTTTTAAATAGAGTTCAACTGGTTTGAATTCAGTTTTCCTTCTCTTAAGCTGGTTGCTATACCAGAGCTAAAGAGCCCAGTCTGCCCTACTATTTACACATAGCTGGCAAGAGTGAGATTGACTCATTCATATCCCTAGGGAATTAGCATGGAGTTAAATGCAAACAGCCTAGTCCAGGATTTTAACTTGGACATGTTTATTTCCTAAGACAATAACCGGGTAATTCCATGTCAAATCATCCAGCAAAAAGTAAAATTGTCACTCACCCCCTTCAATTTTTCTGAATTTTTTCCAGGTGTGGACTATGTTAATGTTAAACAATCCTCAAAATTTCTGATTTTTTCATAGCAAGATCAATATCCCGAAGTGGCAAAATTCGCATATCTATGACAAAAAATTTTTTCTATTATTATTTCACATATATTGAACATTATTTGTAGCAAAAAGTTTGATTTTTGCTCAGAACCGTGGCTTCAACATCAGTTAGAATTTTGCAAATCAGAAATCACTTAAAATTGGTTAACTTTAAGACTTTTTTTTAATAGCATTTTTGGATTCCTTGGGACAAAATAAATCAATTTTTAGAAGTAGGGAAGCTCTAGAACTCATTTTACAGTCTAAAATAAATTACAAAAAGTTGCCATTTTTTACCCCCAAATTTGGAGAGCTAAAAATCGACATAACTCTGCCAATTTTTAGAATTGGAAGCTCAAATTTTGTGGATTGTCTAATTTTAAGATAATTTCAGAAAAATTGAAGTGGGTGGGTGACAATTTTACTTCTTTTCTGGATGATTTGACATGGAATTACCCAGTGTTGTATTATATTATTTATCATTGGGGGATCAGCCTGACTTTAAAAAAATCCTATGTATTTTCATTTTCCATTTTTTAAGAATCATTAGTAAGAACATCAAATCCATGTGTCATATTCTTTATTTTTTATTTTGTTTTTCTGATTTTGCATATTCATACAACTATAAATTGGCAGTGTAATTTACTTTTATAATTGTCAGATGATGATGCGAATAAACATTGAAATACTAACTAAAATGCCTGCTACCTTGGTCTGTTAAATATGGATTATCTATCTATTTGTAGTTACCTTCATCTTTCTTTAATTATTTTTTGTTTTGAGAGAGACAAAAGTATTATTGTCTGTTATACACTTCTTTTGTTCTAGCAAACAAAACCAATAAGCACTAAATAAGTAAAGACCATATGACACTGATAAGCATGGCAATGGAATTACATTGTTAAATAAAAATGCCATTTTTAAGGATAAAAAAAACCATGTATTTGTATTATACAAATAGGATTCTTGAAACAAATCTAACTTTAAACGAGTGACATTGATCTTTTTGGACCTCTAACAATTGTAGCAGCAGTAACAGCGATGTTGGAAAAGGGATACAAGGTGTGTCAAAAAAGTATTAATATTTTTTTTGTACTTTTTGACACACCTTGTATTCTGAAAAAAAAAAGTTCCATTCAATCTTCATTTCTATCTTGGTGAATACAGCTTTAAATTTGGTACTTTTTTTGCCACACCTTGTATTTTGAAAAAATTAATGAATGGAACATTTTTTTTTTCAGAATACAAGGTGTGACAAAAAGTACAAAAAATTTCGATACTTTTTTTACACACCTTATAAAACCCTAACCATGACATTTTTAATTCTCTTCATGATATGGAGATTATATACAAATTAACTTTATGTATTAAAAAAAATGTATTAGTGTTGAATGTATTTTTTATTTCATCATCATCATCATCATTATTATTATTTTTTATTCATTTATTCATGTATTGTCTTCATTTATTCATCATCTTCACCCCCACCAAAAAACAAAAATCATTATAATTTTTATTATCTTTATCATTATTTACAAATTGTCTTGAATAATTGAATTGAATCAATGCTGGATATCCCTGCTAGTTTAGAATACTAGATAAAGAAAAAAATGTATCAGTCTGATGTAGAGAGAATGAGATGACAATTTGGATATCCCTGCTAGTTTAGAATACTAGATAAAGAAAAAAAATGTATCAGTCTGATGTAGAGGAGCGAGCTGACAATTTGGATATCCCTGCTAGTTTAGAATACTAGATAAAGAAAAAAATGTATCAGTCTGATGTAGAGAGAACGAGATGACAATTTGGATATCCCTGCTAGTTTAGAATACTAGATAAAGAAAAAAATGTATCAGTCTGATGTAGAGAGAACGAGCTGACAATTTGGATATCCCTGCTAGTTTAGAATACTAGATAAAGAAAAAAATGTATCAGTCTGATGTAGAGAGAATGAGATGACAATTTGGATATCCCTGCTAGTTTAGAATACTAGATAAAGAAAAAAATGTCTATAGGAGAATGTCACTTATGAGTTTTGTCCTTGCTTCTTCAGCAGTGTTCATCATATCTTGTTCGCCTTACTCTAATGGTTTGTGTGTGTTGTACCGGCCGTTCCTACAGTGGAGAACATGCACCGGTTCTCACTATAAATAGTGAGACACCGAGTGGAAAGGGAGCACTGTTCCCGTTAACGACAAGCTAGTCGTACATGTACCATTAATTGTAAATACACTTGTCTTATTTTACCCCATCTCGACTTGACTTCTTTTTACTGTTGGGACTAACATCACAACAGTGTGATAGGTGAAAGTGACCCTACACTGCTTCCAGGATTTTTTCAAGGCAGCTTGCAGCATTCTTATGTAGCTCCCATATACATTTTTCTGTAAGTGGTGCAGCCATACACTAACACTGAAACTGCTATGGCTACAGTTTATCTATATATTTTTATAGATGATTTTACTTACTTATGATACAAACCCTCTGACATTGAATTTTTAACTTCACTCCCCCCCCCAGGTAGTATCTTTCAAAAATTAATTTTTACACCTACCAAATGGCATTTGTTTTTTGCTAGTAATAATAATAGAGATAGACATCATCATTATTTACAAATTGTCTTGAATAATTGAATTGAATCAATGCTGGATATCCCTGCTAGTTTAGAATACTAGATAAAGAAAAAAATGTATCAGTCTGATGTAGAGAGAACGAGCTGACAATTTGGATATCCCTGCTAGTTTAGAATACTAGATAAAGAAAAAAATGTATCGGTCTGATGTAGAGAGAATGAGATGACAATTTGGATATCCCTAGAATACTAGATAAAGAAAAATCATGATGTAGAGGAGCGAGCTGACAATTTGGATATCCCTGCTAGTTTAGAATACTAGATAAAGAAAAAAATGTATCAGTCTGATGTAGAGAGAACGATATGACAATTTGGATATCCCTGCTAGTTTAGAATACTAGATAAAGAAAAAAATGTATCAGTCTGATGTAGAGAGAATGAGATGACAATTTGGATATCCCTGCTAGTTTAGAATACTAGATAAAGAAAAAAATGTATCAGTCTGATGTAGAGAGAACGAGATGACAATTTGGATATCCCTGCTAGTTTAGAATACTAGATAAAGAAAAAAATGTATCAGTCTGATGTAGAGAGAACGGGATGACAATTTGGATATCTCTGCTAGTTTAGAATACTAGATAAAGAAAAAAATGTATCAGTCTGATGTAGAGAGAACGAGATGACAATTTGGATATCCCTGCTAGTTTAGAATACTAGATAAAGAAAAAAATGTATCCGTCTGATGTAGAGGAGCGAGCTGACAATTTGGATATCCCTGCTAGTTTAGAATACTAGATAAAGAAAAAAATGTATCCGTCTGATGTAGAGAGAACGAGATGACAATTTGGATATCCCTGCTAGTTTAGAATACTAGATAAAGAAAAAATGTATCAGTCTGATGTAGAGAGAACGAGATGACAATTTGGATATCTCTGCTAGTTTAGAATACTAGATAAAGAAAAAAATGTATCCGTCTGATGTAGAGAGAACGGGATGACAATTTGGATATCTCTGCTAGTTTAGAATACTAGATAAAGAAAAAAATGTATCTGTCTGATGTAGAGAACGGGATGACAATTTGGATATCTCTGCTAGTTTAGAATACTAGATAAAGAAAAAAAATGTATCAGTCTGATGTAGAGAGAACGAGATGACAATTTGGATATCCCTGCTAGTTTAGAATACTAGATAAAGAAAAAAATGTATCCGTCTGATGTAGAGAGAACGGGATGACAATTTGGATATCTCTGCTAGTTTAGAATACTAGATAAAGAAAAAAATGTAGTCTGATGTAGAGAGAACGAGATGACAATTTGGATATCCCTGCTAGTTTAGAATACTAGATAAAGAAAAAATGTATCAGTCTGATGTAGAGGAGCGAGCTGACAATTTGGATATCCCTGCTAGTTTAGAATACTAGATAAAGAAAAAAATGTATCAGTCTGATGTAGAGGAGCGAGCTGACAATTTGGATATCCCTGCTAGTTTAGAATACTAGATAAAGAAAAAAATGTATCAGTCTGATGTAGAGGAGCGAGCTGACAATTTGGATATCCCTGCTAGTTTAGAATACTAGATAAAGAAAAAAATGTATCAGTCTGATGTAGAGAGAACGAGATGACAATTTAATGATTTCTTTGAAATATCTTGGGAATAATAAATCTCACAAGCTATTGCGAGTTGGTCTTATCCAACCAATGCCTGTTCCCTTTTAGGATTAAAATAAAACTTCTGGTTTGTCTTGGAGGCAAATAAACATTCTCATATCTATTCTATACTTCATTCATCCATTCATTACCTTTTTTCATCCACTAGTGTTGTTGTTCTTCTTCTGTTAGACACATGTCAATATCTCATTCCTTAGGGAGCAATTTGTATGTTGCAGGGAGAAGAGGGTCTTCGCAAGCATCCCCCAACATCCTATGACATGGACCGTGTGAAAACAACTCTGAAACAGTTTGTACGTGACTGGAGTGAGTCTGGTCGCAGTGAGAGAGCTGCCTGTTACGACCCTGTCATTCGGGAAATTCGTAGAAGATTCCCCCCTCAAATGTGGTAAGTACACAATCATTAATCAATGATTGACAATTTGAATTTGAAAAGCATCTGTAAACAGCAAAGGAATATTGTTATACATAGTTCTTTAAAAATAAACATTTATTACCATCCATTTCATTTTAACTTTCAAAACATTTTTTTCTCTAGGTCGATAATCTACTGAATAGGTGGATTATACAAGCATATATAAAAATTAAATATGTGGTTCTTATATTACATTAAAAGGCTCAGAGTAACCTTCCAATGTAGGTAAATATATACATCAATAAATCCAAACAAAGAATTACAACATAACAACAATACAGACTTTATTGTCTGAGCATGTGGAACATGACAATATACAAACAGATAGGACAAGTCCTTTAGAAGTATGAAAGAGTTCATAAAGGATATGAGAGTGATTTACTGATAGTTAGGGGCAAATCCCCCCCCCACTTAATGGACAGAAACACCACACATCTAGTCCATCTTTTGTGGATTGCAGACCAAGAGAAAGAGGCTGGGAGGGCTTCCCAGGTTGAGTTTAAATACCCAATTAGTAGTACCATCTAATTGCAAAACCCTGGCAGCAAGTGAAGATAACTCTTTTGGACACAGTCGAATAAACGGCAAAGATGAAGTGGGTGGACTTAATTAAACTGGCTTGGGGAGAAATTAATATATATTCACACAAATTTCAGGAGTCTACTTTTATCATCATCATCAGGTCATACTGGCAGCACAGATATTCATGACTCTCTCTCCCCCCAATTGTCCATATCTGTCATCGCCCCTGGTAGGTATTCTGCGCAGCATTCAGAATTCACACACAGCTGGTCAATCTTGTTTTTGTTGCTGGTCAGCCTACATTAGTGTGTCCATATGTAGATGTCTATAGGAGAATGTCACTTATGAGTTTTGTCCTTGCTTCTTCAGCAGTGTTCATCATATCTTGTTCGCCTTACTCTAATGGTTTGTGTGATAGGTGAAAGTGACCCTACACTGCTTCCAGGATTTTTTCAAGGCAGCTTGCAGCATTCTTATGTAGCTCCCATATACATTTTTCTGTAAGTGGTGCAGCCATACACTAACACTGAAACTGCTATGGCTACAGTTTATCTATATATTTTTATAGATGATTTTACTTACTTATGATACAAACCCTCTGACAATTAATTTTTAACTTCACCCCCCACCCCCCAGGTAGTATCTTTCAAAAATTAATTTTTACACCTACCAGATGGCATTTGTTTTTTGCTAGTAATAATAATAGAGATAGACATCTTTTGATATCACCTTTTACATTGGAAAAGTTGTCTGCTGCTTTTCTTTTGATGTTTTTCTTCTAAGAAATACATCTAATATTAACTTTTTAAAATTCTTTTTTATTTTATTTTCACCAAATTTTTAAATTAGTATCTGGGTCATTCCATACCAGTTCAAAAAATGGAAAACTATAACCCTAGTAAATAAATTTTCTTGGATAGTTGGATGCTAATGATAATTTATCTTTTTTGTGAATCTTATTATAATGGAGATTGTGTGAATGTCTGTCTGGTTATTTACCACATACCCCACATATACAGGTTAAGCACAAGACCCTATTAGTGGACCACCCATGAACCAAAGCTCATGGGAGGCGGGTACAAAAAATATGTTGATCCTGTCGGCATTCCCCCTCAAGGATGGCGCCTCAGGATCCGAGGCAATAAACCCAGCCAAGCCCCTTTAAATCAAGGGAGCAGGTGTTGCCTTGGAGGATGTCCCCCGGGATCAACGTTGTTAGCTTTTACGGTCCAAGGCCGATGCCACCGGTCCCTGAACCAGAGCTTGCTGTGTGAATGTCTGTCTGTAACCAAAACTATTTTACTATTCAAGTCAAAATTCCCTTTGTTATTTACGTCTCATTCTCCGTAATTTTTAAAAATTTAAACCTCAATTATTAATAAAATTGTTCTACGTTATTAATACTGTTGACTATATCTACATACTAAAAACATGCAATTGTATTTATATATACAGCAAAATAGTGGTTTACAGTGTGAACGGGAAGGCTAATTTGCATATTGATATTAAAAATTTGATTTTAAGAAATATGTGCTTGGTATATTGATTTGTAATTGTTTGGTTTTATCTTAATGAATATGAGAAAAAATCTCAGGGATAAATTTTAAAAAAATCCATTAACATTAAGAAAAAATTGTAATTTTATTCTTTACTTCCTATTTTAACTAAATAGTTAAAATAGGAAATTTAGTAATAAAAGATGAGAGTGATGGAAGAGTAAATTTCAGTTGTTCTATTTTTCGATTATATTCCCTCTGTTTCAAATCTTTTTATCTGAATTCATGTATAGTTTCATTAGCCTTTCTAATTTAATATAATATTTTAATACATTAAAACTTAAATATTTGCTTGTTTTTGTAATGTATATTCAAACACCCATAAAAATTGAAATAAAAACTTAGGAAATTAATTCCCCACCCAAATACTATGTAATATTTTCCCAGTGTTTTGCTACCTCTAGACTTGATCATTGGATCAAAATATAAAAGGATTTTTGTGAGATTGTTGAGTTTGAAAATGGAAATGCCATTTGACGGAAAATGCTTATTCAGTGAAATTTCTACTTGTGATATTTTGAGAACTGTTAGGAAATTTCACTTAAAATTTTCAGGATTTTCTAATCACTATAAGATCTCATCATATATCAAAATGAAGAAAATTTATTTACTAGGGTTATAGTTTTCCATTTTTTTGAATTGGTATGGAATGATCCAGGTACTAATTTAAAAATTTAGTCAAAAAAAAAAGAAAAAAAAAAGAAAATAACAGTTAACATTAGATGTATTTCATAGAAGAAAAACGTCAAAAAATGAACAGCAGACAACTTTTCCAATGTAAAAGTTGATATCAAAAGATGTCTATCTCTATTATAATTGTCCTCCTTTATAATGCTCCCACATTTTTAAAGTCTTTATCTCTTACTTGAGTAGGTTGAGTAACTGACTGGTTATAGTTTTCCATTTTTTTGAATTGATATGGAATCACCCAGGTACTAATTTAAAAATTTAGTGAAAAAAAAAAAATAATAAAATGACAGTTAATATTAGATGTATTTCTTAGTGTGTCTCTTGCAAAAGCTGAGACTTTTCTAAAGATGCTGGACTGACTTTATTCCTTCTTTCTTAGTTCTGTAGAAGTTGGTTTGCCATTATTTCACAAAGATGACATAAGGCTAATTTTTTTTTGAGTGATCACATCTTTTTATTTTCAACCAAACTTCTCAACCACGTCTGGAGTAAAGCAAAGATGATATGTACATCATGGTGTCTTCTGCTAAATTGCTGACTAACTAAGCTAAACTTAACTTCCATTCTCACGTTTCCCAGTGATGGAAGTGGAGGGAGGTGGGGGTGGTCAGCTACAGGTCATTACCTATCAATCATCTAACCACCCCCTCTGATTTTGAATTTCAAAGAATTTTAATTCAAAATCTAACTACACTAACTCTCCAAAAAACAATGGTTTATCAATATACGTAAAAGTATTGAAGCTCTATTTATCAAAATAGAAATGAACAATGAATGGAATGTTAATTTTTTTTAGAATACGAGGTGTGTCAAAAAGTACCGAGTTTAAAACTGTATTTACCAAGATAGAAATGAACAATGAATGGAACGTTAATTTTTTTTTAGAATATGAGATGTGTCAAAAAGTACCGAGTTTAAAACTGTATTTACCAAGATAGAAATGAACAATGAATGGAACGTTAATTTTTTTTAGAATACGAGGTGTGTCAAAAAGTCCAAAAAAATCTTGATACTTTTTTTTACACACCTTGTATAACAACCTGATAAGCAATTTCTGTATCCTACATTTGTCTCTGCTGAACAAAATTAATATAGATAATAGTGAGAGAGAAACTCATTTGTAATGTTATTTTGTTAACTCCTGAAATTATTTGAAATATGAATTTATTGTTTTTACATATCCCTTAAAAAAAACCCACATTTTTCTTTAGATGCTTAATTAAATAAGAACTATGTATGATAATATTCTTTCCAAATGAGAATTTGGGAAATAGTTACAAAACTAATTATAAATGATGTTACCCAAAAGTTTGGGGGATTTGACCATTGGGGAAAAAAAAAAAAAACAAAAAATAAACTTTAAATAACATCTAATTGTCATTATTTCTTATAAAGTCGGCCTCTGCATAAAAAACAAACAAACTTTCATTTGAATCACACAAACTGTTCAAATTCCCCAAATGTCTGGATAACATTTTGTGATATATCCAATTCCTATATGCATTTTATATATATATATATATATATATATATATATGGAAATACGATGAGGAAATTAATCTGACAATATGTGAAGAAAATATTTTCAAAAATATAACAAACACAGAATGTTATGATCAGAAATTGTTTCTTCAGATCGTAACATTTTGTGTTTGTTATATTTTTGAAAATATTTTCTTCATATATATATATATATATATATATATAATGTGTGTGTGTGTGTGAAGAGATGGAAGTGAATCCGACAGTATGTAGTATATTAAGAAAATTGAAAAAACACAGGTTTAAATAACCACTCAACTTATTTAAACCTGTGTTTTTTCAATTTTCTTAATATACTACATATATAAATATATATATATATATATATATATATATATATATATATATGTGACCTTCATACACTCAATGTCTTTCAAATTAAATTTTTTAATATTTTTTCAGAATTAAAAATCTAAGCATAATAATTTTTTATCGATTTATTTTTTTTTGTTTTGTTAAAAATCTGTTGAATTTATCAGGTAAGTATTGTTTTATATTCACTGACATTTGTTTTTTATTTTTTATATGTTTGTTATATGAATCTATGCATATGTATTAATATATATTTTGTACATGCTTGTATGCCTGCACATTTGTATTTTTTGGCTTTTTTTTATATTCATTTGCTGTCTTTTGAAAAAGAAAACAAACAAATTCTTGAACAAAGACAGTTTTTGGTTAAGCAGATTTCTTTATATGAAGAAGACTTCAATTTCTGAATTGGTTATTTAGATTAGAATTTAAAAAATACTTCATTCCTCTGAGGATTATTTACCATTAGCATACAGATGCTATATCTGTAAAAAAATGATGTAAAAAAAATGACATATTGCAGTGATGCTGATAGCTTTTTGATTTATTGCGTCCTGGGAAGTACATATTTGCTTTGAATGAGCACCCGGTAAAAATTTATGGCTCCCAACTAAAGCTGTCTAACTTCTACCTTGTAACCTATTCTGTGTAATTCATTTCTAAGAAACTATTGAAATGTATTTACAGTCAGCTTGAAATAGTAAGGGAAGAAAAAAGAAAAACACTGGGACGCATAGATATGATTTTACTGCATCCTTTTAGATTTTTGTGTCTTGGATGCAGGATGTGTATCTAAAAGCATCTCTGTATTAGCATCTGTAAAAAAAATGATGGATTATTTCTGTGTGGATTGGCACTTTTGTCTAGCTTCAGTGTGTAGTACCTGTTCACTCTGCCTTGGGTTAAAGTGTTGCTTCCTGGAACTTATGCCCTAAGATCTGTATTGTATAACTATATTCTCAAAAATAAATACAAAATACCCCCCCCCCCGATCTATAGATATATTATACTATACTATATTATAGTATATTATATATTATACTATACTATAGTTTATTTTGATTCTTTTGTAATATGTTTACAGTGATGCTGATAGCTTTTTGGTTTAGTGTGTCCTGGGATGCACATATTTGCTTTGAATGAGTCCCAAGGAAATTTGATGGGTCCCAACTGAAGTTTCTTAATATATTGAAGGTTTTTTTATTTATGATCTGGAGAAACAACTAAAGCCGTCTAACTCCTACATTGTAACTCATCCTGTGTAATTCATTTCCAAGAAAATATTGAAATTTATTCAGTTAGCTTGAAATGGTGGGTGAATAAAAAAGAAAAACATTGGGATGCATGGATATGATTTTACTGCATCCTTTTAGATTTTTGTTCATCAGGAACGCATGACGTGTACCTATCAGCATCTCTGTGTTTAATTAAATTTCCACAGGTACCGATACTCAGCTAATCTGAGACAGAGTACACAGTTACTACAATCTAATCCTAGCAGAAATTATGGATAAAGGAACAAAAGTCTCCCTGTTCATTATTATGTATAATTTTTAAGGTTTTCTTTTTTTGTTTTAAAAAGTTCTCTCTTAATTTTTATTTGAATTATTTACAGAATAGTAATATTAAAAGAATCAGATTGAATATTGTTTACAAAGACAATGTGAGTAACCTCGGTGTTATAATCTATGATGCTTGTTGACTGATATAGTTGTATTTTCCACAATATTCAATTATCTTGGGCTAGACAGGCGGTCGGAGAGGCGCCCTATGATCAATCGGCTGGTCACATCAAACCCTAGCACCTATATGATTTTCCCAACCCTATTGCCCTTATGGCAAGCCCCAACCCCTTTTTATCATATAGGTGATAGAAGGCGGTGACTGAGGGTCTACATGTCCTGGGAATGACGTTAAACTCTATCTGATGGTGAGGTTCCAGTTTTGGAGGTTTGGGGAATGTGGAGCACCCCTTCATCACCATTGCTCACTGGTCCACTCTGACCCGGAGTGGTAGTACCTGTTAGGGCCCCATCTATGGGTTAAATAGAAAAATGTATTTATAAAAAAATTGTATTATCCATTAAGAATTGATTTATTTCAAAACTTTATCAGCATTAAATGACCCACTGAGGTTGATATGCTGTAAAACCAAACCAAACAATATTCAATCCCAGTTAAGAACTATAACTTTTATGTAAAGCACACTAACCATATCTGCTAGGAAGATTGGTGCTACACATTCTTCCAATTTGAATGTTTCATTTCTCAAGGGTTAATAAATATCAATATGTCAATTTTTTTTATATAGATAGCTTTTCTTTTTCATTTTTAAATTTTATCTAATTTAATTAATTAATTTTTTTTTTCCAAATTATCATCAAAACATTTGATCTTCCTGGTTGATGTTTCCTTGTCATGTTTCCTAACTTCATCCTGGAAGAACTTTTCAAAATTGAAAATAAATTCTGACGTGTAAATTATATCTTATGTTCATATCACTTGAATTTGAAAATATTCTTCTTCAAAAAAAGACACCTGCTTGCCAATGTGATCTTATCATTCTAATGGTCCATCTCTCCTTTTAAATTTATAACAAAAATTAAATATCATGATTCATTCATCTTAAATTCTGATTCTCAATTTCAATGGATCCAAAACTTAATGACAATTTTCTCCTAGTTTTGTATGAATCACCCCTCTGTGTATGTTGGTATATACATGGTGACCCCCAAAAAGAAAAAACAGAATTTAGGTTCTGTTTTTTGGGGTCACCCTGTATATGTTTTGTTTTTTAAATTTGAATTTATTTTTTTAATGAGTATTTCTATCATTGTAAGCAAACATTTTTTATGAATTTTTTAATGGGTTTCTATCCCTTTTTTTTCCATGGTGTATCTATCCCTGAAGTAGAAGATTAAAATTCTTGCCTTTCACCTCCCAATATTCATTCAATATTTTTGTTGTTATTTTTGAAAGCTCAAACTTTGAAAAGAGATGGTTACCATTTAAATGATAAGACAAATAAAAGAAAAAAAGAAAGAAAATCTTTGTTCATTTCAACATATTGTGCACTTTGTTTTTCCCCCAGTTTCCCTTGCTCTACCTGACATTTCTCATGAATACCACCACCCTTCTCCTCTTTCTCTTCCTGTTCCCCCCCCCCTCCATTTGGTCATTTGAACTCTCCAGATTTTGTTCAGCTTTTGTTCACATAATCCTTTTTTTTAATGAGATCAAGAGAAGATTTTGTGGAAAAGATATCAATTTTTAATTAGTTTTCTATGGATATCTTTTTGCCTCTGCATCTTTTTTTGTTAGCAAAGTCTTTTTTCTATCATTCTGAATTCTTATTAAACACAAAAAAAAAAATACCAGGCTCATTTTATAAAGAAGGACATTTTTTTAAAAAAAGCAAAATAATTTTTTTTTCAGAATTTTTGGAATTGCAAAAATCTAACAGAAATATTTTGAGGCTATTCAAAATTCCATTTATTACTTCTAGATGTAAACAAACAATATGGCATGGAGTAAAATGAAATAATGAAACATGTAATTATATAACTAGGTTTGAATGATTTGTTCTGGTTAACTTTTATCTGTTAATTTGTAGAGTAGGCAAACTACCCCCAAAAGATGGACTAATCTGAGGACTATTTACCAGTGAGCTCTCTCTACTGGGAGCGCAGCTTTAGAGCAACTACGGCTAATTGTATTTAACCATGTACCGTATTTTGTATTGGAAAATAAACCTTCTTGTTATATCTACATGAGGGTTGACCTCCCTTGATTTCCACAATACAACAAAATCCTAGTTTCTTACAACAAGGAATAAAAATGATTTTTTTAGTAGTGGAATTTTGTCGGTTTATTATTATTTTCTTGACAAATGAATAAAATTTGTAGTTTTTATTTTATCTCTTAAAAATATGTAAGGCCTTAGGTGTGCATCTTCAATTTTTGTTATGGAGCAAGGGAAATAATTTCTGATTACTTGAAGAATTTGTTATGAGGTGAAACAAATTATGTTTGCTTTCTTATTCATTCCCTATAAATTCATTCCCTATAAATTCATTCCCTATAAATAAACAAAACAAAAACGAAGATTTTACATCTACATGAATGTATTAAATAATGGATAAATAAGAAAAGGGATCAGCCCATCTATACATATAGAAGGGGCAGTTGTGTGTATGTATGTCTAGATGAAACTATGATAATGAATCAATTAATGACAAAGTAAATATACAAATACACTCTCAGCAGAACTTGCTTTTTGTGCAAAAATAATGATGATTTTATTTATATCTGGAAAGATATTTAAAAATTAGGATTTGAATAGTAAGAGAAAGGGAAAGTCATTGGATTGCATTTGTGATTAAAACATAAATCAATTATGTAAGACCAAAACAATCAATGGATCTGCGTGACTAACATTTTATTATAGCCCTCAACCCAGGCAACGACGGGGTAGCCAATTCTAGTCCTGCAATAAGTGTTAACAAATTTCTTACTGATTTATTGAATTCCTTTTTTGAAACTCGGCATTATCATAATTGTTATGTTCAAATCTGACAATAATGATATGCAAATGATATGCAAGTGATATGCACTGAAACAATAGGCATCAATATGGATAGAAACTCTGTTGGATTCTTATTTGATTTACAACAATCTGTTTATACAATCCTCAAATAGATGGAAGCCAAATGGCTGAGCAGTCCATGACATGCAACACTCCACTTAGGCCCTTACTTAGGTTAGACAAGTGGTCGGAGAAGCCCACTCCGATCAAGCCCTTGCACCTATATGATTGCCCCAACTCTATTGCCCTTATGGTAAGCCCCAACTCTTTTTATCATAGGTGCTAGAAAGCAGTGGCTGAGGTTATTCATATCCTGGGAATGACGTTAAACTCTATCTGATGGTGAGGTTCCAGTTCTGTAGGTCTGGGGAATGACCCGGAGGGATAGTACCTGTTAGGGTCCCATCTATTTAAACTCTAAAATTGAGTATCCATTAAGAATGAATTTATTTCTAAACTTTGTATGCATTACATGATCCACCAAGGTTGATATGCTGTAAAACAAACCAAACCAAACCTCAAATAGATGGTAACGTAATTAGATCTGAAGTCTGAATATTCTACTGCTGCCATGTTGTTAATATTTAGCTGATTTCTTCATTTTTTGTGAAAATTGCAAAGTTGATATCGATAAATTTAATAGGAAATTAATAAGAATGATGGTGAGAATAAAATAAAATTTCCTGGTTGGCAAATTGTGTGAAATTAACTTTTTTCAAGCTTTTGTGGATTTCTTTAAGAATCTCATCAAAATTTCTTCACTGTTTAAAAACAAAACAAAAAAAAATTGCCTTCATTCTTTGCATGGTTAAAACTAGGTATTTTCTAAGTATAACTTAATCTTGCACAAGGTCACAAGTGTGGAGCACTCAGTGAGGATCACACTCATGACATATTAGTAATCATCATCATCATCGTCACGCAATTAGCACGGATATCCATGAAAATCTCTCGCCAATCTTCTATATCATTCATTGTCCCAGGGAGATCCTCTTCACAGCATCCAGTATCCGCGCAGAGCTGGTCAATGTAGGTCCTTGCTGGGTGGCCCACATTAATATGTCCATGTGTTGGCTTCCACAGGAGAACGTCGCTTATGAGTTTGTCCTTGCTTCTCCAGCACTGTCCAGCATGTTTTGTCCGTGTCACTCAGATGGTTTGTGCGATAGGGGCCAGGTGGCCATACAGCTGCTTCTTGTGGGGTGCTCTTTCCACGTTTTCTGTGTTCAAGATCGCACACAGCATTCTTGTGCAGCTTATTCTCCAGGCGTCTCGTTAGGGTCCAAGTGGTGCAGCCATACAGCAGCACTGACACAACCACAGCTTGGAAGAATTGTCGACCCAGCTAGAATAGACAAGATAAACAATTTAATCCACCCCTCGTGAACAGGATGTGACACAAGGCCTGTTTTAAAGCAGTTTAAATTCTGATATATACCTTTCCCAATTGTATTAGTGCGATGTGAAATGCAAACAACCTCATCCAGGATTTGAACTTGGGTTGCCTTGTCCATTTCCTACGATGATAACCATTACACTATGAGTGATTAGATGAGATAGAATATAAGGCATTAATGATTTTAGTAAACAGAGTTTAGTCCAAGTGTGGGAGATCGAGTGAAAATAAAATTTTATCCTACTGAATTAGTTAATGAAATGTGCTTGTGTCCTCTCATGTCACAGTTAGTACCCTTAGAGTTTGGACTTTGTTAGATTATTATTATTTCCTTTGTATGTACTTGAACGTATTGAAACTGTTGCAAAATGTTTGTGAAATTACTCTACCTTTCCAGCTATTGTCGAAGAGACTTTGTGTAAAGAGTTAGATTAACTAAGGTAGAATTTCTTTCATTTTTTTTCTTTTCCTTCTCTTAACATCCTATACCGCCTCATTCCACCCGGCCGGAAGTCACATTCATTTCCCTAATCTACCCCAAACGATAGCCTTTGTTTTAAATGTAATATTAAACATATTTAGAAGTCTTTGATTTAAGGGAAATAACAGGTAACTTTAAATGAAAAGGCCATTTTTAGCCATTTTTTGATAAATGTTTATAGGAATTGGGCTCTGGACTTAGAAAATTCTCAACAGGATGTTAAGAGTTAAAGGTTGGCAATAGATGTTTTAGAACTGGCAACAGAAATGATAGTTTTATTTACTTTTCTTAGTTTTTCACTTTGACATTCTTTTATTGAAATTGGATTGTGGACAAAAAAAAAGAAGCAGGTTTTGTTTATTGCTAAATTTGACAGCATAAATAAATAACATTTAGTAGTTCATCATTAATGAGTGTGTTAATATCACAGTATTATATTTGTTTGTTGATAAGACATTCTCTAGACCAGTGGTTCCCAACCTTTTTCTATTCCTGCACCCTTAAAAGAGTTTTGCTCTGACCTCGCACCCCTACAATTTATACTTTTGTTCAAAAATATACAATGGGAATCCATACTACAGTTTTATCAAAAGATCATATATATTTCACTCTCTAAATCTAATTTAATATGATCTTCGACATGATGAAGGGTAATGATAATAATCTGAAATAAAGAAACAAAAATATAAATAATATTAATTACAAAAGAAAAAAATTTAATCTAAATTTGAATGGACGCTACTCGCATCCCCTGGAATGATGCTTGTACCCCCAAGGAGTGCGAGCACCCCTGGTTGGGAACTCCTGCTTTAGACCATCTTGTTGGTAAAGGTTAATGCATTTTTAAAAGCTTTTAGTATCTGAGTTTTTTAAGAAATACCTTTAGATTTTTCTAAATTGTTATTCTTTTCCTCATCTTCCTTGGTAAATAGTTTATAACATGAAATTTATACTAATCTTGAAAAAAACCAACAAAAAAACCCAACAGTAAATGCTTTTTTTTCTCCCCTTGTATTAAAAATAAATCTTTGTGGACATTATTCTGTTTTCATATTTTGAAATTTAAATGTTTTTTCCCCCAATTTTCTAAATTTTGCTTGTTTCCAACAACAAGCAAAACTTTTAAATGAACCTAAATTTTTTTTGAAAACAGAAAAAAAAAAAAAAAAAAATCAAATTCCAAAAATCTCCTTAATTTTTTTTCTTCCAGAGTTCTTTTCTTGAAAAAGAGATGACACCATATTTTGTCACCTGGCACGACTGGTATCTATATTCCATTTGTTCATTGGGGGTAGACTCCTTTGGTATTCATGTTTCATCTAGTCAAACTGTCCATAAACTTGGACGGAGATGGCTGTCATGGTGATTGCATGTTGCATTGTTTGTGTGAGACGTTTGCTGTGTATTTTTCTTTTCTCCTCATATTCACCCCCTGATTGCTTGCTTGCTATTCTCAGGGATAAAAAAAAACATCCTCTATTACTTTTATGTTGGTTGACCTTGTTGACCTTAGAATATCCAACAATGCAAATAAATTTTGGCACTTAAATTATTGCACCTAAAAAACAAAAAAAAACAGTTATGATAGAAATCTCTCCCTCTCCCAAATAATAAACTTGGCTGAGTGTTGAAATAGGTCGGAAAAACGTAAAACTGAAAAGTTTGGTGTGGAATTTAGAAATTACTAAGGATACGAATTATGTTATTTTTGTGTTAAAATATGCAGTTAATACATTTTTGGTGTTAAAACATGCAGTTGATAAATTCTGTATTAAAACATGCAGTTGATAAATTTTTGGTGTTAAAATATGCAGTTGATACATTTTTGGTGTTAAAACATGCAGTTGATACATTTTTGGTGTTAAAATATGCAGTTGATAAATTTTTGATGTTAAAACATGCAGCTGATAAATCTTTGATGTTAAAACATGCAGCTGATAAATCTTTGATGTTAAAACATGCAGTTGATAAATTTTTGATGTTAAAACATGCAGCTGATAAATTTTTGATGTT
The DNA here is from genome assembly GCA_023376005.1 of Doryteuthis pealeii. Lineage (NCBI taxonomy): Eukaryota > Metazoa > Mollusca > Cephalopoda > Myopsida > Loliginidae > Doryteuthis > Doryteuthis pealeii. Next base: position 282,573 of record CM042157.1, read on the forward strand.
AAAACATGCAGCTGATAAATTTTTGATGTTAAAACATGCAGTTGATAAATTTTTGTGTTAAAATACGCAGTTGATAAATTTTTGGTGTTAAAACATGCAGTTGATAAATTCAATAAAACTGCATGTTTTAACACAAAAATAACATAATTCGTATCCTTAGTAATTTCTAAATTCCTTAAATTCTATGCCCACACCAAACTTTTCCATTTTACCTTTCTGACCTATTTCAACACTCAGCCATAAACTTATATTCTTTGGACGATTAGTTTAAACAAAAGAAATTAATGAATCAAAAAGAAGAAAATACAGGTAAGGCTTTTAAATTAATTTTCTCAGTTTGTATTTGAAATGATTTTTCTTAAATACAAAAACTTGGATTCATCTGCTTTGAGAATGTGATGTGTCTGTGCGTAAGAATTATATTTCTTTGACCGCATCCAGCCTATTTAGAAAAGTTTGTTTTTAACACTTGAATTTAGACTTAAACCCCCCCCTTTTACTTTTCCAAACAGTTGATCTATTGTGGAATGTTAAATTTTTTAAATATGAAATTATATTTAATAACAGATAACGTAACTATGTGTGCATATATATATATATATAAATATAAAAGTGGATGATATCAAGTGTTACTTTGATAGGATTCAACCAAAATTGAGAACTCAAATGTACATATAAAGATTTGTGTATATATCTTTTACATATACAGAGTATTATAAATAAATAAATAAATAGATAAAAGGATATATACCTTTTTAGAAAATAAATTTATTTTGACATTATAGTCTCATCAATTCTATTTTTGTGAAATATTACAAACAAAAATCAACAAAAATAGAACTGAGGAGAATATAATGTTGAAATAAATTTACTTTCTAAAGGTATATATCTCTTTATTTATTTACTTATATATATATATATTTAGCAACCCCTTGAATTAATGTACTTATAGGAGAAGACATGTCTGTTAATTTTGAATATCCCTTTAAATCTGTAAGTAATCTTAGGGTCCATTCTTATGATGTATATATATATATATATATATATATATATATATATATATGTTTTTTTTTAATGTAAAATAACTTTAATACTATATAGGGGCTGGTTGATCTCAGTGGATAGAGCACCTGCTTAGAAATCCAAAGGTTCCGGTTTCAATTCTGGTTCCTGCCAACTCAGTGCATGAGTAGCACAGCTTGGTTAATCTGATCTGTGTTGTAAAGTGTGGAGCTGACGGTAGGTGTGGTGTTCTAATTCAGCTAGAATAATCTCCCTGGTCTAGTGCTAGAGAGGCTCTCACTGTCTGGCTGATACCTACAATAGGTCAGTCTGCCAACTTGATTTTTTTTACTATGTAAAAAATCATAGAATATAAGATTATTAAATTATGATAAAAAATATGTAATATTCATTCATCTTTTTTGACAGTTTAGTTCAGTGATTCCTAATCATTTTTGGGTGATGACCTAAAAACCTATCATGTAGATCAGGGGTCACCAAATTACGGCCCGCGGGTCAGATCCGAACTACCGACGGTACTTGAATTTGTTTGTTAAAACATACAGAACATGAGACGTTCTGATACCATTTAAATTTAGATATCATGTTAAGCTTACTAAATCTTCATGGACTTGACTACTGTAAGTAGGTTACAAAATTTTGTGCATGTGAGCATTTCACTTGTTAGGACTGCTTGAAAAACACAGGTAATATTTCAAAGAACGACTGTGAAGCAATCAATAGGTCAAAAGTTATGAGACAAACATTTTTGGAAAGGACAAATCCTATATTTTCTATATATATATATAAGATTTTAATAAAATTACAATTGATCAGAATGTTTTCGTTCTTGCTAGCGAGTATTGAACACAATAATAATGTGGCCCGTGTACGTTATTTTTTCAATTATCCGGCCCACCATGAAAAAAGTTTGGTGATCCCTGATGTAGATCAATGTTTTTATGCATTAGATTTATTGTAGGCAGAATTTTAAAATATTTGTTATTAAAAAAAATGAATTAAAGGTAATTTACAATTTGTGCAAATTACAACTGAGCCTTTGGCCGTATCTTAATTCTTTATATAAGGTCAGTTAAATCAAATATATGGAGGTCCACTAAATCAAGTGTTTATTATGAATATATATATATATATATATATATATATATATATATATATATATATATATATATATATATATATATATAAACTTTTTTTTTACTCGTTTATTTTAAATTTCTTGATTTTCAAATTTTCAATGCTTTCCTTCTGTTTTATGATTTTTCTTTTTTCTTGATTAACTGTTTTTTGTTTATATTTAAAGAAAAGAAAATATTTTCATTTAAAACTTTTTTAACAAATTTTATTTTTAATGTAAATTTAAATCAACCCTATTTATTTGCATCTATATATATATGTTTGTAAATCTATAAATGCTTATTTTTTCATTCCATGTTGAAGTCACCTTATTCATAATCTTCTCAAATAAGTTGCCTGATTATTTCAAAGGTTTTATTTCATAAAATAATACCAGTTACACTAAATTTTTTATCTAAAAAAACTCATGGTGTTTAACACTTGGATAATTTATTAAACATTTTCAAAACTCTATAACACAATCCTTGGTTTAATTTAGCTGTTTGTCAGAGATTAAACAAAGTAATTTTGTTTCAATTACATACACGGCCAAAATTAACTCTAACCATATTGGTGTTATAATAAAATTTATGTGCTATAAAATGGATATTTAATTATAGATACTAATAAATAAAAAAAACAAAAAAACTTCCAGGCGGTGTAAAAATTAATTTTTGAAAGATATTGTCTGAGAGGGGTGGGAGTTAAACATTCAATGTCAGAGAGTTTGTTCCATAAGTAATTAAAATTATCAAATTTATCAAAGGAATAAAAAAAAAAATAAAACAATTTGAAATGAAACTTAGTTCTGTCCTCCTTAAATAAAATGTTGTGCACATCTATCAATTATTAATTAAAGGATTATTTTGAATAGTTTCACATGAATTTTACACAAAATCCTAAGTATTTATTTATTTGGAAACTTTCAGTTACTGAGAGTAAAAAATAATTTTTGAAATTGATTACAAATTTCACAAATAATTTTTTCCATTTAAAGTAATACAATTTTTTAATTAATTTCATAGTTTATATAGTATATTTATTTAAATAATATATAGTTTATTTAGTACAATGTAAAGGATTCAAACGTTGAATTATAAGGAATATCTTTTATTTATTTTATTAATAATAATTGTTCTTTATTCTATGTATTGATGACTTAGGTAATTGTGACGTAAGTAGTGACATAGTTTTTGTTACAGATAAATAGAGACTGAATCTCCATTATTAATAGATATCTATAAAAATGTGTTGAGTGAATTCTTCAACTAGACTATTTGTATTAATGTTATTTATGAAAATGAGATTTTGGTCACTCAGATTTTTTGATGTAAGACCTTAGAAGAGTTTACATGAACTTCTACTTATGAACAGGATAGATTTCTGGAATTTGTTTATAAGTTCAAATGTTCAAAAGTTTAATAAAGATATTTATAATATTACTGTACTTGCTTTATGACTGACACTGCCTTACTTCCTTGAGAATTAATATATATAAATATTAATAAGTCATCCACAGACACGTGTTTCGGCATTTCACGCCTCTTCAGTATGGCTAGACACAACTATCTTTGGCTAGGGTCGAACTCAGACTGACCATATGGTAGCCCGATATCTTATCCCCTCGTCCACTGACAGCTGCAGCGGGGACTGGTGTTTTTAAACTATTAAGTACATAGGTTTGTTTATGTATTTTACGGTCACTGAGAGATCAAATTTCCGGGGAAACGATCATTGCTTATATGCTTAGTAGTGAGAGTTAATTTAAATTACCAATTAGAGAGCTCTACCAAATTTATGGGAGCATATATTAATATATTCTGTTATTTGCTGTCTAATTTTAAAAGAAAAACAGAATTTCAGATATTTCATGATATATATAAAGTTACAGAAATTTATATTAAATAAAAAATTACAATAATAGTAAAACTCAGCTTTTTGTTTCAAGATTTTTAAAAAATATACGAGGTATTATGTTATGAAATATTATATTATCAAATAATGCAATGCTAAATTAGCAGCAGTAAACATTCATATCTACATAGTTCAAATGTATATAATTTGTGTATGAATTGACATATGAATAAATGCAAAATAATAATTGTCACTTCCCTTATATGCTTTAAAAACAATAAATACATTGGTATTTCTTGGAGTGGCAAAAACCACATCCAATTCATCTGACTGTCATATAATAGGTTCACGCCAAATTTATTTCAAATGTTTTTGTTCATATAAGAAAATATTGTTATAAACTGTGAACTGTTCATGTTCCTGACACAACATTATTCTGTGTACTTGACATGAGACTTTGATGAGTTGTGGTGCACCTGAGCTCTGTACACAATAAATTTCATTATTAAATATTTGTACTTCACTTGTGTCTTGTTTCACCAATAAAACTTGTTGATTTCTAACAAGTTCTAACACATTACCAAACTCTATTGTCTCTTTTGAAATTTTATTACTCGTAACAATTTGCATGGCTACTGCTTACCAACTAAGGTGTGTGTAAGACTAAGTAAAATTTCAACAAGGCTTCAAAGAGTTGTATATATTTAAGTAAAGAAGTTTCTTAACAATTATTGTGACTCTTTTTAAAGAACAAACTCAGCTTAGATATCTACAATACATGTATTTGTGAAAACCACAAAACAATGTTGAGAGAGAGAGAGAGAGAGAGAGAGAGAGAGAGAGAGTATAAAATGTGAATGTGTATTGTGTTTACAGATTAACATAGAGTAGTTTAAGTAATGCAAACTATTGCTCGGTTTCTCTGAATTTTTTGAGATGAGGCTTGATAATTAGTGTTATTTGGATTATTCAGACTATTGTCCTCATCTTTATTGTTATTTGTACAACGTTTCGGACGATGTGCCCTCCAGCCTTCTTCAGGTATTTCTTGTCAAACTCGGGAAGCCTTCTTGAACTCGGGAAAAGAAGGTTCCCGAGTTTGAGAAGGCTCCTGAGTCTGGAAAGAAGGTTCCCGAGTCTGAAAAAGCTCCTGAGTCTGACAAGAAATACCTGAAGAAGGCAGGAGGGCTCATCGACCAAAACGTTGTACGGATAACAATAAAGATGAGAACAATAGTCCAAATGATCCAAATAATCCAAATTGCTCAGTTGTTCTGAACTGGGACAGTGTTCAAAATGCAAGCACATTTTTTCAAAGGAATTTACGATTTGATTCTAGGTAAATTCATTGTATCAGATTAATTTCTTTTATAATATAGGGTTACCCTAGCACTTTAACTCTTTTTATTAAGTTCTTAAAAGCAATTATTAAATTAGCCAGGAATAATTCACTATTATTAAAGTTAACCAGGAATAATTCACTTGCGATAAATTTACCACACAACTTACACAGAATATAACCTCGACAATACTACTGCGTTAAGTGTCCAAGAATGTAAGGGACATAATCATTTTGATTGATTGAAAGGGAAGCAACTCTGTTTAACTTTAAAAAAAGCTTTTCATGGCATCGTTGATTGTTTTCCTTTAACAGTGGAAATGACTATTTTGAAAACCTGTTTGTTTTGACAATCTAAAAAATGAATTAATAAAATTAATATCTAATTTTAACCTCAGTTTTTCGCAATAAACTTGAATGACACGTTTTTAAGAAAAACATTATTATTCAAAGCAATTTATATTTTTAGTTGAAAAGTTTGATCAACGTAGTGAACATTTACAATTTCTTTTCTATGGTATTTTTTTCTATATTAAGATTATTTTATGTAAAGTATTAAATATAAAAACATAAAATCAAGAATTAAAAAATCGTGAATCTTCTTACATTAAAAAATCGTGAATCTTCTTAGATTAAAAAATCAGGTATCTTCCTACATAAAAAAAAAACAAGACTTAAAACATGGTGATTAATATAACTGACTTTATGTGTTAATATTTAATAAAATTGTATATTGATGTCCTTAATAATTTTCCTTTTGTCATTACTAAAATATGTATGTACAAATTCAATGTTTAACATTGTTTAACTCTTAAAGTCCTATACCACCTCATTCCACCCGGCTAGAAGTCACATTTGTTTCCTTAATCTACCCCAAATGATAGCCTTTTTCTTTAAATGTAATATTAAGCATAATATTAAACATATTTAGCAGTCTTTCATGTATGGGAAATAACAGGTAAATTTTAATGAAAAGGCCATTTTTAGTCATTTATATATATCCTTATAGGAATGGGGCTCAGGACTTAGAAAATTCTCAATAGGATGTTAAGAGTTAAAGTTACTTTTTGTCTCATTAGAAAGAAAAAAAAAGAAAAGAACAATGAAAACCAAGTAACTTATTTGAGTCGATTATCTAACTTGTTAATTTGATATTTAACATTGTAAAACCTCCTCAATCTTTCTCCTGCTTTTGTATTGCTGTTGTCAAATTTCTTTCTCCCTTATATATATATATATATATATTATATATTATATATATATATATATATATATATAGCTGTGTTTAATATTCATATAGTAAAATGTTGTTGAATTTGAAAGTGATTGCTTGTTTTTAATAAAACAAATGATAGAGAAAAAGACTTACTGTATTTGCTGATAGTTAAGATACACATTTGAATAAAAAAGATGAAAATCTGCAAATCTCCTGTGTCTAATCATCTGCTATTATCAGTATGAAAAATAGTCATCTATAAAAGTTCAAAATGGATACCTCTGACTTTGGTGAGTTGCTGTGAGTGGAAGTCATTGAAATATTATGTTCTTATAGATTTTGCAAATTCAAAGTGGCTTGTGTTAATGTATTTATTTTATTAACTCTAATCTGGAGAAAGAAAAATCCAAAAGATTATAGAGAGACAAGAGTAACAAACCCTTTTTTTTAGTGTAATTTGAATTTCATTCAACAGATCCTCAGAAGGTAAGTAAATGTTATATATGAAGGCAGAGAAGGAATTTCTGATGGCAAAATAATTTATTTCAAAATAACATGATTGGATTGAATACATTATTTCAGATTTGTAGATACTTACAAGGTTTTATTTCATTTACCACAAGTAAAAGTGAGGGATACAAAAATTGTGTTGGAACCATCCTTCAACAAGGGAGGGCTTGCTTCCTGTCTTTGAAAATCAACATTCAACATCACTATTTTTATTTTATTTTTTCAATTGTGATAGTAAGGAAATATACAATCTGCTTAACTACTTAGTATATGTAAGTAAAATAGATAATTTAAAATATTTTAAGTTACTTACATGAAAATCAAATTTCAGGCTTTAATTACAAGTATCACATTCACTATTTTATATATATATATATATATATAAATCTAATGAGTCAGACGAACCTACTAAAAGTTTCGCTTAATGCTCTTCAGGGCTAAGATCTGACTGTCAGATTATTATTTGCTCTACTTAGGTATTGAACACTTTTTACTTATTAGCTTTAGTCTCCTGGCGGTTTTGTATGAATATATATATCTTATATATATATATATATGGATATAAATTGTTTTTTCTTTTGGCCAAAATATTGTACCAATAGATTATTTTTTGTTGGTACGATTATCTTGGTCTTTTCTTTTTTCCTAAAATTTTTTTCTTCCCAGTTTATGTTTGGTAGTATATTTTTACAATCAAACTATTAGCTGTTTTTTTTCTCACCACAAGGATTTACCAATAAGTTTGGTATATATATATATATATATATATATATTAGACAAAATGTGACCCGTTGGGTTGCCCATTGAACTCTCTGTTGATAATTGGGATTAGAGAAAAGAAAGTTTGCAAAGTGAATTAAATTAGAAAAAACGAAAGAAAAAAAAATGTCCAGAGAATTAAAAAAAACAAAAAACATTAAAAATCATTTTGTAAGATTTCTAAGAAAGGAAATGTTTGACCTAATTTAAATTGAAATGGATCATGGAATTTTATTAAGCTACGGGCTTGTCGCTGAGTCTTAATATACAAATAAAGTGAGTATTTAAATGTCTCTATCACAATAACTCTCCCATCTCTCTCTTACTCACATAGAGAAACTAAGACATATATTGAGGAGGTAATCAAAATATACATAGAGAGGGTTAAAGTGATAGGCAGAATGTGAGTGAGGGATGGATCAGGTTTTGACTTAATTGCTAATTACGACTAATTAGAACCAATAAAAAAAGTAATAACTCAATCCTAAAAGCAAGGAATATTTTAGTATGAATTTTGTGTCATTAAACTAAACAGGGAAAAAAGCCTTCAGGAAACAAATTTTTTTCGCTCAGCTTTAGTATAATAATAGATATATACACATACACTGTGTTACAAATGATAAACGAGGTGACATTTTTTCATTTAGTCCAAAAACTACGTCGGAATTTAAAATTTTTTTTACAGTATAATGGAAATAGGTATATGTGTAGGCTGTACAAAAACAGTATTGTTCTGCACAGCAGGAAACAAATGGTTGCCATTTGCAATATTAACACAATATAGAAGTGTATCAGACCCTAAATGACTGTGATTATAATTGTGTAATTATGGGTCGCAAATGTGATTTGATCCCTTGTGACAAAGTACAAAGGGATATTAGTGATTTTCAATGAGAAAAATCTGATATTCTATTTTAAAAAGAAAAATTAATATTTACAATAGTTATGTGAAATATGAAATGAGATGAGAAATTAAAGTGACTTGAAAATTCAGTTTGGCTGTCAGATTTAATAGGTCAGCAGTGTGAATGAATAGTCAAAGTGTGAATGAATAGTCAATGACAGTTATTTTCGGACAGTGATAAAAGACGAGATTCGGATGTCTGAATTTGTCTGGGAATTTGAAGAGAAGTAAGACCAATTAGGAGACGGGTAGAGGTTTTCTATAGCCAACCCCTGAGAGTGGTAGTAAGAGATGACAACTATAGTAAATTGGTGTGAGGGAGGCAGATAACTGTATCACACCCAAGAAAGAATTTATTATTTAAGCCAAGACTTTTAAGTAGCAGTTGAGTTGAAATTTAGTTGCAAGTTTGGACCAGAAATCCGTGAGAAATTGCAAGTTGAATCAATTAAGGTTTGAATTTATCTATGTCCATTAAAATCAGCGAAAATGCTAGGATTGCTAAGTAATCTTAAATTTGGAAATTATTTGAATGGACCAAATATAATTGATCAGGATGTGACAAAAGGTCAATTTTTAGCTATGTGAAAATGCAAACAGCTTCATCTAGGAATTGAACTCAAATCAATTTCCTATGACAATAACCAAGACAAAATGAGCACTTCTTGATGTAATTGCATATATCCCATCTCAATGTTAGTGGATATTGGGCAAGATAAAAGCCATGATTTCAAATGCTGATTTTCAAACTTTATCCTCTTGGAAGATTCTAATAGCAATTTTTTAAATTTTATCCCTACTTCATTTTTGTGTTGGAATAAGCCAAGCATAATAAGTATCTATAAACTGAAATAGATGAATTGTGAATGAAGAGCTAACAGTTCAATCCTACCTACGTTTTTTGTTTTTTTGTTGTTGCAGTGATATTGTTTGATTTTTATGAATGATGTTTTAATAGCTTGATCCTTTGATTTTCTTGTTTGTGATGTTTTTGAATATTCACAAAGACAAGTACCATATTTTCTTGTTGGTTGTTTTTGAATATTCACAAAGACAAGTACCATATTTGAGGGTATATAACAACCCCTCCCTTCATTTATTATTTTATTTTTATTTTTTACAAAATTTTATTAAAAAATATTTCCTGAATTTTCTATGCAAAGTTGGAGGAATCTAATGTTTATCTTGAAACTTGTACTTAGCGCAACTTCATAATACTGCAGTGAGGCTGATAGATTTTTGATTTATGTATCCAGGGATGCACATATTTGCATTGAATGAGTCCCCAGGAAAATTAATGGGTCCCAACTAAAGCACATATTTGATTTGAATAAATCCCCAAGAAATTTGATGGGTCCCAATTAAAGTTTCTTAATAGATTGTAGGGTTTTTATTTATGATCTGGAGAAATAACTAAAGCCGTCTAACTGCTACCTTATAACCAATCCTGTGTAATTCATTTCTAAGAAACTATTGAAATGTATTTACAGTTAATTTGAAATGGTGGGGGAGGAAAAAAGAAAAACACTGGGACACATGGATATGATTTTACTGCGTTCTTCTAGATTTTTATGCATCAGTGATGCAGGACGCATACCTGTCAGCTTCTCTGCTACTGAAATGTCAAATGTAAATATCTGTGTCGGTCTTATATGCCATCAAATTGGGTCATCTGCATTTCTAGTCATTTATGGAAATAACTTTGGAGTTCATCAGATGAGATATCTAAAGATCCATGTTTAATTTTGATCTTGTTGTCTGGTGTGTTGTTGGCACACTAAGGATGATGGTGTAGTGTCCAAAAAAAAAAAAGAAAAGATAAATAATTTATCTGCATCCGCACAAGTGACTGAAGGCCAATTTCTGAGTGACAGTCTTTGGTGCACTGACTACACACAAACTGTGATGCTATCTGGGGCTGCTGTCTTTCCTCCCTCTTTCTGGCTGTCTTTGCTGTCAAGGCTACTCTCCTCTCCACCTCACCCCTCTCCGTGCCTTGCTTAACGTTAAGGCGCTAGGCTGCTCGACTTTCAGCATCTACCTCCCACATGTTTGTGTCAATGTGACACATCCTCATGTCTCTCCCGCAGACATCTTTAAAACATAGACGTTGTCTGGTGTGTATTTTAACAATAAATAAAGTTTGAAACAATTTTTTTTTCTTAATTTAAAAATAATAGCACAACAGTTGTAATTATTACCTCAAATTCAATAAATTCTAAATGATTACTCTTTGCTAACTGAATTAAAATAAGATAAACAGAGTGTTATGTTTTTACATACAGATAAAATATGGAACACTGAATGAAAATGCAAGACCAGGTTGTTGGGAATTAACAAGGTTTTATTTAACACAGGGTAGAGAATGCTTCTACCCTAAAAGTGACTTAACTAGCTCAACTGTGCTGTGCATGTGCATCCACTTGGTACAAACTCCAATCCAAAAGTGTCATGGCAGAAACCTCGCGTTCCCGTCAGCCCCCTACAAGGAGAGTAACTCTAAATATCGTTAGGTCCTAACCTAACACAGAGAAACTGGCATTTAAAAATAATAGGTTATCATTTAAAAATTACAGATGTTGCTGCCAGTGAAAACTGTCTTTAGTTGTTCATTAAGAACAATCTATCCTTAAACTTAAGATAGAAGACAAGAAATATAATAGGAATACAAAATACTTTATTTTTGGAATTTAGACTTAAGAATACTTAGTCAAATGGTTGTAAAAATAATGATAGCAAAATGTCTAAATATTTGTATATTTATGTATGTGTATTTGCCGACATGTTTTGACCAAGAGTTTGTTCTTGTATACATTGTATTCTATTCACTATTATTTTGAATACAAAATGAAATAAAATACCGACTTTAGGCCACCCCGAAGACTGATGGCTGTAGATTGACTGTGTGAATAGTTGTGATCAAAAGCAAGTTAAATTGAGATGAATAAATACCAGTCAAAAAAAGTTATCACCCTGTTGAATGGGGTTGTAGAATACGACTACATCTCTATGGAGTGGTAAGGCCCCCTCACCTCCAATGTAGCCTCTTATTGGCTGTGGGTGGTGCCCCATAATGCCTGAGGACAGGATTCTGGTGGTTGAGCAGTTTGTGAAGTTAATGAAAAATCTAACCTATTAAAATTATTCTACCAATCAAGTATCCTTGGTATGTTGCTAAACTGAATCTCATGGGGTTCCAGTCCTGGAGCTCTAAGGAATGTGGATTGCAATTATTCCCAGATCCACTTTGACCAGGTGTCGTTAAGGTCCCATCTATAGATCAAATAGGTCTTTTTGCAAGTTAATGAAAATTATTTCTTTTAGTTTATTGATACTCCTGAAGTTAATGAAAAATCTAACATAAAATAATTTCTACCAATATATTGATACACATTGAGCTAATGAAAATTATTTCTACCAGTTTATAAAACCAAACAAAAATATTTACCCACAAACTATTCATTTACAAATCATCTATACAAAAAGACAGGATTTGGCATTGGGTAACCCACAAAGGTTGATATGCCATTAAACAAAATAACCAACCAACATAATAATTATTTCTAATATTTAATACACATGAAGTTAATGAAAGACCTAACATAAAAAGTTATTTTAATCAATTTATTAATACACATGAAGTTAAACAAATCATGGAAAAACAAACAAACAAAAAACAAACACCCCCCACAATATTTGAGAATTATTTTCTCCCCCCTCTCTCTCTTTATAACTTGGTAGTGAGTTGATGAGATAGTTGCTGACTGGGTAATCCCATTTCCCCTCTTTCAATGCTGACACCCCTCGTAGTGGTTCATACCAAGGCCTTAAAAGTCCGGCCGTGAGGCGGGTGGACAGAACTAGACAGTAGTACAAGCTGAAAGCGTGTTGGTTATACCTGCATTCCGCATTCTTCTTCCCCCTCAACTAATTGACCCAGTACGAGTAACAGTGGGTCGCGTTTTTGAAGTGGTTAGCTGCAAAGCCCACTGAATTTCGCAACCACTTTATTTACCTGGTCTGGTGGCTACCCCACTAAAGCTCGCTACTGGCCCCTCCCCGCTGCGTCGGGATAAGCGCCTTATATTTTTCCCGACAGCATTAAATAACCTACAAGGGTTGATATGCCATCAAAAAAGTTTATAATGGTTTGCAATACTTCAACCACACACAAAAAATCATTATGAAAAGATCCTACATTTTTCTTTTTCTTAATTTCCTGATGCGTGTGTGAGTGTGAGTGTGGTTTACTAAAACCCATGGGTTGTATTATTATTGTTCTTTCAGTGATCCCTCTACAGTGTTTGTGTTAGTCCCAGGTGCAGGACTTGGACGCCTTGCCTACGAACTTGCCAAGCTTGGATACAGTTGTCAAGGGAATGAATGGAGCCTTTTCATGCTTTTTGCTTCAAATTTTGTCTTGAACAAGTAAGTGAGCCACACAGTATTTTATTCTTCTTTTGAGATTGTTTTTTTCTATAAAGAAAACTTAAATTTTCTTTTGTATAAAGAAAACTTAAAATTTTCTTTTGTATAAAGAAAACTTAAAATTTTCTTTTGTATAAAGAAAACTTTAAGTTAAAAAAAAAATGATTCCCTGTCATGAATAAGAATTTAACCTTCTTTTAGTTAAATTTAATTTGTTTTTTATTGTCTAGATTCCATGAAATGCAGCATAATTTATCCCCTAAAAATGTATATTTAAATTCTGTTGGATGGTAAATTTTTTGAAGATCTCAAAGCATGCATCATATTACAACAGAAATTTGTCTGTAAAGATGAGGGTAATATTTTTACTAGGTTGAGACAAAAGTTTTGCAATATTTTGCTAATATGAGGCACAATTTAGCAGTTGTGGATGCTTTTACTGAGGTTGTACAGGTGACTAACCACACTGAACTGTGAGATGCCAAGCTTGCCTGATACTCTCCTAGTGCTACTCGACAGATTTTTGTCTATGGTTTGGAGCATGACCTCAGAATTCACAGTTTTAGGCTTACCTGACCCCTTGCTTAATAATAATTGAGGTTCTTGAAACTTAAGTGAAATTTCTTAAACCATCTGGTTACTGTACAATGATGAACTCTACTAGCAACAACTTTGGTATGGATTTACCTAATACACTGATGCTGATAACTTTTTGATTTAGTGCGTCCTGGAATGCCCATATTTGCTTTGAATGAGTCCCCAGGACAATTTATGGGTCCCAACTAAAGCTGTCTAACTGCTACCTTGTAACCTATCCTGTGTAATTTGTTTCTAAGAAACTATTGAAATATATTTACAGTTCGCTTGAAATGGTGGGGTGAGAAAAAAAGAAAAACACTGGGACGTATGCGTATGATTCTACTGCGTCCTTTTAGATTTTTATGCATCTGGGACGCAGGAAGCGTACCTATCAGCATCTCTGCTAATATGTAAATATTTTGTGAAATAAGTCTTTATAAAAGATTTATCGGTCAAAAAACTGTATTGCAAGGGACGTAACTCGAAAAATGTACATAAAGGGAGGTAACTTATACAGGTTAATTCTGTTAATGAAATATTGTCTTGCGATTCAAACAATATTTAATATTTGAATTAAAATTCTCTTCTCCATATAAAACTAATATATAGAGAAAAATAAATATTTCAGCTTATAATAGAATAAACAAAGTCTTCAAAATATCTAATTAGGTACAAAATCTCATCTTTTAAACTCTTGGGACGAGATGTGTTTTCGGAATTTTTTATATCTTAGAATAGTCATCTGTACAAAGAATATCTTCTGAAATTTGCTAGTACTAAATCCAAAGTATTAAAAAAATATTTTCGTTTTTCATTTGAATATTTTTTTGTTTTTCATTTGAATATTTTTTTGTTTTTTTTACTTCCATAGTTTTTTTGTATGTTTCATTTTGTAATTCTGACAATATAATCTTCCTTAAAATGATGTACAAATAAAATATGATCAAACATTTGCAGCAACTCTACTTTCTGATCTTTGCATATTAAAAATATTTTTTTTTCTTTTATGATTCATAAGTTGATATGAGGATCTTTCTGACATTTTCACTTCACATGGAGTCACAAAAAAAAAAAAAAGGAAGAAGAAAAGTTAGATATATAACAAATGTATGTCTGGCGGGTAGAATTATATTAGTAAACAATTGATACCAAATATAAATTGGTGTGCAGACAAAATTTACAGAAAATATTGTGAAAAAAAGGTGGATGGACTGGTGACTTACCAGTGATTGGCAGGTTGGGTTGAGGATGTCTCTAACAGTGTGTGGGTACTGAGAATGTGAGGTCGGGAAGGGACAAAATTTATAATCTCCTCGTATAATCATATTATTGACTCAAAGAATTTGTCGATAAAATTCATACAAGTCTAGAGATGTTTTCCATACTTATGTAATAAAAAATGAAGGTTTTTATAAAAAAAAAATGTTTCTACTCAAAATTTTGGTGCCAGATTTTTTCATGCATGATCTCCTTTAATTAATTTAATTATTTTTTTAATGAAAGAAAATTTAATAGCAGAATGATTTTTCCATTTTTTTAAAAGATAATTCCATGGAGAAATACAATTTGTTTACCTTTCTTAAAACAAAATGCCACAAGTGTTTGTGCAGAAGCCTTACTTTTGAAAGTTTATATATTTACCAACCCCTCCGCACAATCAGGATGTGACACAAGGTCAATTTCTCAAGCAGAGTTTAACAGGTTTGAATTCCGAGTTTTTCTTCTCCTAGACTGTTTAAAGAGCCCAGTCTGTCCTGCTATTTTTACCATAGCTGGAGGGAGAATTAGATTCATACCTTTCCCAAGGGTATTAGCGCCATGATAATGCAAACAGCTTTGTCTAGGAATTGAACTTGGGTTGACGAGTCCATTTCCCATGACTTTAACCATTAGACCATGTGTCTCCATGTTTAAAAACAGGGAAATGAAAAGTAAAAATTGTTTTTCTAGACAACTTTTTAGTTTTATTTGTTTACTCCTTTCACTGTTTAAGGCAAATTAGAAATTTCTATTCACATAAAAAGATTTTATCCTTTAACCTTCTAACATGTCACTGGAAACACTGAAAGCCACATATAGCTCTCAAAACTGTGAGAGGGTTAATTATATTTTTAGGGATGCAGTCAGTAAAAAGCGTCTGTAAAACATGTTCATGTTAATTCTTTTTTTTTCTTTTCTGAAGAGAATTTAAAAAAAAATTTTTGTTCAAATTTTTTCACTTCCTGTAACGTCTTGAGCTTTTTTTATTTAAATGTGTGTGTGTGTTGGGATCCTTCCATCTGCCAAAGACGATGGCATAGGGCCCATTTTTTATTATTTTTTTTAACTGCATCTGCACGAGTGGCTGAATAGGCCTATTTTTCAGTGGCAATCTCTGGTGTAGTGACTGCAAACAAACAGTGATGCTTGCTGGAGTTGCTGTTGTCTCTCCTTCCTTCTGGCTCTCTTTTCTGTTGTGGCTTCTTTCCTCTCTTTTTCACTCCTTTTCTTCTCCTGTTTGACAAGGAGATGCCAGGCTGCTTGGTTTTCTGTAGAAGAGTGTACTGAGAACGCATGCTTTGTAGACGTGCAGTTTGGTTTTCTTAGTAAGGCTGGCATTGTTCCAGACTCTCTGGCTCAGTGTGGCCATAACTGCCGCTGTTCTCACGATTCTACTATTGACTTCACTATCAGTGGAGATCGAGGCATAATTCTTAAGCATAAAACTCAGAGTAAATAACAACTAGGATTATCATTTTTTCAGTCTCCATACTTCTGAAATAGTATATTTAGAATCTGTCCTGTGGAAATGTTTTGCAATATTTAGAATCTTTGGTTATTTTTTTTTTTTTCCTTTGGAGACGTTAAATGACTAATTCATAAAGGCTGTTATGTGGATGTCTGGTGAGTCTTCTTGACAAAAATTATATTTTAATGTTAATTGTCTATAAACACACAAATAGAACTGCAATTTATCAATATAGATTCATAGTAGATCCAATACCAACAAAGAGTAATACAGTTTGTTTTTTTAAAATTTTATATAAAAAGGTCAATGTGACATTTCAATTGTGAGCAGTTATAAAATTTGATTTGATTTAAAAAAAGTTTTTTAAAAAAGATTTTATGATATTTTGGTTTCCTTTTTGGATATTTTTGTACATGATAACCTGGAAAAGAAAATTCCTTAATTTAACTCTTAACATCCTATTGAGAATTTAAGTCCAGAGCCCCATTCCTATAAGGATTTATCAATCAATGGCTAAAAATGGCCTTTTCATTTAAAGTTACCTGTTATTTCCCTTAAATCAAAGACTTCTAAATATGTTTAATATTACATTTAAAACAAAGGCTATCGTTTGGGGTAGATTAGGAAAATGAATGTGACTTCCGGCCGGGTGGAATGAGGCGGTATAGGATGTTAAGAGAAGGAAAAGAAAAAAAAATGAAAGAAATTCTACCTCAGTTAATCTAACTCTTTACACAAAGTCTCTTAGACAAAAGCTGGAAAGGTAGAGTAATTTCACAAACATTTTGCCACAGTTTCAATACGTTCAAGTACATACAAAGGAAATAATAATAATCTAACAAAGTCAAAGGACATTAAGAGTTAAAGTAAGGAATAATGTTTTTGGGTTTGAATTGTGTATGTTTTTACTCTTTTATGCTTCATACCAATACCTTCTGGTATTAATCTAGAAAACAAGTTCATAATTATATCTATTTCAATTCAGTTCAGTTCACAAGGGGAAAATTTCAAATCTTTTTGTTCATATAGAACAATGCATATGTTTAGACACTTTTTTGTCTTCCCATCAAGTAGAACAAAAAAATTTAAGGGAACAATATGTTCACAAAAATTTAATGTACTGACTTTCATCTTCTGGGCCAAAGACACTTTAATTATTCTGATGGGATCATTACTGTGAGTTGGGTCCAAAACTGGTTATTCTGATGTGATCATTTCTATAAATTGGGTCACAACTCTTTGTTATTCTGATGTGATCACTACTATAAGATGGGTCACAGACTCTCTGGTTATTCTAATGTGATCATTACTATAGGTTGGGTCACAGACTGGTTATTCTAATGTGATTATTACTATAGGTTGGGTCACAGACTGGTTATTCTCATGTGATCATTACTATAGGTTGGGTTGGTTATTCTCACAGACTGGTTATTCTCATGTGATCATTACTATAGGTTAGGTCACAGACTTTCTGGTTATTCTGATGTGATCATTACTATAAGATGGGTCACAGACTGGTTATTCTGATGTGATCATTATTATAGGTTCGGTCACAAACTCTCTGGTTACTGTTATTTACTATAACAGCACTTATTAATATTATTGCATAATCATTATTGTAATTATTTTGCTTCTTTTACAGAATATAAACTTTCATTTTACTCTTTCTTTCTCATGTTTATACACACAAAATTCAAAGTTTAAAAATTTGAGAGAGAGAAAAAAAACAACAATAAAAATCATGTGCATGAAAGACGTTGAGAATTTCCTTTAAAATTTTTTATAGTAAAATAACAATTGGGTCTGTAAATAACATGGAATATGTCAAATCATCCAGAAAAAAATAAAATTGTCACCCACCCCTTCAATTTTTCTGAAATCTTTTCCAGTGTGGACTATGTTAATGTTAGACATCCCCAAAATTTGAGCTTCCAATTCTAAAATTGGTGGAGTTATGTTGATGTTTAGTTCTCCAAATTTGGTGGGGTTTGCAAAAAATCACAGCTTTTTGAAATCTATTTTTGTCTGTAAAATGAGTTCTAGAGCTTCCCTACTACTACGGTTCTGAGCAAATAATTGAAAAGTTATGAAATTTGTTTTAGCCAAACTTATTTTGTTTGAGACAATTCTTAAAATAAAAATAATTTATTTGATTTGATTGATGTATCTCAAATGTTGATATATTTGTTTCTTGTATTCTACAGATGTCGTGAAGCAAACGCTCATAAGTTATATCCATGGATCCACCAATGGATTAACAATAAAACCTCAGCAGATCAAATTGAGCCGATAAACTTTCCTGATGTGAACCCTGCTGATCTCCCAGCCAATTCCAATTTTTCTATGGCTGCTGGGGACTTCTTAGAAGTTTACACAGAACCAAGTAAGTACCATGGCTCCTTTTTTCATCACTTTACCCTCATGTTTCTCTCTGTCACTTTTTCTCTCTCTTTACACTCACTTTACCCTCACTTTACACTCACTTTTTCCATCTCTTCATATTTCACCTATTTTCATTTCTTGAGCTCTCTTGCATTAATAATTGTATTTCGCTCTCTCCTCTCCTTGCCATAGGCCAGTGGCTAACAAGTTCATTTGATTAATCTTAATAAATCTCTTGAGTGCCTTGCCATGGAGCAGTGATTTTCAAGCTGCTACAGTAGTGATGTTGATTTTCACTAGGTGCTTTACTCTTGTATCCTTGTGCTATTCTAAGCTTGGCTGAGTAATTACCAGTATATATTTATGTAATTCACGGATGAAAGGACAAATGGGATCCCCCCCTCCCCATGTGGGGTCTTGACCCCCACCTTGTAAATGCTGGCTGTAGTGACCAACGCTTTTCAATTTGTTTTTGCATGCCTTCCACAAGACATCCCCAATTTACCCAACACCTCCACATGATTAGGATGTGACAATGTCAATTCAGAGTTTTCCTTCTCCTAGACTGGTTGCCTAACCAAGGTTAAAGAGCCCAGTCTGTCCTACTATTTCCCCATAGCTGGAGGGAGAATAGTTAGATGTATACCTTTCCCAATGGTATTAGCGCTATGTGAAATGTAAACAGTCTAGTCCAGAATTTGAACACAGGCTACTGTGTCCATTTCCTATGCTGATAACCATTACACCACAAGCATCTCCTGAGTAAATAACATTATTGTATTTCTTTGGTTCTTGTATGTCTGCTTTCTTTCTTGCTCTCTCTAATATGTGTGTCTCTCTCTCTCTCTCTTTCTCTCCCTCACTCTCTCTCTTTTTCTTTATTGTTGTATATGTGCAGGACTTTCTCCCTCTCTCTATTATTTTCTTACACACACACACCTCCTCTCTCTTTCGTGTGTGGGGTTTACCCCTTCATCTTGTGACAATCTCTCTCTCTCTCTCTCTGTTGTGTGTGGGGTTTTCCCCTCTCACCTTTTGAATTAATTAATCTCTCTATTCTTTCTCTCCCTCTCTCTGTTGTGTGTGGGGTTTTCCCCTCTCACCTTGTGAATTAATCTCGCTATTCTTTTTCTTACTCTCACTCATTGTGCCTTTTACGCATTCTTTTTCCTCATCTAAGAGGGTGAGTCAAAAAGTAATGCCATTTTGATTAGGACATATATAATTACCAATACAGGAACATGTATCATACATCAAAATGAAGCTGGTCCTCTGTGAATCACATCCTACTTCTTCACAGTCAGTGTTTCTCTCAATAGCAATGTTCCACCTTCAAATGAGAGCATGTATCTCTGGCCTGTAAAATTCTGTTGACTGTTCTTTAAGTCACTTCTTCACTACAGATTTCACTTCCTCGTCACTATCATCACTTCGGCCCATGAAAGAGGGTTTGAAGAATTTTACGGAGCAGGGATACATGCGCTCATTCGAAGGGGGATGATACATGTTTCTGTGTTTGGCAATTATACCTGTCCTAAACAAAATGGCATTACTTTTTGACTAACCTTGTACTTATTGCTCAACGTTACATATTTTGCTATATCTTCTCATTCATTTTTTTCCTTTTATCTTTTATCCTCTTCATCTTTTGTTTTATCTTCTGTTATTTTATCTCTTTATCTATCTTATTCACTTTGCCTCTGGTTGTGTGTGTGTAACTCTCTTCTCCTCACCCTCTCTATGTTTGCCTTTCTTCCCTTTCTATCATTCTTTCTTTCTTACTCTCTTTCTTTCTTACTCTCTTTTTATTCTTCAAATATTGTGTATATCTATATACTTATGTCTTCATCTCTTGCATATTCTATTTCTTTTTCTTCCTTTTGTTTTTTTCTTTTGCTATAAACTTTATTTTCATTTTAAACTTTCAAGTGTAAAATTTCTTGTATCAAAACATTGTTTAAGGCATTTGAAGATAAAAGTCTTAAACAATTCAATCACTCACTTAACTTTCACCGCGAGACATCAATGGATAAAAAACCAATAAGACAAAAAAAAAAAAAAAAAAAGAAATTCGTAGCAAAAAAAAAAAAAAAAAAAAAAAAAAAAAAAAAAAAAAAAAAAAAAAAGAATGTGTATAATCTTCCACAGAGAATGAAAAGCAACTATTTTTTTTATTTTTAATTTTTTTATAAACATGTTACTTTAACATATCGCATATTTGTTCAACAATTGGTATTGTTTAAAAAGCTCTCTGGTCTCGTTTCTACAAAAGATATTAGTAACATGGTAAAGGTTTTCTTTTTTCTTTTTAAGACACAGACCAACAAGTTTGTTTATATAACATAATTCATGAAATTTCTTTTCTTTAAAGATTCCCTCTTCTATTCCTTCTTTTATATTTGGCAGATTTAAAATGAAGTATGAATGTCTGTTAAAAAATTTAATTTTTATTGTGTTTGTCAGAACAGGGATGTGTTTTAAATCGCGAAAACGCGATTAATCTATCAATAAAATGTAAAATTTTCCTCCCCCCCTCCCCCATATCTTTAAGAAAAGAACAGCAAAGGGCCTTTTATTAAAAAAAAAACTTCAGAACGGTGTTTAATTTCCATTTATTTATTTTTTCATGGTCTTTCATTTATTTTGAAACTTTTATTTCCTATTTTTTTTTTTTTTTTTTTTTTTTTTTTTTTTTTTTTTTTTTTTTCTTTTTTTTTTCCTGAATTTTTGAGATGAGGCTGATTAATTTTGTAGTATTATTTGGATTATTCAACTATTGTCCCTATTCTTTATTTTGTTATCTGCACTATTTCTTTGAATTTTATTGAGATGGGCCTTGAATTTAATTTGGATTATTTGGATATATTTCGGGGATAATTGTCCTCTTTTATTTTTGTTAATC
>CM042157.1:304322-319322 GCA_023376005.1 Doryteuthis pealeii
AACAAATAAACTTTGTTTTAAATAATCATAGATTCATTCAAAATTGAAACAAAAAGAACTTTTTGTGAACATCCAACAAATTCAATCTGGAAAATTTTGGTAATACAAAAATCAATAATTAAATAAAATTGCAATGACACTGATTCAAAGAAGTCTAGAATAAAATTCTATCTCAAGGAATTCTTACCAGAAAAATTTAGATTCTACCAAGTTTGAAAAGCATACATTAATAAAATGTTAATTAAATAAATAAATGAAATGTTTAGATTAAACCTGACAAAACACAGCTGGGGAATCTTTCTTTTTTTTTTTCTTCATTGAAAGACATTTTCTTTCTTTATTCAAAATTTCTACATTCGTAAAAATGAAAGCCCACAAACCAAATTGCTGAAACTTCCCAGCCAAACAACAGTGGAAATCAAAGACAATCACAGGCTGAAATTTTCAAAATTGATCATTATCATCTGGCTCCACCGAAACTAATGAGAAGCGTACTATTCTATCTTGACTAGAATGAAACTTGCAAACAAAGCACACACTTACTGATCCTCCTCCTCCTCCTCCTCCCCTTGAGTCCAAATTTCCTCCAACCAAACTTTTTTGCTCTTTCCCATTCAATTCAAAGATCCAATGGCAGATTTTCTGGAATGGTCAAAACAGCAAAAGGCATTAACCACTGATCTGTCTGATTAGAAATAAAAGTCCAATTCAGATTTTTCAAAAACAGAGGCCATTTTCTTTCTTTCATTGCTTTTCTTTCTTTTTTTTTTTTGTCTTCTGTTAATCCAGTGACAAAAAAGTTAACATTTGTCTTGAGCAAATATAATCTTGATGGTTTGGAAAAGACTCGTCACAAATTGGGGGGGGAGAGTGGAAGGTGGACTGGAGATTAAAAGAAAAGATAAAAAGATGGAGGAGAGGAGTTGGGTTGTATGAACAAAAAAAAATAACCTCTTGGAAATCAAGAGAAAGCCAAATGCAAATTCATGACATCTTGGGTCATGCAAGTTAAAATCCCATCTAAATTTTCATCTTGTTAAAAAGAAGACAAAAAAAAGGGTGTTTGTGGGAAGAAGGGGCATCCTGTAGAAGGTGAAAAGAAGAAAAAAAAATCTTTACTGCACAAACATTGAAAGCAATAAAGTGGTAACTTGCATAGATGTGTACAAGGGTCAAATTCTCATGGTTGTTTGCAAATAAGAAAAGTGCAAGCATTTTTTATTTGTTCCAAGATGAAGGATTCTTCAATTCACCAATTTTTCAGTGAATAACAAGGAGCTTAATTACTTTTGATTCAACAGTTTTGGGCTTTGTTTTCTTTTGTCTTGTAGACACACACATGTAGCAAGAGAATTAAAAAGAATTAACTAAAAAACAAAATGAAACTTCTTTATTATCAGCCCCATATCCAATTCTACTTTCTCACAAGATTGCATAATAATAGTCTAATTTTATTCTTATTCTTATTGTTCTTATTGTTCTTTTCACTTAACAACAAATCCTAATGGACAATGTCATTAATAAAATAATGTTCACTCATCTCTACACCTTTGTCTATGTACACTTTCCCACAAACATCGACTGACCACATATCAAACAATTAAAGCCAAATATATTGTTTTGTTTTGTTCTTTTATAAATGATTTTAACCAAAAGGATCTCAACTAAAAATCAATAATCTGCTTCCAACTGAGTAATATTGAAATGGAAGATGGGGTTTCATACCATCATAGAAGATGGCGTTCAAACCATCATGGAAAAACACGGGGCACATACCATCATGGAAGATGAGGTTTCATACGATGGTACTGATACTTTCCTCTCTCAACTTTAAGAGATGATTTTATTATGAAATGTATTGAATTACCACAGAAAGATATTGTCACTATGCAGGAATTAATGAAGTTTTACTGACAAAATGAAGCCTTATGTTTGATGAGGCCAATAATGTTGGTTGCTAATAAATTATAAAAGAAATGCCATTGAAAATGAGAAAGAAAGGTGTTAATGTTTGGAATTAAGGCAAGAGTAAACAATGGCCATTAGATTAAAAAGAAAAAAATATAAAGAATATTTACTTAGCTTACTTTTATCGATTGGAAGCATTATGGAGATTAATACGGATAATAAGTAAGTAAAGTCAATGGATGACCTAATGTCAGTATCAGCCATTATACGAGGGAGGTCTATCTTCTTTTTACTGCACTAGACCAAGGAGGATTGTTTTTGCAAGGAATGCCACACCTACCATCAGCTTCTCACTTTACTTGCACAGATCCCTATGCAACTCTTACACTGAGTGTTTGAGGGCCAAGTATCGAAGTAGGAACCTTGCGATTCCTAGGCAAGTGTCTACTGACTGAGCTAAACCAGCCTAGGTTTGCCTCCTAAAAGTTAAGATCTTGACTTTTAGCAAGTCTTGAACACCGATCATTAGGCCACCACTGAGAAATGCTGCAAACTACCTGTCATCTCTAAGCCAGGTATTTGTCACAACTGTTAAATTCTGAATGGTTTGAAAAGTAAAGAATTATTGTATTTAGAGTCAGATCTTAAATTGGCTAGTACATTCAACGTTTGTGACGACAATGGAACTAGCATTTCACAAAAGACAGACATAGTAATTTAATTGCATTAGAAATTTAAGTCGACATGATTTCTCACCAGGAGAAGAAAACTAAAGAGATGCGAAAAGGAAAACACAAAACACAATGAAATTAATTCAATTAATTGAGGTGAAAATAGAAAAAGAGTTCATTTTCAAAATGTAATTCTACAAAGTGTGTTATGACCAAAGGTGGAAAAAAATGTATATTGTGTTATCAAAGATTACTTTTCACATCAGTCATACCATTTTTGGGGAAGTAAAGTGTCAATTTCTGGGGGGTTTTTTAAACTGCAAAAAAAATTATCAATTTAGAAGAATTTTCATTAATCTTCTGTCCTAACAATATTTTACTCTCAAACCCCACAATGGAAATCTTTTTGAACAAAGTCTGCTTACCATAAAATGGACAGTATACAAGCACATATAATGAAACTTCCCAATTACATCAGGAGAAAAGAACAAGTTATGTCATTAAAAATTAATACAGTGCATATCACATAAATGCATCCTGACCTCCTGCCGTAAAAAAACACTAACTGGTGCCTGCTGAAAATTTGACCCATGCTATTATTGAACTCCCTAGCTGTTTGAAGTTGTTTTTTCACAAAAGTTAATGCAATTGAAAGCGATATTTTACCCCCCCCCTCCTTCTAGTCTTTTCTCGACAAGTAAATATAATATTTGACCCCCCCCCCCTAAATTTCAAAAGTGGTTTTTGAAGGCTTTTAAAACAAATAACTTAATAATTTTAGTGGTTGAAGGCGTAAAATCAACAATTTAATGCGGTAAGAAAGTGATATTTAGAGCCACCCCTATGTTTTTTTATGGACAAGTAAATATTTTACTCCCCACACACACACACTTTTAAAATATATTTTTTGTGGGTATTTTCATTTTATTTTAATTTAACACAATTAGAGTCAACAGAATTTACAACTGAATACCGAGTTTTGATCATTGCTGGATCCCCATACTAGTGAAAACATCCTACACATGGCAACAATCTGGGTAAATATCAAGTCTGCCTTCTTCAGTAACCGTAGCCAATATGATCACCTGCTATTAAATAACACAGTCCAAAGTTTAATATAATCTTTTTTGAAAATTACTGTTTTATAATCTAGTTCTAGGTAAAAAAAATTATTGCTCTTCAATCAAAGGTGGAACATTGCGGTTTGAGAGAAACGGTGACTATGTGGTGAAGTAGGGATGTATCCACAGCAGACCAGCTTCATTTTATGTATGATACTGTTTCTGTGTTGGTAATATACCTGTCCTAAAACAAAATGATACTTTTGAATCACCCTCGTACTTAGGAAATGAGTTTATAATTAATACATGTACCAGCTATCCTCCCTGCAGCTATGGTAAATATTAGGATAGACAGGGCTTTAACTTTGGTAAACCAACTGGTCTAGAAGGAAAAATCTGAATTCAAACCTGTAAAACACGTGACATATCTGCATGTAATTTTGACAAAAGCCGTTTCCTCATTGAAACAAGGGATGAAGATACAAAAGAAGTAAGATAATTTTCTGACTACCTAAATTTACCCAGAATCCTCCTGGTTTAAAAATTCTCCAAATTGTTTCCACATATGAGATATATTATGAGCAAGTGTCAATAAAAAATACTGTAGCAACACAGTCCCAAGAATCTGCAATGAATAGAAAAAATGTTTGGAATTGACACAAATGAAAACTTTTTGCATTTATAAATCTTCACTTGAGTTTTAATATTCTTTTACATTGATAATGTATCTCTGCTTTGAGTGTAATGTCAAATTTGTAATGTCAAAGGTCACTAAAGAAGAAATGGTATACAATAGAAACTGTCTGCTTTTTAAATTTGATATAAATAAAACAAAAAACAAGCAGGATTGAATTTTCAAAATTAGATTGAATTTTCTTAATATAATATATATTAATATATATATTTATATATATATATATATAATGAGTAAATATGGAAATAAATCCGACAATATTAAAAATTTGAAAAAACAAGTGTTACAAAAATTAGATGAATTTATTTATCGACGCTTAAACGTTTCGGTTTCTTTAAACCTTCATCAGGATGTATTAAGGGTGAAGAATTGATGGATGTTTATAGATGACATGACAGAGATAATTTTTTTTATCTCCTGTCATCTATAAAACATCCATCAATTTCTTCACCCTTAATACATTCTGATGAAGGTTTAAGGAAACCAAAACGTTAAGCATTGATAAATAAATTCATCTCATTTTGGAACACTTGTTTTTTCAATTTCTTAATATATATATATATATATATATATATATATATATATATATATATGTATATATATATGTATGTATGTATTTTGGCAGTATTCTTTTGTTTATACATATAGAATTAAAGAAAAACAGATGTCTCCTGTTTAACAAGTTTATTTTATCTTTTCAAGCCTTCGGGTCAACTTTTTAAGAAGTAAGAAAATACACACATTCTGCATAAAGAAAAAAACAAACAAAAACTCTAAATACTCAAAGCTCTATACATCAAACAATATAAAACCATCGTTAAATAAGATTAATACAGCAGTTAAATTTAAAATCCCTATAACCCTTTAAAAAATAAATAAATAAAGGAAAGAAAATGTTGAATGGATAAAAAATTGTTTACTGGAGTGCCAACACGTGTTTCAACCGAGAGATGTCCTTGTACACATGTATTCTATTTATTATTATTTAAATACAAATAAAATAATAATAATAATAGAAAAAATATAAATCTTTTTAAGTATACAGAGAAATGGCCGTTGTTAGGGCAATAATTGATAGAAGAAATTCAAATAAGAAAAGTTTTTGCATAAAAGAATCCTTGGTGCTATTAAGCAGCAGAGCAAGTATAAAACCCATAAAATAGTAGAATTATGGACACCATAAGTCTATTACTTTAAGTTTCATGTGTTTTACACAATCTTCTCATAGAAATGTGAAAAAAGTGGCTAATCAAGCATTTATATAGTGTAAGGTGTTTAACATAATAAGATGTTAGTACACATGACATTTTCAAAAAATAAAAAATGAGGTAAACATGATATAGTGTCACGTTAGTACCAACATTCACACACACAAAAAGAGAAATTTTTTTAACTGTCTAGATAGGAGAATACATTATATGAATTAGGAAAAAATCCAACCTCTAGTGCAAGAAAAAAAAAAGTTTTCACATAATAAAATATTTATTTAAATTAAAAAGACTAACAAAAACTAAATAACAACATATATAAAAACTTTACACTTTATTTTTATTTAATTGATTTTTATATAAAATTTGCATAGAATTGATTTTCATATATTAAGAACAAGACAATAATATTAGAAATCAATATCATCAAGTAATTATTTGTTAAACCAGCGCTTGTTAAAACCAGTATGCAAATCATCCACACCATATGATATGTAAACTTTTATTTTTATTTCAAGGCCAAGTTGCTCAGTCGTAGAGCATTCGGCTAGAAACCACATGGTTTCTAGTTCGCATTCCGGTCCTCGCCAACTCAGTGTATGAGTAGCACAGGGATCTGTGCGGTAAAGTAAGGAGCTGATGGTAGTGTGGTGCTCCACCTCAGATGCCAAAAAAACAATCTCCTTGGTCTAGTGCTAGTGAAAAGGAGATAAACTCCCTCGCTGATTTGGCTGATACTGACTTTAGGCCGCCGCGACGACTTTACTTTTTTACTTATTTCTTAATAAAATTGTCATTTCCTAGGTCGTATCTCTTGGGTGTCACTTTTTAGCAAAAAAAACTTGATCTCTGCTGTATTTCTTTCCTTTCTCTTCCCTGTTTTTTTCCTTGTTCACTGAATGACCCATCGCCTGTTCGGGTAAGTAGGTGTCTTTTATCCCAACCCACTTACCCACAATGTATCTGTACTCTCCTATAAGAAGGCACCTGGCTTCTTCATTTTTTCAGTATGCCATCAAATACTCTTCAACCACATGCCTAGCCTCCAACATGCTGGTAAGTCCTTTTTTTTTTTTGGCACCACACCCACTTGATCTCAAATCATCCTTACATCACTTAGTTATGTGACCAGTAAGGTGGATGCACCTTTATTCCTGACATATGAGCTGGAACAACTCTGTCACTATCACCTTGCCCCACAGTACCTTCATCGTCATTCAGGGAGCCAATCACTCGTCGCACATCAAGGATATGCTGAGGGGTTCCATTTACAGAGATGTTATTCAGTGTTGCACTCCAGTTACCATCCCCACTCCCATGTGTCGTACAGCGAGCATCAAGCGGCTTTATCCAGACTTCTTCTCCAATCTGAATTGAACCAGGTTGCTTCATCTCTTCTTCCTCTTAAGGAATGAACAGTAGATGACTCGACTCGTACCAAAATATTGCTCATTGCCGTACAGAATCCTTTCCTTGGCCTACCTGAGAGGACATGATGTACCACTAAATTGCCTCCCCAAGTGGTGATAGCTGGAAGGGGCCAGCTATTGCCTTCACAGTCTTGTGGAGTCTCTCTAGGTTTCCACTAGGTCTATATGCTGCCCTGTAGTATGCTTATACATTCCACCTATCCAGCACTGACTTGAAAGCAGTGCCATTGTCCATCAGAATCTCTCCTCCACTGAACCTCTCTCCAAGAATAGCTTTAACAACGCTGTAATCGCCACCCTTGTTTCTCAACTCAACTCTCGTCATACAGCTATTCTACTGGGCACACAATTTACCATTGGCCAGATATGCACTGTTACAGTAATGCATGATGTCCCTTGCTAGACTGACCCAATTGTTGGAGACATGAATTCCCCCCCCCCCAACCTCATGTCGACTTGGCAAGGGATCGATTGATTGGTATTGCTAGCACACTCATACTACTTTGCACACAACTTCTCTAGAGACAGTTGGATCTACTTTCCTAGCCCAAAATAGTATCCTCTCCACACCCATGTGGTGCATCTGATGTGTTTACCAGTTTAAAATGATTGTGAAGATATATTTTGTACTATTTGAGCAATATATGGTAAGCACATCCCAATATGCCTCCTCAGTGTTGTCTCATGGGATCAACAAAAGTTTTGGACGTTCTTGACAACAAACTTTCTCTCTCATTGGCCGTAGGCAAGAGCTGTTATAATCCTGTTTAGCATTCTGGTAATTTATGGCAGAAATACAAGAATTCTGAATATTCTTAAACTAACTTTTGCATAAAATAACCCAAGAAGAGATGACTACAAAAATCAGAAAATTAGAAAAACAACCAACTAAATATCCAGTAGAAATTTGTTGGGTGATTAGCATCCAACTGTGTTGCAATCTGAGTATGCTGTGGTTTGAATAACAGCAAGTAAGCACTACTGACTGGTGCCCAAAACAGCTGGTATTTATGGAACTCAGGAATATTCCATTCGTATATTTGGGTGATTCCATTCCTTGAGTCCTGATTGGCTGCTTGGTTTCTATGATGTTATGATACTTCATAAATACTCTGGCATTCTGCAGTAAGTTTGCAGCAAGGTAAGATCCATATTAAGTTACAGCTTCCTTGTTGCCTTGTCTTACTAATTCAATGGTAATTGGAACTCTTCTACCGGTCTCATTAAAAAAAAAAGTCTTGTAGATGATTTACTAGTATGAATCTGTAGTGGACTCATTCTGTCTCCCCAACAGAAGTGATATAAAGAACACATGTGCTCTTCACAGGACAAAAACTGTAAGATTCTCACGCAGTAGAATCAGCATGATAGCCGAATTCTGACATAAAATGGTTTTGATTTTTGGGCACAAGCAAATAAAAAGACGAGCGTCAGATGATGCAACATGAGGACCTCTGCTTTAAATGCCAGCTTCTTCTGTTGTTCTGAAAGGAGACATCATGCTAGTTGGAGATCAGCCGAACAGGTGCACAAGTGAATGGAAGACAGGGACTGTGACAGAATTGGTGAATCCACAAAATGCTGTGTGTGAAGGAGTGCCCAACACATGAGAGACTTCCATACTTTTTCTGCAGTAGGCTTGCAACAAGGTAAGATCCATGTCAAGTTATGGCTTCCTTGTTGCCTTGTCTTACCAATTTGATGGTAATTGGAACTCTTCTACCATTAAAAAAAAGTCTTGCGGACGATTTACTAGTATGAACCTGTAGTGGATGCTGTCTGTCCCCCTGACAGAAGTGATATAAGATTGCCTGTGCTCTGCAAAAACTGCAATCTTCATAAGAGCCTGAATTCTGACATAAAACAAGACAGATTTTTGGGCATGGGCAGATTGAAAGGCGAGTGTCAGACGGTGAAACTCAACAAACTCTGCTTACATTGCTATCGATGTAGATATTGATATTCTTCAGATCCTAATTGAGTGTCTGGCAATTTTGTCTTAGGTCAGATTAAGCAAAGTTAGATAAATACAAGGTGTGTCAAAAAAGTATCGAGATTTTTTGTACTTTTTGACATACCTTGTATTCTGAAAAAAAAAATAATGTTCCATTCATTCTTCATTTTTATCTTGGTAAATATAGCTTTAAACTTGGTACTTTTTTTATACACCTTGTATTCTGAAAAAATTAATGAATGGAACATTTTTCTTTCAGAATACAAGGTGTGTCAAAAAGAATAAAAAATCTTGATACTTGTATATATTTAACAACTCAATTTTAATCTGGATAGAAACTTGGATGCATTTCCTAAAAGTGATCAATTTTTTGTCCGTTTTTAACAAAGCAATTTTACAAGCAAATAAAATTTCATCTCTCTTTTCTTTTTTTTCTCTCTTATTTCATTTGTTGTTTTGGACAAAATGTATCACTCAAAAGTTTTAAAAAAGACAAGATGAGAAAAAAAACAATAATAATAGTAAAATGTTCATGATTCCATTAAGTTTTGAAAAATACGAACATCCACTTAAGTACATAAAAGAATCCTCTATTTCTTCTCACACGTTCATTTCTCTCAAATAATTATTTATTTGGCAAGTGACATTATAATTATCAAGACATCATTTTAGATTCTCTTAACAAAAAAAGCAGATTCTTCACGTTTTATTTGTTAAGTGCAAACTCTCTTTTCTTAATACAAAATTTCTGCTAAACAATGGAGAGTCAAAATGAAATAATTCATACAAAACAGTAAACTTGTTAAATTTATAATGTTCATCAGTGACACGGCTTCATTTACAATAATTTAAACAAATTTAAACACGTCATCAGGTCATCAGGTCATGATTTATTTTTAACAAAATCTTATTATAATAGAGATTGTGTGTTTGTCTGTCTGTAACTATTCAAGTCACAAGTCCCCTCTATTATTTACGTTACATTCTCCATAACTTTGTTTAAACCTCAATTATTAATAAAATTGTTTTAGATTATTAATACTGTTGACGGGCCGGGTTAGCTCAGTCGGTAGAGCGTTCGGCTAGAAACCACAAGGTTCCTAGTTCGATACCGGTCCCCGCCAACTCAGCGTATGAATAGCACAGGGATCTGTGCGGTAAAGTAAGGAGCTGATGGTAGGTGTGGCGCTTCACCTCAGATGCTAAAAAAACAATCTCCTTGGTCTAGCACTATTGAAAAGGGGATAGACTCCCTTGCTGACTGGCTGATACCGACTTCAGGCCGCCCCGTCGACTTTACTTATATGTTAATAGCATGCAATTGTATTTATATATACAACAAAATAGCGGTTTACATTGTGAACGGAAAGGCTAGTTTGTATATTGATATTAAAAATTTGATTTTGATAAATATGTGCTTAGAATTATTGATTTTGCATTGTTTGGTTTTATTTTAATGAATATGAGCAAAAACCTTGTGTACAAATCTTAAAAGAAATCCATTAACAAGAAGAAATAACTGTAATTTTATTCTTTACTTCCTATTTCAACAAAATATTAAATTTGGAAAATTTAGCAATGAAAGACGGGAGTGATGGAAAAGTAAGTTTCAGTTGTTCTATTTTTCGATTAAACTTCCTCTGTTTCAAATCTTTTTATCTGCATTCTTATTTAGTTTCATTAGCCTTTCTAATTTAATACAATATTTTATTACATTAAAAATTAAATACTTGCACCCAGAGGGCATATATTTGCTAGTAATCTATTAATAATGGAGATTCGCTTCCGTTTTTGTCTGTAACAAAAACTACGTCACTGCTTACGTCACATTACCCAAAATCATCATAACATAGAATAAATACACTCAAATTTGAACATGCAACATTAGACAGTCCTCATTGTTTTTTAAAATAAATTTTAATAAATACATGACTGGTATTATATATCTATATATAGTTTGTTTTATTTAAATATGTATTTAAAGTTTACATTTCAAATTGTTTTATTTTTTAATCCTTTAATGAATTTGATGATTTTACTTACTTAGGGTACAAACTCGCTGACATTGATTTTACTCCCACCCCTCAGGCAATATATTTCAAAAATCTATTTTTACATCACCCGGATGGCGTTTTTATTTACTAGTAGTAATAATAATAATAATAATAGGGTGAGTCAAATGTTTTGACAACGTTGTGAAGGTGACTAACCCACTGAACTGTGAGAACTTGCCAGATTTGCCTCTATGTCTAGGAACACAGCCTCAGAATCTACCTGACCTTGCGTGATTGTTGAGGTTCTTGCAACCCAAGCAAATTTTCTTCAATCATCTGGTTACTGTACTCATATCAGCTGTGCACCTTCACTTGTCACACAACAAATATTTTGTCCCAGTTTGAACTCATAAAACCTTCCTGAATTAGAATTGCATCTTGATTTGTGCACCTTTCAAAATCACACACAATGTGAAGCAGTGCACAATATGTCAGTGTACACCAACCACAACAACACCTTCCATGGATTGAACTGCTTGTCATGGATATACAAGGTGTGTCAAAAAGTATTGACATTTTTTGTACTTTTTGTCACACCTTGTATTCTGAAAAAAAAAAAAAAATAACATTCCATTCATTATTTTTTTTCAGATTACAAGTGTGTCAAAAAAGTACCAAGTTTAAAGCTATATTTACTGTTATACCGGCCGTTCCTACAGTGGAGAATATACACCGGTTCTCACTATAAATAGTGAGACACCGAGGGAAAAGGTTGTACTGTTACCGTACTGTTACTGTTTAGCGGCAAGCTAGCCGTTCTTGTACCTTATTGTAAATACACTTGTCTCTTTTTACCCTACCTCGACTTGATTCTTTTTTACTGTTGAACTAACATCACAACATTTACCAAATAGAAATGAAGAATGAATGGAACATTTTTTTTTTTAGAATACAAGGTGTGTCAAAAAATACAAAAAAATCTCAATACTTTTTTGACACACCTTGTGCTGCAAACTAGCATATACCAAAATGCAACAAAACTTTTACTCTAGTAATAATGATAATCATGCAGAAAAATTTAACATAAGTGTGTGAATGAGTATTAGTAAAAACATTAATACGTCTTTAGCCTGATAGTGAAAAGACCATTATATATTATTATTATATTATATTATATTATATTAATGAAATAGATCACTAACTAGGACTGAGCCTATTCTATCAGTGACCACCCCAAGCAGAGTTTAACAGGTTTGAATTCAGAGTTTTCCTTCTCCTAGACTGGTTGCCTAACCAAAGTTAAAGAGTCCAGTCTGCCCTACTATTTACCCATGGCTGGAGGGAGAGTAGTTGGATTCATACCTTTCCCAAGGGTATTAGTGCTATGTGAACTGTAGCTTTGTCCAGGATTTGAACTCAGGTTGACAAATCCATTTCCTATGACTCTAACCATTACACCACACGCTTCCAACCTAGCATTTATTTTACACAACAAATATCTTCAACATAATCTCTTATCTTGTCAGTTCAGTCGTGATTATTAACCACCCAAACTGAACATTATCGCATGAAAATTTCAGATCAAAATTCAGCTAATATATATTTACCAACGCCTCCACACAAGCAGGATGCGACACAAGGTCAATTTCTTGAGCAGAGTTTAATAGGTTTGAATTCAGAGTTTTCCTTCTCCTAGACTGGTTATCTAGCCAAGATTAAAGAGTCCAGTCTGCCCTACTATTTACCCATGGTTGGAGGGAGAGTAGTTGGATGCATACCTTTCCCAAGGGTATTAGCGCTATGTGAAATGCAAACAGCTTCATCCTATCTTCATTCTTACAAGTCTAACCATTACTCCACACGCCTAAAAATTCAGCTAATAACTGTGTCGTTGGCTAAAGACTTATTTAAGCATCCTCATTATGTTGTACACCAGGGTGACTTCACACATGAAAAGTGGACTCTTCATGTCTGAAGTCACCCTGGCAACACCATGAGCCAAGAGGTCCAGAAGAAAGTGGCAGCAACAAAGCAACTGGTACATCAACATCTGCAGGGACAGCCTTCCCATGCACATCTGTGGTCGAGGCTGTTTTTGAACATTGGACTTCACAGTCACAGGAGTCGCTGTAACTTCCGGGCACAAGAACTATATTATCGTCTTCCGAGACTGCAATGCTGATGGCTAAACACTTATTTATCCATTCTCATTATGTTGTACACATGAAATAAAAGTCATTATCAATTTTTGTTTTGGATTTATCATACTAAAAGCAAACAGCAATAATTAATGTCAAAATTCCGTTCCAATTTGAACATCTAAATTGGAAATAGGCTGACAAATGAAATATTCAGTTCTGCTCGTGTTCTGCTGTTTGAACAGCATCGTAAAATCAACTTAGAAATACAAAGTTTATTTCGTTCATTTTATTTTCTTTCACAAAATAATGATGCATAAAACTCATTTCAAACAATGAAAATTAAATGTTTATTTAGTTCATTTTTTAGTTTGTTTTTTTTCCATAATATTAACACATCAAACTTATTTCAAACAATGAAATTCAAATATGACTTTTTCTTGTAATTTTTATTCCATTCTATTTCAACACAAGGAAATGAGAATTCTTCTTTTTTTTTTCATATAAAGTAAATATCAATAAAGTTAAAATTGCAAGAAATTTCTGTTCTATTCCAAAAAATTTATTAAAGAAAAAACATAGAATAATGTCAAGATTCATAAAAAATTAAAGTAGACATTTTATATAGATTCTTCTAAAATAACATTTGTGGTGTTTGGCTTTCTTGTTGAATTTGAAATGAAAGAAAAATGCACAGAGAAAATTCTTGTGTTGAAGTGAAAAAAAAATTCACTTTTCTGTTGTTTGCTTCATATTTCTTTTTTTTTTTCTACTGCATTTTTTTCTTATTCAGCATTTTTATATAAAATCTGTTGTCACATTTTCTCTGTTGATGTTTCTGTCATAAACAGAACAGTAACTAGTGTAGTACCCATCAGAAACAATAGATTATCATACATATATAAGGTAAGGTCATTGGCGCGGCCTAAAGTCGGTATCAGCCAGTCAGCGAGGGAGTCTATGCCCCTTTCAATAGCGCTAGACTAAGGAGATTGTTTTTGGCATCTGAGGTGGAGTGCCACACCTACCATCAACTCCTTACTTTACCGCACAGATCCCTGTGCTACTCATACGCTGAGTTGGCAGGACCATATCAACTAGGAACCTTGTGGTTTCTAGCCGAACACTCTACCGACTGAGCTGACCCACACATATATATATATATATATATATATATATATATAGATTTTTGGATGTTTGTTTATTTGGAAACGTTGCTGAATAAAGTATATAATAAATTTTTACTTGAAGGCACTTACAACGCATGTATCGCATAAAATTCGATACTTTTTCTTATAGAAAATGAACTTGACAAGTGTAATCCCAGCAAAGGATGGCTCGATGTGTAGAATACCGTACAGACTGTTTCGACTTTATTAAGTCTCATCAGCGGTATATACTAACGATTTCCCTCCGACAGAAATCGAAACCGGGACTTCAGCAGACACAGTGAAACACTAGTGAAACACTTTTATCGCCTCGGCCACAGTACACAGCTGACCATCCTAGCGAAATTAAGCTTGTCAAATGATACTACTACACACCTCTACCATAATAGGTAAGGGGGCGTTATTGAGAGAATAACAACAACAAACAGACCGTATGCCCTTCGGCGAAGTGAATAAGATTTTTGGATGTTTGTTTATTTGGAAACGTTGCTGAATAAAGTATATATTAAATTTTTACTTGAAGGCACTTACAACGCATGTATCGCATAAAATTCGATACTCCTTTGCTGGGATTACACTTGTCAAGTTCATTTTCTATAAGAAAAAGTATCGAATTTTATGCGATACATGCGTTGTAAGTGCATTCAAGTAAAAATTTAATATATAATATAATATATATATATATATATGTAAAAAGATTGTTGACAATAAACTGAGAGACACTATAATAAAGAGGTAGAAACAGATGGTTGATAAAATTAGAGTGAGTGAAT
>CM042157.1:324322-370647 GCA_023376005.1 Doryteuthis pealeii
TATATGCTTACATGAATATTAATATAAGCCTATTTAAAATCTGGATGAAAAATGCATTTTATAAGTAACTGTTTTTGGTTTGGAGATAATGAACCACAAACAAGTGACTGTTATGGTTCTTATAAATCAGAAGAAAAAAAAACTTTTAAAAAGAAGCCAAGCAAGCCACAAAAGTAATAGCATCTTAAAAAATGTTTCTTCTATATAAATACAGATGAAATTTTAAAAAACACCTAATGAGAGAGAGAGATGAAATGAAAGGGTTTTAAAGAACTTTTTCTTTTCACTATTACTTTCAGCCATTTTGTGACTCTTTTCAAGCCAGACAGTAAATCCCACTAGAGACAAAGCTTCTAGTTTTTTAGTTTTTTACTTTATTGAAGGAAATGTTAAAATCAAAATTTGGGTGAAAAATGAAAATCAAAAGGAAAAGCAGATTATGAACATCATAATAACGACTCCTATGACTTTTTCCCTAACTTTTTCTACTGTTTCATGTACGTATGTGTGTGTTAAAATTTTTAAGTAACAGAGACGATTTCTGATTAGTTGCATTGAAAGAGAAGAATCATAGTAATTTGTGTTATGAAATAACAGGAACAAATAAGTAAAATAGATTATGTACAAAAGAGAGAGAAAAAAAGATAGAAATTCTGTCAATTTTTGTTTCAATCAATTCTTTTTTTTTTTAAATGGAAAATGGAGAAGAAGAAGAAGAAAGAGAGTTTACTTGTTTGTATCTTTCTAGAAAAGATTCTACAAGAATCAGATAATTTTGTAAAGTTCATAGACTTTTAATTACAGGAAATAGAGAGAGACTTTAGAACGGAAATAAGAAAAGGTTATTTGAGTCCTAGAAAGGAGATGAAGATGGAGATGTATTCAATAAATTTTTATTAAGTAATATATATATATATATATATATATATATATATACTTAATAAAATTTATATATATATAAATTTTATTAAGTAATATATATATATATATATATATATATATATATGAGAGTTTTATAATTTGCTTGAAGCATTGTGTATATATTGGTTAGGAGGTTGATTTAGAAGGCTATCACAATGCAGGTGTAAAGAAAAAAAATAATAATATGGTAACAATGGTGTTGTGTGTTAACTTGTATTTAATTCTTGAATTTCAAAGAACTAAATACAGGTTAACACACAACACCATTGTTACCGTATTATTATTTTTTTTCTTTACACCTGCATTGTGATAGCCTTCTAAATCAACCTCCTAACCAATATATATATATATATATATATATATATATATATATGTGTATGTATGTATTATATTGGCATTGCAGTCTCGGAAGACTATATAGTTCTTGTGCCCCTGAAGTTACAGCGCCTCCTGTGACTGTAAAGTCCAATGTTCGAAAAACATTCTCAGCCACAGATGTTTCAGGTGAAAGCTGTCCTTCAGCAAGAATGATCTCAGCTGCTTTGGTATTGCCCCTCCCAGATGGGAAAATTTGGCCCAGGACCGCCCTCAGTGGCAGCAGGCTCTCCATAGTGGACTGTTCATGTCAGAATTCACCCTGGCACAACACCATGAAGCCAAGAGGTCCAGAAGAAAGCAATGACGACAAAGCACTGGCACACAACATCTGCACGGACAGCCATCACATAATATATAAGCCAAAGAGAAATATATGTGTGTATATATATATATATATATCTGTGTATGTGTGTGCGTGTATTCATTCTATAACACGTGTTTGGGCGGCTGACCGGGCATTTTCAAGAACGCGGCTGCAACATGGAGCCAGCCGCACACTGGAGAATGCCCGGTCAGCTGCCCACACACAGAAAAGATGCTTCGACGTGTAAGTATGTCAGGAGCCATCAGACACTCGCCGTAACGTCGCCACCAAAGTCTACCTTGCTCCTCCCAGACATATAAGCCCAACACACGAGCACCACTACTCAGTTGCTCTGGGTCCTTAAAGGTCAGCCCAAACAGCTCAAGATACGCCTTCACATGAGCCACCAGCATTTCAGCAACGAAGAGGTGACGAGTTCAATTTCCATGGTCATTCGCCACGCTCCTCCCCCTCGCACAGGTCAAACATATCCGGACTCATTTCGTTCGTGGGGGCTGGGAATCTGCTCGACCACAGTATCAACATCCCAAATACAAGAGTAAACTAGTAACACTAACAACCAATTTCCATTCCTACAAAAGTATTTATGTTACATAATTATTAGATTCCTAATACTTATGTACAGTAGTGTAAAAACCAAAATTGAAGGATGAGTGACAAGGCTTGACCTCAGTCCTGATCCTCCTTCCGGTGGATACCATGAGAATCAGTGGAGAAGACCCTCTTCCGGTTTAGATTAGAAAGAGATTTTTAGTTAGATCAGCCAAAAACCATGATGGTGGTAAGTTGTGTTTGCACGCTGCCGGCTCAATCTGCACAGGTAGTCTGGTGGGGATTTCAGAATAAAATATGATCTAAGTTAAATCGAAGTCTTGTGTTATTATCTAAAAACTACCAATGACACAGGGCTTCTGATAAAGAGAAATCCCCAATGGAAGACCAGACATAAAGTCCCCAAGACGAAGTCCAGACGCTAGAAGAGACGTTAGAAGAGATGCTGGAAGAAGAACGTAAGATAGAAAAGATGACAAGAATAATAGAAGTAAGAAAGTAAGGAAAGAGAGTATACAACATTTAGCCTAAATCAAACATGGATCAGGAATGTAGTTTTTTTTCCGACTTCCCACCAAGCCAACATAGGCATATAATTATTTTATAGTGGGGTGATGTACAAATCCACACTCCATGTATGGTCTCATCAGTATTCCCTTTTCAGAGATGCTTCAGGTAAGTACCATGAGTGTATACTGTCAATAAACTCTTTATAACGTAAAAGCAATGGAAAAACTTCTCTCATCAATTTTGACACATGAGGGTTCAATCCAATGAACAACCCACACAGTGATTTGTTTATAGTGGTGAAGGCTTGTTTATGACCATCCGCACTTTTTGGTACAGTCGATAGGAAAGAATTGGGGTACGAGGAATGACACAAACCCAATTAACACTTGACCTCAGGTCGGGATGATTTGACATGGAATTACCCACATGGCAAATTAAAATTTTGTTTTTTTTGTAGAATTTAAAACAAAATGTTTGATCAAAAACCCATGGATACAAAAAACCAACTGTATGCTTTTTTTTTTGCTTTTTTTCATTTATTTTTTTTTTTTTTTTTTAGATTTTGTTACTCTCTCCATTTTAGAGAGAAATCTATTTTATTACACATCAGCAAGTTTAAAATTCTCAAATATTAAATTGGAATTAACACTATAATTGAAGTTGACATAACTAGCTGATGGCTACAATGACATTTTTATTAGAAAAATCCATTATTTTTTTTTTGCTAAACAAAAAGTAAAATGGCCAAAAGGATATTTGTGTCTTAAAGTAGAAATTGATGTGTTGCTGCTTTTTTTATTTTTTTATTTTTTTTAAACATTAAAATCAACTAAATTGAAACAAACATTTTCCATTTAGAACTACGACAATTCTGATTAACATAAAATCTATAAGCAATAAAAAAAAATGCAAACATTTACATTTGTTAATATGTCGACACTTATATACGACACATAAATGAAGTAGAATCCATTTTTTGTAATTAGAAATATTAGATCAACAACAATGTCCTCACGAATAAATGACCCCCCCCCTATTTTGTGAATAAAACTGTGGCGAGAGAAACCACACCGTAGTGGTTCAAAGCGTGCACGACTGTGTTTGGCATGCAGAATGAGATCAGAGGTGAGTGGGGAGATTGAACTCACAGCCTCCTGATCGTGAGTCGTGGCCTGATGCAGGTGAATAACTAAACTGTCCAGAATGGCCCGGATGTAAAGGATTGACGCGTGCTGATTAATGTCGCACGTGCTGCACAGGCAAGTAAGAGTAAGGAGCCCGGGTGAACACTGTAATTGTGTGTATAATAACCAGCCCTCACAAACCTGGGAGGAAAGCTTGCAGTAGCATTTTGGCTGTTGCGACGAGTGGACGAGAGAGAAAAGATCTTATGATAGTGTTGGTGAGAAGAGTGCAGCATTGCTGGGAGAGATTGTTTCAGACTGAACACTTGGTCAGTTGGCAGAGTAAAAGCGTCGGACTTAACTGTGCACCCCCCCCCACCAGAGAACATTCTTATTAGAAAAACTATAAATCTATCTCAAGAGACAAAAGTTAAATGAACAATAAATGCATTCTATTGAGATTCAACATTTCAGGTTGTATTACACGCAAACCTTATAAGATAAAATTTAATATATATATTTACCAACCCCTTCTGCATGTTCAAATCCTAGGCGAGGCTGTCTGTATTTCACATAGCGCTAATATACTTGAGAAAGATATGCTTCCAACTACTCTCCCTCCAGCTATGAGTAAATAGTAGGGCAAACTAGGCCCTTTAACTTTCGCTAGGTAACCAGTCTAAGAGAAGGTAAACTCGGAATTAAAACATGTTAAACTCCGCTTAAGAAATAGACCTTTGGTCACATCCTGCTCATGCGGAGGGTTGGTAAATATATATATATATATATATATATATATATATATATATCAATAGTAATGGTATTATGGATGATTTGGACTCATAACTTAAAGTTTCAAATTTTGACTCATCTGAGGATTGCATAACCATGAAACTTAAAGTTATGAGTCCAAATCATCCATAATACCATTACTATTGATTATAAATTTGCTCTGCTTTATTAGCATTGAGCACTTTTCATACCAATACTTTTCTCATTTATTCTCTATTCATTCTATATTATATATACGTTATATATAGTTACGTTAGATGATCAGATTCCTAAGCACATTTGACAAAAAAAAACAAAACAAAAAAGAAACATCTTCAGCCATGAATTTACCAAGACTGACACAAAGAGAAAAACATGAAACATTTCAAAATCTTCTGCTTAATTTTTCGAATTCATCTTTCGAATAAATAATTGGACACACACAGATAAATAAAAATAGGAAATAAAATTAGTATTATTTGGATTATTCGGACTATTGTTCTCATCTTTATTGTTATCTGCACTATTTCTTTGCATTTTTGAGATGAGGCCTGATAATTTGCATTGTTTGGATTATTCAGACTATTGTCCTCATCTTTATTGTTATCTGTACAATGTTTCGGCAGATGTGCCCTCTGGCCTTCTTCAGGTATTTCTTGTCGGACTCTGGAACCTTTTTGGCACATTGCCCGAAACATTGTACAGATAACAATAAAGATGAGGACAATAGTCTGAATAATCCAAACAATGCAAATTATCAAGCCTCATCTAAAAAATTCAAAGAAATAGTGCAGATAACAATAAAGATGAGGACAATAGTCCAAATAATCCAAATAATCCAAATTATCAAGCCTCATCTCAAAATTCAAGAAATAGTGCAGATAACAATAAAGATGAGGACAATAGTCCCAAATAATACAAATTATCAAGCCTCATCTCAAAAATTCAGAGAAATAGGAAATAAAATGTTTCAATAAATGAAGATGAAATGGAATAAGTTTCTGAAGTTTAAAGCCTTGTATTCTTAAAGATAGAAAATTAATTTTATAGATTAATGCGTTTTTGTCTGATTTAAAACACATCCTGTTCTGACAAACACAATAGAAATAAATTTTAAAAGAACATTTCATTACTTCATTTAAATGCAAATAAAAAGAATCTTAAAGAAAAGAAATTTGTCATGAATTGTATTAACAACTTGATTGGTCTGTGCTTAAAAAGAAGAAAAAGAAAAACTTTACTGTACTAATATCTTTGAAAGAGACCAGAGCTTTTAACAATACATTGTTGACAAATGCGATATGTTAAAGTAAATGTTTTAAATAAATAAAATAAAAAAATAGTTGCTTTCATCTCTGTTGAAAGATATACACATTCTTTTTTTTTTTTTTTTTGCTACTTAATTTCTTTTTTTTTTGTCTTATTGGTTTTGTTTATCCATTGATGTCTGCTGTGAAAGTAGTGAGTGATAATTGTTAAGGATTCTTTTATCTTCAAATGCCTTAACAATGTTTTGATACAAGAAATTTACACTTGAAAGTTTAAAATGAAAATAAAAGTTTATAGCAAAAGAAAAAACAAAAGGAAAGAAAAATAGAATAATGCAAGAGATGAAGACATAAGTATATAGATATACACAATATTTGAAGAATAAAAAGAGAGTAAGAAAGAAAGAGAGTAAGAAAGAAAGAGAGTAAGAAAGAAAGAGATGATAGAAAG
Organism: Doryteuthis pealeii; assembly: GCA_023376005.1. Lineage (NCBI taxonomy): Eukaryota > Metazoa > Mollusca > Cephalopoda > Myopsida > Loliginidae > Doryteuthis > Doryteuthis pealeii. The sequence goes on from CM042157.1 coordinate 330,623, forward strand.
GGAAAGAAAGGCAAACATAGAGAGGGTGAGGAGAAGAGAGTTACACACACACACACACACACACAACCAGAGGCAAAGTGAATAAGATAGATAAAGAGATAAAATAACAGAAGATAAGAACAAAAGAATGAAGAGGATAAAAGATAAAAGGAAAAAAAATGAATGAGAAGATATAGCAAATATGTAACGTTGAGCAATAAGTACAGGGTTAGTCAAAAAGTAATGCCATTTTGTTTAGGACAGGTATAATTGCCAACACAGAAACATGTATCATTCCCCCCTTCAAATGAGCGCATGTATCCCTGCTCCGTAAAATTCTTCAAACCCTCTTTCATGGGGCCGAAGTGATGATAGTGACGAGGAAGTGAAATCTGTAGTGAAGAAGTGACTTAAAGAACAGTCAACAGAATTTTACAGGCCAGAGATACATGCTCTCATTTGAAGGTGGAACATTGCTATTGAGAGAAACACTGACTGTGAAGAAGTAGGGATGTGATTCACAGAGGACCAGCTTCATTTTGATGTATGATACATGTTCCTGTATTGGTAATTATATATGTCCTAATCAAAATGGCATTACTTTTTGACTCACCCTCTTAGATGAGGAAAAAGAATGCGTAAAAGGCACAATGAGTGAGAGTAAGAAAAAGAATAGCGAGATTAATTCACAAGGTGAGAGGGGAAAACCCCACACACAACAGAAAGAGAGGGAGAGAAAGAATAGAGAGATTAAAAGGTGAGAGGGAAAACCCCACACACAGAGAGAGAGAGAGAGAGAGAGAGAAAGATTAATTAATTCAAAAGGTGAGAGGGGAAACCCACACACAACAGAGAGAGAAAGGGAGAGGAGGTGTGTGTGTAAGAAAATAATAGAGAGAGGGAGAAAGTCCTGCACATATACAACAATAAAGAAAAAGAGAGAGAGTGAGGGAGAGAGAGAGAGTGAGGGAGAGAGAGAGAGAGAGACACACACATATTAGAGAGAGCAAGAAAGAAAGCAGACATACAAGAACCAAAGAAATACAATAATGTTATTTACTCAGGAGATGCTTGTGGTGTAATGGTTATCAGCATAGGAAATGGACACAGTAGCCTGAGTTCAAATTCTGGACTAGACTGTTTACATTTCGCATAGCGCTAATACCCTTGGGAAAGGTATACATCTAACTATTCTCCGTCCAGCTATGGAGAAATAGTAGGACAGATTGGGCTCTTTAACCTTGGTTAGGCAACCAGTCTAGGAGAAGGAAAACTCTGAATTGACCTTGTCACATCCTAATCAAGTGGAGGTGTTGGGTAAATTGGGGATGTCTTGTGGAAGGCATGCAAAAACAAATTGAAAAGCGTTGGTCACTACAGCCAGCATTTACAAGGTGGGGGTCCAAGACCCCACATGGGGGGGGGGGATCCCATTTGTCCTTTCATCCGTGAATTACATAAATATACTGGTAATTACTCGGCAAGCTTAGAATAGCACAAGGATACAAGAGTGGAGTACCTAGTGAAAATCAACATCACTACTGTAGCAGCTTGAAAATCACTGCTCCATGGCAAAACACTCAAGAGATTTATTAAGATTAATCAAATGAACTTGTTAGCCACTGGCCTATGGCGAGGAGAGGAGAGAGCGAAATACAATTATTAATGCAAGAGAGCTCAAGAAATGAAAATAAGTGAAATATGAAGAGATGGAAAAAAAGTGAGTGTAAAGTGAGGGTAAAGTGAGTGTAAAGAGAGAGAAAAAGTGACAGAGAGAAACTGAGGGTAAAGTGATGAAAAAGGGATCATGGTACTTACTTGGTTCTGTGTAAACTTCTAAGAAGTCCCCAGCAGCCATAGAAAAATTGGAATTGGCTGGGAGATCAGCAGGGTTCACATCAGGAAAGTTTATCGGCTCAATTTGATCTGCTGAGGTTTTATTGTTAATCCATTGGTGGATCCATGGATATAACTTATGAGCGTTTGCTTCACGACATCTGTAGAATACAAGAAACAATATATCAACATTTGAGATACATCAATCAAATCAAATAAATTATTTTTATTTTAAGAATTGTCTCAAAACAAAATAAGTTTGGCTAAAACAAATTTCATAACTTTTCAATATTTTGCTCAGAACCGTAGTAGTAGGGAAGCTCTAGAACTCATTTTACAGACAAAAATAGATTTCAAAAAGCTGTGATTTTTTGCAAACCCCACCAAATTTGGAGAACTAAACATCGACATAACTCCACCAATTTTTAGAATTGGAAGCTCAAATTTTGGGGATGGTCTAACATTAACATAGTCCACACCTGGAAAAGATTTCAGAAAAATTGAAGGGGGTGGGTGACAATTTTTTTTTTTTCTGGATGATTTGACATATTCCATGTTATTTACAGACCCAATTGTTATTTTACTATAAAAAATTTTAAAGGAAATTCTCAACGTCTTTCATGCACATGATTTTTATTGTTGTTTTTTTTTCTCTCTCTCAAATTTTTAAACTTTTGAATTTTGTGTGTATAAACATGAGAAAGAAAAGAGTAAAATGAAAGTTTATATTCTGTAAAAGAAGCAAATAATTACAATAATGATTATGCAATAATATTTAATAAGTGCTGTTATAGTAAATAACAGTAACCAGAGAGTTTGTGACCGAACCTATAATAATGATCACATCAGAATAACCAGAAAGTCTGTGACCTAACCTATAGTAATGATCACATGAGAATAACCAGTCTGTGACCCAACCTATAGTAATGATCACATGAGAATAACCAGTCTGTGACCCAACCTATAGTAATGATCACATGAGAATAACCAGTCTGTGACCCAACCTATAGTAATAATCACATTAGAATAACCAGTCTGTGACCCAACCTATAGTAATGATCACATTAGAATAACCAGAGAGTCTGTGACCCATCTTATAGTAGTGATCACATCAGAATAACCAAAGAGTTTGTGACCCAATTTATAGAAATGATCACATCAGAATAACCAGTTTGTGACCCAACTCACAGTAATGATCCCATCAGAATAATTAAAGTGTCTTTGGCCCAGAAGATGAAAGTCATTACATTAAATTTTTGTGAACATATTGTTCCCTTAAATTTTTTTGTTCTACTTGATGGGAAGACAAAAAAGCGTCTAAACATATGCATTGTTCTATATGAACAAAAGGATTTGAAATTTTCCCCTTGTGAACTGAACTGAATTGAAATAGATATAATTATGAACTTGTTTTCTAGATTAATACCAGAAAGTATTGGTATGAAGCATAAAAGAGTAAAAACATACACAATTCAAACCCAAAAACATTATTCCTTACTTTAACTCTTAATGTCCTTTGACTTTGTTAGATTATTATTATTTCCTTTGTATGTAGTTGAACGTATTGAAACTGTTGCAAAATGTTTGTGAAATTACTCTACCTTTCCAGCTTTTGTCTAAGAGACTTTGTGTAAAGAGTTAGATTAACTGAGGTAGAATTTCTTTCATTTTTTTTTCTTTTCCTTCTCTTAACATCCTATACCGCCTCATTCCACCCGGCCAGAAGTCACATTCATTTTCCTAATCTACCCCAAATGATAGCCTTTGTTTTAAATGTAATATTAAACATATTTAGAAGTCTTTGATTTAAGGGAAATAACAGGTAACTTTAAATGAAAAGGCAATTTTTAGCCATTGATAGGAATGGGGCTCTGGACTTAAATTCTCAACAGGATGTTAAGAGTTAAATTAAGAAATTTTCTTTTCCAGGTTATCATGGACAAAATATATCCAAAAAGGAAACCAAACTATCATAAAATCTTTTTAAAAAAAACTTTTTTTTTAAATCAAATCAAATTTTATAACTGCTCACAATTGAAATGTCACATTGACCTTTTTATGTAAATTTTTTTTAAAAACTGTATTACTCTTTGTTGGTATTTGATCTACTATGAATCTATATTAATAAATTGCAGTTCTATTTGTGTGTTTATAGACAATTAACATTAAAATATAATTTTTGTCAAGAAGACTCACCAGACATCCACATAACAGCCTTTATGAATTGGTCATTTAATGTCTCCAAAGGAAGAAAAAAAATAACCAAAGATTCTGAATATTGCAAAACATTTCCACGGGACAGATTCTAAATACACTATTTCAGAAGTATGGAGACTGAAAAAATAATAATCCTAGTTGTTATTTACTCTGAGTTTTATGCTTGAGAATTATGCCTCAGTCTCCACTGATAGTGAAGTCAATAGTAGAATCGTGAGAACAGCGGCAGTTATGGCCACACGGAGCCAGAGAGTAAGGCTGGCATTGTTCCATACAAAGAAAACCAAACTGCATGTCTACAAAGCATGCGTTCTCAGTACACTCTTCTACAGTAGTGAAGCCTGGACCACATATTCAAGCCACGAGAGGAAACTGAACAATTTCCACCTCAGATGCATACACCGCATCCTATGCATTCACTGGCAAGACAAAGTGCTCAATACAGACATGCTGGACCGAGCAAATATGAATAGCATGTTCACCATCATGTGCGAGACGCCTGTGCTGGCTTGGTCATGTCAGAAAGATGGACAAAGGCAGCATCCCCAAAGACCTACAGTATGGTGAATTAGTAGAAGGCTCCCAACCAGTAGGGAGACCGTGCCTACACTTTAAAGACGTCTACAAGAAGACATGCCACATCACTAAAACATAGGAGGTTGGTGCAGAAAACCAAGCAGCCTGGCATCTCCTTGTCAAACAAGAGAAGAAAAGGAGTGAAAAAGAGAGGAAAGAGACCACCACAGAAAAGAGAGCTAGAAGGAAGGAGAGACAACAGCAAGCATCACTGTTTGTTTGCAGTCATTGCACCAGATTGCCACTGAAAAATTGGCCTATTCAGCCACTCGTGCAGATGCAGTTAAAAATAATAAAAAATGGGCCCTATGCTATCGTCTTTGGCAGATGGAAGGATCCCAACACACACACATTTAAATTAAAAAAAGCTCAAGACGTTACAGGAAGTGAAAAAATTTGAACAAAAATTTTTTTTTAAATTCTCTTCAGAAAAGAAAAAAAAAGAATTAACATGAACATGTTTTACAGACGCTTTTTACTGACTGCATCCCTAAAAATATAATTAACCCTCTCACAGTTTTGAGAGCTATATGTGGCTTTCAGTGTTTCCAGTGACATGTTAGAGGGTTAAAGGATAAAATCTTTTTATGTGAGTAGAAATTTCTAATTTGCCTTAAATAGTGAAAGAGGTAAACAAATAAAACTAAAAAGTTGTCTAGAAAAACAATTTTTACTTTATTTCCGTTTTTAAACATGGAGACACATGGTCAAATGGTTAAAATCATGGGAAATGGACTCGTCAACACAAGTTCAATTCCTAGACGAAGCTGTTTGCATTATCATGGCACTAATACCCTTGGGAAAGGTATGAATCTAATTTTCCCTCCAGCTATGGTAAAAATAGCAGGACAGACTGGGCTCTTTAAACAGTCTAGGAGAAGGAAAAATCGGAATTCAAACCTGTTAAACTCCACTTGAGAAATTGACCTTGTGTCACATCCTGATTGTGCGGAGGGGTTGGTAAATATATAAACTTTCAAAAGTAAGGCTTCTGCACAAACACTTGTGGCATTTTGTTTTAAGAAAGGTAAACAAATTGTATTTCTCCATGGAATTATCTTTTTAAAAATGGAAAAATCATTCTGCAATTAAATTTTCTTTCATTAAAAAAATAATTAAATTAATTAAAGGAGATCATGCATGAAAAAATCTGGCACCAAAATTTTGAGTAGAAACATTTTTTTTTTTTTTAAACCTTCATTTTTTATTACATAAGTATGGAAAACATCTCTAGACTTGTATGAATTTTATCGACAAATTCTTTGAGTCAATAATATGATTATACGAGGAGATTATGAATTTTGTCCCTTCCCGACCTCACATTCTCAGTACCCACACACTGTTAGAGACATCCTCAACCCAACCAGCCAATTCCCGGTAAGTCACCAGTCCATCCGCCTTTTTTTCACAATATTTTCTGTAAATTTTGTCTGCACACCAATTTATATTTGGTATCAATTGTTTACTAATATAATTCTACCCCGCCAGACATACATTTGTTATATATCTAACTTTTCTTCTTCCTTTTTTTTTTTTTTGACTCCATGTGAAGTGAAAATGTCAGAAAGATCCTCATATCAACTTATGAATCATAAAAGAAAAAAAATATTTTTTAATATGCAAAGATCAGAAAGTAGAGTTGCTGCAAATGTTTGATCATATTTTATTTGTACATCATTTTAAGGAAGATTATATTGTCAGAATTACAAAATGAAACATACAAAAAAACTATGGAAGTAAAAAAAACAAAAAAATATTCAAATGAAAAACAAAAAAATATTCAAATGAAAAACAAAAAAATATTCAAATGAAAAACGAAAATATTTTTTTAATACTTTGGATTTAGTACTAGCAAATTTCAGAAGATATTCTTTGTACAGATGACTATTCTAAGATATAAAAAATTCCGAAAACACATCTCGTCCCAAGAGTTTAAAAGATGAGATTTTGTACCTGTATTATAATTAGATATTTTGAAGACTTTGTTTATTCTATTATAAGCTGAAATATTTATTTTTCTCTATATATTAGTTTTATATGGAGAAGAGAATTTTAATTCAAATATTAAATATTGTTTGAATCGCAAGACAATATTTCATTAACAGAATTAACCTGTATAAGTTACCTCCCTTTATGTACATTTTTCGAGTTACGTCCCTTGCAATACAGTTTTTTGACCGATAAATCTTTTATAAAGACTTATTTCACCAAATATTTACATATTAGCAGAGATGCTGATAGGTACGCTTCCTGCGTCCCAGATGCATAAAAATCTAAAAGGACGCAGTAGAATCATACGCATACGTCCCAGTGTTTTTCTTTTTTCTCACCCCACCATTTCAAGCGAACTGTAAATATATTTCAATAGTTTCTTAGAAACAAATTACACAGGATAGGTTACAAGGTAGCAGTTAGACAGCTTTAGTTGGGAGCCATAAATTGTCCCGGGGACTCATTCAAAGCAAATATGTGCATCCCAGGACGTACTAAATCAAAAAGTTATCAGCATCAGTGTATTAGGTAAATCCATACCAAAGTTGTTGCTAGTAGAGTTCATCATTGTACAGTAACCAGATGGTTTAAGAAATTTCATTTAAGTTTTAAGAACCTCAATTATTAAGCAAGGGGTCAGGTAAGCCTAAAACTGTGAATTCTGAGGTCATGCTCCAAGCCATAGACACAAATCTGGCGAGTAGCACTAGGAGAGTATCAGGCAAGCTTGGCATCTCACAGTTCAGTGTGGTTAGTCACCTGTACAACCTCAGTAAAAGCATCCACAACTGCTAAATTGTGGCTCATATTAGCAAAATATTGCAAAACTTTTGTCTCGCCCTAGGAAAAATATTACCCTCATCTTTACAAATTTCTGTTGTAATATGATGCATGCTTTAAGATCTTCAAAAAATTTACCATCAAACAGAATTTAAATATACATTTTTAGGGGATAAATTATGCTGCAATCTATGGAATCTAGGCAATAAAAAACAAATTAAATTTAACTAAAAGAAGGTTAAATTCTTATTCATGACACAGGGAATCATTTTTTTTTTAACTTAAAGTTTTCTTTATACAAAAAAATTTAAAGTTTTCTTTATACAAAAAATTTAAAGTTTTCTTTATACAAAACAATTTAAAGTTTTCTTTATACAAAAAAATTTAAAGTTTTCTTATACAAAAAAAATTTAAAGTTTTCTTTATACAAAAAAATTTAAAGTTTTCTTTATACAAAATTTAAAGTTTTCTTTATTTTCTTTAACAATTTAAAGTTTTCTTTATACAAAAAAATTTAAAGTTTTCTTTATACAAAACAATTTAAAGTTTTCTTTATAAAAACAATTTAAAACAAAAAAATTTAAAGTTTCTTTATACAAAAAAATTTTTTCTTTAAAGTTTTCTTTATACAAAAAGAAACTTGAAAAGAAGAAGAATAAAATACTGGGCAGCTCACTTACTTGTTCAAGACAAAATTTGAAGCAAAAAGCATGAAAAGGCTCCATTCATTCCCTTGACAACTGTATCCAAGCTTGGCAAGTTCGTAGGCAAGGCGTCCAAGTCCTGCACCCGGGACTAACACAAACACTGTAGAGGGATCACTGAAAGAACAATAATAATACAACCATGGGTTTTAGTAAACCACACTCACACACTCATCATGAAATTAAGAAAAAGAAAAATGTAGGATCTTTTCATAATGATTTTTGTGTGTGGTTGAAGTATTGCAAACCATTATAAACTTTTTTGATGGTTGGTTCGTGTTTAATGGCATATCAACCCTTGTAGGTTATTTAATGAAAAATATAAGGCGCTTATCTCGACGCAGTGGGGAGGGGCCAGTAGCGAGCTTTAGTGAGGTAGCCACCAGACCAGGTAAATAAAGTGGTTGCGAAATTTAGTGGGCTTTGCAGCTAACCACTTCAAAAACGCAACCCACTGTTACTCGTACTGGGTCAATTAGTTGAGGGGGAAGAAGAATGCGGAATGCACGTTTAACCAACACGCTTTCAGCTTGTACTACTTCTGTCTACTACAGCTTGTCTAGTTCTGTCCACCCGCCTCGCGGCCGGACTTTTAAGGCCTTAGTATGAACCACTACGAGGAGGTGTCAGCATTGAAAGAGGGGAAATGGGATTACCCAGTCGGCGACTATCTCATCAACTCACTACCAAGTTATAAAGAGAGAGGGGGGGAGAAAATAATTCTCAAATATTGTGGGGGGGTGTTTGTTTTTTGTTTGTTTGTTTTTCCATGATTTGTTTAACTTCATGTGTATTAATAAATTGATTAAAATGATTTTTTATGTTAGGTCTTTCATTAACTTCATGTGTATTAAATATTAGAAATAATTATTATGTTGGTTGGTTATTTTGTTTAATGGCATATCAACCCTTGTGGGTTACCCAATGCCAAATCCTGTCTTTTTGTATAGATGATTTGTAAATGAATAGTTTGTGGGTAAATATTTTTGTTTGGTTTTTATAACTGGTAGAAATAATTTTCATTAGCTCAATGTGTATCAATATATTGGTAGAAATTATTTTATGTTAGATTTTTGTATGTTAATATGTTAGATTTTTCATTAACTTCATGAGTATCAATAAACTAGAAGAAATAATGTTCATTAACTTGCAAAAAGACCTATTTGATCTATAGATGGGACCTTAACGACACCTGGTCAAAGTGGAACTGGGAATAATTGCAATCCACACTCCTTAGAGCTCCAGGACTGGAACCCAATGAGATTCAGTTTAGCAACATACCAAGGATACTTGATTGGTAGAATAATTTTAATAGGTTAGATTTTTCATTAACTTCACAAACTCCTCAACCACCAGAATCCTGTCCTCATGCATTATGGGGCACCACCCACAGCCAATAAGAGGCTACATTGGAGGGGAGGGGGCCTTACCACTCCATAGAGATGTAGTCGTTGTATTCTACAACCCCATTCAACAGGGTGATAACTTTTTTTGACTGGTATTTATTCATCTTAATTTAACTTGCTTTTGATCACAACTATTCAGACAGTCAATCTACAGCCATCAGTCTTCGGGGTGGCCTAAAGTCGGTATCAGCCAGACAGCGAGAGAGTCTATCTCCTTTTCACTTGTGCTAGACCAAGGAGATTGTTTTTACATTTGAGGTGGAGCGCCACACCTACCATCAGCTCCTTACTTTACCACACAGATCCCTGTGCTACTCATACACTGAGTTGGCAAGGGCCAGTATCAAAGCAGGAACCTTGTGGTTCCTAGTCGGACACTCTACCAACTGAGAAACTGTAAATTTGTCAAAATGACTAAAGTCCATGGAAAAGTCAAACTGTTACATAATTCATAGGTAGTCAATGAATTGTGTATGTTCCTGTAGTTTAGAATATTTTGAATAAGAGTTTGTCAGATTTAAAATCAAAGGGTGTTAAATGGGGAATTTCCATAACCGTTAGGGTTATGATTGGTATGTGGATGACCCCATCTTGAATCCTCGATAGCGTGTGACTATAGGCATGAGATAGTTTTAGTCTGATGTGACCAGAGATTCAAACCAAGTGGACTCGAAAATCGCTCACTCTGAGAGTCGCTCTCGATCCACTGTGGAATATGGGCTAGGATGTTTAATAAAGCTTTACAAGAAAAACAACAAATCTTGTTGATTAAATTATTTAAACAATGACCATCTCTCTATCTATCTGTCTGTCTGTCTGTCTCTCTCTATCAGCAAGAAAGAGAATTAAGCCCAACAAGAGAAGATGGATGACAATGTAAATGAATTAGCAATAAAGACAGTAAGGGTATTTGCCTCATACCCCACTTGTATGGGCTGGGCACAAGGCCTCGTTTTAACGTGGGCCCATCCACAAGCCGAAGCTCATGGGTGGGAAAGAACAAAAATTGCGTCAATCCCTTCGGCATTCCCCCTCAAGGAGGGCAACTCAGGCGCTGGGCAATAAACCCAACCCTGCTCCCAAGGGGGCAGGTATTGCCTGGGGGGATGGCCCCCTTGGATCGACGCTATTAATTGTACTTTACCGGGCAGATGGGGAAGAATCAGAGCATAGAATCTGGAACAGATACCACACTTCTATGTCAGGCAATAAAGACAGTAAGCAACCAAGTTAATAAGTAGAAGAGTAACATGTAAAAGCCCCTCATCCCATCTCTCTATCTATCTGTCTGTCTGTCTCTCCATCACCATTATATACCTAATGTGTTATATGGGGTATATAACAAAACTTGCATCCTTTTTATGTAGAAGGCTTTGTTATTTATAACATTTGCTGATTAAATGGCCACATCAAAAGATGGTTAATAGAAATTGATTAGCATCATATTTATTATCATTTTAATATAATAATTAGAGTGAATTAAGTACTTTGCGTGGTGTAATGGTTAGTGAGCTAAGATAGTAAACTAGGGAGTTTGATTCTCCCGAGGTTTCTGCCATGACACTTATGGATTGGAGTTTGTACCAAGTGGATGCACATGCACAGCACAGTTGAGCTAGTTAAGTCACTTTTAGGGTAGAAGCATTCTCTACCCTGTGTTAAATAAAACCTTGTTAATTCCCAACAACCTGGTCTTGCATCTTCATTCAGTGTTCCATATTTTATCTGTATCTAAAAACATAACACTCTGTTTATCTTATTTTAATTCAGTTAGCAAAGAGTAATCATTTAGAATTTATTGAATTTGAGGTAATAATTATAACTGTTGTGCTATTATTTTTAAATTAAGAAAAAAAATTGTTTCAAACTTTATTTATTGTTAAAATACACACCAGACAACGTCTATGTTTTAAAGATGTCTGTGGGAGAGACATGAGGATGTGTCACATTGACACAAACATGTGGGAGGTAGATGCTGAAAGTCGAGCAGCCTAGCGCCTTAACATTAAGCAAGGCACGGAGAGGGGTGGAGAGGAGAGTAGCCTTGACAGCAAAGACAGCCAGAAAGAGGGAGAAAAGACAGCAGCCCCAGAAAGCATCACAGTTTGTGTGTAGTCAGTGCACCAAAGACTGTCACTCAGAAATTGGCCTGCACAGTCACTTGTGCAGATGCAGATAATTTATTTATCTTTTTTTTTGGGGGGGGGGGACACTACGCAATGATCCTTAGTGTGCCAACAACACACCAGACAACAAGATCAAAATTAAACATGGATCTCATCTGATGAACTCCAAAGTTATTTCCATAAATGACTGGAAATGCAGACTACCCAATTTGATGGCATATAAGACCGACACAGATATTTACATTTGACATTTCAGTACCAGAGATGCTGACAGGTACGCGTCCTGCATCACTGATGCATAAAAATCTAGAAGAACGCAGTAAAATCATATCCATGTGTCCCAGTGTTTTTCTTTTTTCTTCCCCCACCATTTCAAACTAACTGTAAATACATTTCAATAGTTTCTTAGAAATTAATTACACAGGATTGGTTACAAGGTAGCAGTTAGATGGCTTTAGTTATTTCTCCAGATCATAAATAAAAACCCTACAATCTATTAAGAAACTTTAATTGGGACCCATCAAATTTCTTGGGGACTTATTCAAATCAAATATGTGCTTTAGTTGGGACCCATTAATTTTCCTGGGGACTCATTCAATGCAAATATGTGCATCCCTGGATACATAAATCAAAAATCTATCAGCCTCACCGCAGTATTATGAAGTTGCGCTAAGTACAAGTTTTGAGATAAACATTAGATTCCTCCAACTTTGCATAGAAAATTCAGGAAATATTTTTTAATAAAATTTTGTAAAAAATAAAAATAAAATAATAAATGAAGGGAGGGGGGTCTTATATACCCTCAAATATGGTACTTGTCTTTGTGAATATTCAAAAACAACCAACAAGAAAATATGGTACTTGTCTTTGTGAATATTCAAAAACATTACAACCAACAAGAAAATCAAAGGATCAAGCTATTAAAAAACATCATTCATAAAAATCAAACAATATCACTGCAACAACAAAAAAACAAAAAACGTAGGTAGGATTGAACTGTTAGCTCTTCATTCACAATTCATCTATTTCAGTTTATAGATACTTATTATGTTTGGTTTATTCCAATACAAAAATGAAGTAGGGATAAAATAAATTAAAAAATTGCTATTAGAATCTTCCAAGAGGATAAAGTTTGAAAATCAGCATTTGAAATGATGGCTTTTATCTTGCCCAATATCCACTCGCATTGAGATGGAATATATGCAATTATATCAAGAAGTGCTCATTGTGTCTTGGTTATTGTCATAGGAAATTGATTTGAGTTCAATTCCTAGATGAAGCTGTTTGCATTTTCACATAGCTAAAAATTGACCTTTTGTCACATCCTCATCAATTATATTTTGACCATTCAAATAATTTCCAAATTTAAGATTACTTAGCAATCCTAGCATTTTCGCTGATTTTAATGGACAAAGACAAATTCAAACCTTAATTGATTCAACTTGCAATTTCTCACGGATTTCTGGTCCAAACTTGCGACTAAATTTCGACTCAACTGCTACTTAAAAGTCTTGGCTTAAATAATAAATTCTTTCTTGGGTGTGATACAGTTATCCGCCTCCCTCACATCAATTTACTATAATTGTCATCTCTTACTACCACCCTCAGGGGTTGGCTATAGAAAACCTCTACCCGTCTCCTAATTGGTCTTACTTCTCTTCAAATTCCCAGACAAATTCAGACATCCAAATCTCGTCTTTTATCGCTGTCCGAAAATAACTGTCATTGACTATTCATTCACACTTTGTCGTGATTAAGCCCTGCTGACCTATTAAATCTGAGAGCCAAACTGAATTTTCAAGTCACTTTAATTTCTCATCTCATTTCACATAACTATTGTAAATATTAATTTTTCTTTTTAAAATAGAATATCAGATTTTTCTCATTGAAAATCACTAATATCCCTTTGTACTTTGTCACAAGGGATCAAATCACATTTGCGACGCATAATTACACAATTATAATCACAGTCATTTAGGGTCTGATACACTTCTATATTGTGTTAATATTGCAAATGGCAACCATTTGTTTCCTGCTGTGCAGAACAATAGTTTTTGTACAGCCTACACATATACCTATTTCCATTATACTGTAAAAGAATTTTTTAATTCCGACTGATAGTTTTTGGACTAAATGAAAAAATGTCACCTCGTTTATCATTTGTAACACAGTGTATGTGTATATATCTATTATTATACTAAAGCTGAGTGAATCAATTTTTGTTTCCTAAAGGTTTTTTTCCTGTTTAGTTTAATGACACAAAATTCATACTAAAATATTCCTTGCTTTTAGGATTGAGTTATTACTTTTTTTATTGGTTCTAATTAGTCGTAATTAGCAATTAAGTCAAAAACTGACCCATCCCTCACTCACATTCTGCCTATCACTTTAACCTTCTCTATGGATATTTTGATTACCTCCTCAATATGTCTTAGTTTCTCTACGTGAGAAAGAGAAGATGGGGGAGTTATTGTGATAGAGACATTTAAATACTCACTTTATTTGTATATTAAGATTCAGCAACAAGCACGTAGCTTAATAAAATACCATGATCCATTTCAATTTAAATTAGGTCAAACATTTCCTTTCTTAGAAATCTTACAAAATGATTTTAATGTTTTTGGTTTTTTTTAATTCTCTGGACGTTTTTTTTTTTTTTTTTTTTTTTTTCTAATTTAATTCACTTTGCAAACTTTCTTTTCCCTAATCCAATTATCAACAGAGAGCTCAATGGGCAACCCAACGGGTCACATTTTGTCTAATATATATATATATATATATTATATTATATATATATACCAAACTTATTGGTAAATCCTCGTGGTGAGAAAAAACAGCAAATAGTTTGATTGTAAAAATATACTACCAAACATCAACTGGGAAAAAAAAAATTTTAGGAAAAAAGAAAACCAAGATAATCGTACCAACAAAAATATCTATTGGTACAATATTTTGGCCAAAGAAAAAACAATTTATATCCATATATATATATATAGATATATATATCATACAAAACCGCCAGGAGACTAAAGCTAATAAGTAAAAAGTGTTCAATACCTAAGTAGAGCAATATAATAATCTGACAGTCAGATCTTAGCCCTGAAGAGCATTAAGCGAAACTTTTATTAGGTTCGTCTGACTCATTAGTTTATTTATATATATATATATATATATATATATATATTATATATATATATATATATAAAATAGTGATACTTGTAATTAAAGCCTGAAATTTGATTTTCATGTAAGTAACTTAAAATATTTTAAATTATCTATTTTACTTACATATACTAGGTAGTTAAGCAGGTTGTATATTTCCTTACAATCACAATTGAAAAAATAAAATAAAAATAGTGCTGTTGAATGCTGATTTTCAAGACAGGAAGCAGCCTCCCCTTGTTGAAGGATGGTACCAACACAATTTTTGTATCCCTCACTTTACTTGTGGTAAATGAAATAAAACCTTGTAGTATCTACAATCTGAAATAATGTATTCAATCCAATCATGTTATTTTGAAATAAACTATTTGCCATCAGAAAATTCCTTCTCTGCCTTCATATATAACATTTACTTACCTCTGAGGATCTTTTGAATGAAATTCAAATTACACTAAAAAAAAAAAGGGTTTGTTACTCTTGTCTCTCTATAATCTTTTGGATTTTCTTTCTCCAGATTAGAGTTAATAAAATAAATACATCAACACAAGTCTCTTTGAATTTGCAAAGTCTATAAGAACATAATATTTCAATGACTTCCACTCACAGCAACTCACCAAAGTCAGAGGTATCCATTTTGAACTTTTATAGATGACTATTTTTCATACTGATAATAGCAGATGATTAGACACAGGAGATTTGCAAATTTTCATCTTTTTTATTCAAATGTGTGTCTTAACTATCAGCAAATACAGTAAGTCTTTTCTCTATCATTTGTTTTTTAAAAACAAGCAATCACTTTCAAATTCAACAACATTTTACTATATGAATATTAAACACAGCTCTATATATATATATATATATATATATATATATATATATATATATATAAAGGGAGAAAGAAATTTGACAACAGCAATACAAAAGCAGGAGAAAGATTGAGGAGGTTTTTACAATGTTAAATATCAATTAACAAGTTAAATAATCGACTCAAATAAGTTACTTGGTTTTCATTGTTCTTTTCTTTTTTTTCTTTTTTTTTTCTTTCTATGAGACAAAAGTAACTTAAAACATGTTAAGCATTGAATTTGTACATACATATTTAGTGATGACAAAAGGAAAATTATTAAGGACATGAATATACAATTTTTAAATATTAACACATAAAGTTAGTTATATTAATCACCATGTTTTAAGTCTTGATTTTTTTTTATGTAGGAAGATACCTGATTTTTTAATCTAAGAAGATTCACGATTTTTTAATGTAGAGATTATATTTAATACTTTACATAAAATAATCTTAATATAGAAAAAAATACCATAGAAAGAAATTGTAAATGTTCACTACGTTGATCTAACTTTTCAACTAAAAATTAAATTGCTTTGAATATAATGTTTTTCTTAAAAACGTGTCATTCAAGTTTATAGTCCATTGCTAAAGACTGAGGTTAAATTAGATATTAATTTTATTAATTCATTTTTTAGATTGTCAAAACAAACAGGTTTTCAAAATAGTCATTTTCACCGTTAAAGGAAAACAATCAACGATGCCATGAAAAGCTTTTTTAAAGTTAAACAGAGTTGCTTCCCTTTCAATCAATCAAAATGATTATGTCCCTTACATTTTTGGACACTTAACGCAGTAGTATTGTCGAGGTTACATTCTGTGTAAGTTGTGTGGTAAATTTATCGCAAGTGAATTATTCCTGGCTAACTCAGAATTTAATAATTGCTTTTAAGAACTTAATAAAAAGAGTTAAAGTGCTAGGGTAACCCTATATTATAAGAGAAATTAATCCGATACAATAAATTTACCTAAAATCAAATTGTAATACAGGTACTTCCTTTGAAAAAATGTGCTTGCATTTTGAACACTGTCCCAGTTCAGAACAACTGAGCAATATGGATTATTTGGACTATTATTCTCATCTTTATTGTTATCCGTACAACGTTTTGGTCGATGAGCCCTCCGGCCTTCTTCAGGTATTTCTTGTCGGACTCAGGAGCTTTTTCAGACTCGGGAACCTTCTTTTACCGAGTCCAAGAAGGCTTCGCGAGTTTGACAAGAAATACCTGAAGAAGGCTGGAGGGCACATCGTCCGAAACGTTGTACAAATAACAATAAAGATGAGGACAATAGTCCGAATAATCCAAATAACACTAATTATCAAGCCTCATCTCAAAAATTCAGAGAAACCGAGCAATAGTTAAACTACTCTATGTTAATCTGTAAACACAATACACGTTCACATTTTATATTCTCTCTCTCAACATTGTTTTGTGGTTTTCACAAATACATGTATTGTAGATATCTAAGCTGAGTTTGTTCTTTAAAAAGAGTCACAATAATTGTTAAGAAACTTCTTTACTTAAATATATACAACTCTTTGAAGCCTTGTTGAAATTTTACTTAGTCTTACACACACCTTAGTTGGTAAGCAGTAGCCATGCAAATTGTTACGAGTAATAAAATTTCAAAAGAGACAATAGAGTTTGGTAATGTGTTAGAACTTGTTAGAAATCAACAAGTTTTATTGGTGAAACAAGACACAAGTGAAGTACAAATATTTATAACAATATTTTCTTATATGAACAAAAACATTTTAAATAAATTTGGCGTGAACCTATTATATGACAGTCAGATGAATTGGATGTGGTTTTTGCCACTCCAAGAAATACCAATGTATTTATTGTTTTTAAAGCATATAAGGGAAGTGACAATTATTATTTTGCATTTATTCATATGTCAATTCATACACAAATTATATACATTTGAACTATGTAGATATGAATGTTTACTGCTGCTAATTTAGCATTGCATTATTTGATAATGTAATATTTCATAATATAATGTAATTTATTGTGTACAGTGCTCAGGTGCACCACAACTCATCAAAGTCTCATGTCAAGTACACAGAATAATGTTGTGTCAGGAACATGAACAGTTCACAGTAGTAATATGCATGTATGCGTGTGCATGTGTATGTGGAGAGTGGTATCAGGTATAGTGTTGGCGGACTACAGGAAGCATGGAGGCTTTGAAAGATTCATAACATAATACCTCATATATTTTTAACAAATCTTGAAACAAAAAGCTGAGTTTTACTATTATTGTAATTTTGTATTTAATATAAATTTCTGTAACTTTATATATATCGTGAAATATCTGAAATTCTGTTTTTCTTTTAAAATTAGACAGCAAATAACAAAATATATTAATATATGCTCCCATAAATTTGGTAGAGCTCTCTAATTGGTAATTTAAATTAACTCTCACTACTAAGCATATAAGCAATGATCGTTTCCCGGAAATTTGATCTCTAAGTGACCGTAAAATACATAAACAAACCTATGTACTTAATAGTTTTAAACACCAGTCCCCGCTGCGGCTGTCAGTGGACGAGGGATAGATATCGGCTACCATACGGTCAGTCTGAGTTCGACCCTAGCAAAGATAGTTGTGTCTAGCTATACTGAAGAGGCGTGAAAACACGAAACACGTATCTGCGGATGACATTAATATTTAATATATATTAATTCTCAAGGAAGTAAGGGCAGTGTCACTCATAAAGCAAGTACAGTAATATTATATATATCTTTATTAAACTTTTGAACATTTGAACTTATAAACAAACTCCAGAAATCTATCCTGTTTCATAAGTAGAAGTTCATGTAAACTCTTCTAAGGTCTTACATCAAAAAATCTGAGTGACCAAAATCTCATTTTCATAAATAACATTAATACAAATAGTCTAGTTAAAGAATTCACTCACACATTTTTATAGATATCTATTAATAATGGAGATTCGGTCTCTATTTGTCTGTAACAAAACTATTCACTACTTACGTCACAATTACCCAAGTCATCAATACATAGAATAAAGAACAATTAATATTTAAAATAATAAAAGCTATTCCTTATAATTCAACGTTTGAATCCTTTACATTGTTATAATAAACTATATATCATTTAAAAATAAACTATATAAACTATGAAATTAATCAAAAAATGTATTACTTTAAATGGAAAAAATTATTTGTGAAATTTGTAATCAATTTCAAAAAATTATTTATTACTCTCGCCCTTTTTCAGTAATTGAAAGTTTCCAAATAAATAAATAAATAAATACTTAGGATTTTGTGTAAAATTTTATGTGAAACTATTCAAAATAATCCTTTAATTAATAATTGATAGATGTGCACAACATTTTATTTAAGGAGGACAGAACTAAGTTTCATTTCAAATTGTTTTATTTTTTTTTTTATTCCTTTGATAAATTTGATAATTTTACTTACTTATGGACAAACTCTCTGACATTGAATTTTTAACTCCACCCCTCTCAGACAATATCTTTCAAAAATTAATTTTTACACCGCCTGAAGTTGTTGTCTTTTTTTTTATAGTATCTATTAAAAAAATCCAATTTATAGCACATAAATTTTATTATAACACCAATATGGTTAGAGTTAATTTTGGCATTTTATGTAATTGAAACAATATTACTTTGTTTAATCTCTGACAAACAGCTAAATTAAAACCAAGGATTGTGTTATAGAGTTTTGAAAATGTTTAATAAATTATCCAAGTGTTAAACACCATGAGTTTTTTTTAGATAGAAAATTTAGTTGTACTGGTATTATTTTATGAAATAAAACCTTTGAAACAATCAGGCAACTTATTTGAGAAGATTATAAATAAGCTGACTTCAACATGGAATGAAAAAAATAAGCATTTATAGATTTACAAACATATATATAGATGCAAATAAATAGGGTTGATTTAAATTTACATTAAAAATAAAATTTGTTAAAAAGTTTAAAATGAAAATATTTTCTTTTCTTTAAATATAAACAAAAAACAGTTGGGTTAATCAAGAAAAAAGAAAAAATCATAAAACAGAAGGAAAGCATTGAAAATTTGAAAATCAAGAAATTTAAAAATAAACTTGAGTAAAAAAAAAGTTTATATATATATATATTTCATAATAAACACTTGATTTAGTGGACCTCCATTATATTTGATTTAACTGACCTTATATAAAGAATTAAGATATGACCAAAGGCTCATTGTAATTTGCAACAAATTGTAAATTACCTTTATTCATTTTTTTTTTAATACAAAATATTTTAAAATTCTGCCTAACAATAAATCTAATGCATAATAAACATTGATCTACATCAAGGGATCAACCAAAACTTTTTTTCATGGTGGGCCGGATAATTGAAAAAATAACGTAACCAGGCTACGATTATTATTGTGTTCAATAACTCGCTAAAGCAAGAAACGAAACATTCTGATCAATTGTACATTTTAATTAAAATCTATATATATATTGAAAATATAGGGTTTGTTATTCCAAAAATGTTTTCTCATAACCTTTTGACCTATTGATTGCTTCACAGTCGTTCTTTGAAATATTACTGTGTTTTTCAACAGTCCTAACAAGTGAAATGCTCAACATGCCAAAATTTTGTAACCTAACCCAAGTAGTCAAGTCCATGAAGATTTAGTAGCTTAACATGATATCTAAATTTAAATGGTATCAAGAACGTCTCATGGTTCGGTAGTGTTTTAACAAACAAATTCCAAGTACCGTCGGTAAGTTTCAGATCTGACCCGCGGGCCATAATTTGGTGACCTCCTGACTAGCATGATGGATTTTTAGGTCATCACCAAGAAATGATTGGAATCACCTGAAAACCTGTCCAAAAAAGATGAAGAATATTAGCATATTCTTTATCATAATTTAATAATACTTTATATTTCTATGTTTTTTACATAGTAAAATCAAGTTTGCAGACTGACCTATTGTAGGTATCAGCCAGACAGTGAGAGCCTCTCTAGCACTAGACCAGGGAGATTATTCTAAGCTGAATTAGGAACACCACACCTACCGTCAGCTTCCCAACACTTTACCACACAGATCAGATTAACCAAGCTGTGCTACTCATTGCACGAGTTGGCAAGGAACCAGAATTGAAACCGGAACCCTTTGGGATTTCTAAGCAGGTGCTCTATCATGAAGATCAACCAAGCCCCTATATAGTATTAAAGTTATTTTAGCATTAAAAAAAAAAACATAATATAATATATATATACTAATATATATATATATATATTCGTAAACATGTGTTATTGAATAACACGGAGTATTCTTTTTCATTTTTTTGTATGGATAAATTTTTTCCAGTCTTCTGGCTATCCTTTTTGAACTGGATCGAGTTGATTCATGATATTTTCATTTATTTCCCGAGCGGCTTTCGACTGGTTGCTCCAGTGTATTCATGGGTTAATGTAATTTGGTTTTAGTTGATTTAGTTTTAATTTATCTAATGCTTTTATCTAATTCAGAGAGCTATTATTTTTAAGAGGGGGGGGTTAGGTGAGTGTTAGTTATTGAAGATATTTTAATACGTTGTCTCCGACTTTAAAGGCTATGTTTATTAATGTAGATTTTTTATTTTATGCATATGGCTTCTAGGATCTGTAGGCGTTTCTTATTTTATTTTGTAGATATATATTATAATATATATAACAACATCATAAGAATGGACCCTAAAGGTTACTTACAGATTTAAGGGATTTCAAATTCAGACATGTCTTCTCCTAAAAGTACATTAATTCAAGGGGTTGCTAAAATATATATATATAATAAATAAATAAAGAAGATATTTAACCTTTAGAAAGTAAATTTTAATTCGAAACATTATATTCTCCTCAGTTCCATTTTTGTTGATTTTGTCTTTTAATATTTCATAAAAATAGAACTGAATTGAGAACTATAATGTCAAAATAAATTTATTTCTAAAAGGTATATAATCTCTTTTATTTATTTTTTAATTTATAATATGTTAATAATGAAAAGATATAATCACACATAATCTTTATATGTACATTGAGTTCTCAATTTTTTGGTTGAATCCTATCAAAAATAACACTGATATCAATTCCATTTTATATTTATAATAATATATATACGCACACATAGTTACGTTATCTGTTTATTAATATAATTTCATATTAAAAAATTTAAACATTCCCCAATAGATCAACTGTTTTGAAAAGTAAAAGGGGGGGGGTTAAAGTCTAAATTCAAGTGTTAAAAACAAACTCTTCTAAATAGGCTGGATGCGGTCAAAGAAATATAGATTCTTAACGCAGACACATCACATTCTCAAGCAGATGACCTAAAATTTTTGTATTCAAAGAAAATCATTTCAAATACAAACTGAGAAAATTAATTTAAAAAAGCTACCTGTATTTTCCTTTTCTTCTTTTTGAATCATTAATTTTCTTTTGTTTAAACTAATCGTCCAAAGAATAATAGTTTAATGGCTGAGTGTTGAAATAGGTCAGAAAAGTAAAATGGAAAAGTTTGGTGTGGGCATAGAATTTAAAAGGAATTTAGAATTAATAAGGATAACGAATTATGTTATTTTGTGTTATAAACATGCAGTTTTATTGAAATTTATCAACTGCATGTTTTAAACAACCAAAAATTTTATCACTGCATGTTTTTAAACATCAAAAAAAATTTATCAGCTGCATGTTTTAACATCAAAAAATTTATCAACTGCATGTTTTAACCATCAAAATAAATTTATCAGCTGCATGTTTTAACATAAAAAATTTTACAACTGCAATGTTTAACAACAGAATTTATCAACTGCATGTTTTAACATCAAAAAATTTATCACTTGCAAAGCATGTTTTAACACCAAAAATTTATCAACTGCATGTTTTAACACCAAAAATTTATCAACTGCATCGTTTTTAACAAAACAGAAATTTATCAACTGCATGTTTTAACTCCCAAAAATGTATCAACTGCATATTTTAACACCAAAAATGTATCAACTGCAATATTTTAAAACATCAAAAATTTATCAACCTGCATGTTTTAATACAGATTTATCACTGCATGTTTTAACACAAAAAATTGTGTTATTAACTGCATATTTAACACAAAAATAACATAATTTCGTATCCTTAAGTAATTTTCCTAAAATTCCACACACTTTCAAGTTTAACGTTTTTTCCCAGACTATTTAAACGACTCAGCCAGTTATTATTTGAGGAGAGGGAAAGAGATTTTCTATCATAACTGGGTTTTTTTTGTTTTTTAGGTGGCAAAATAATTTAAGTGCCAAATTTATTTGCATTGTTGGATTATTTCCCCCTAATGTCAACAAGGTCAACCAACATAAAAGTAATAGAGGATGTTTTTTTTTTATCCCTGAGGAATAGCAAGCAAGCAATCAGGGGGTGAAATATGAGGAGAAAAAGAAAAATACACAGCAAACTTCAAACCATGCAACCATGCAATCACCAATGACAGCCATCCCTCCGTCCCAAGTTTTATGGACCAGTTTGACTAAGATGAAACATGAATACCAAAGGAGTCCTACCCCAATGAACAAATGGAAAATATAGATACCAGTCCGTGCCAGGTGACAAAAATATGGTGTCATCCTTTTTTCAAGAAAAAGAACTCTGGAAGAAAAAAATAATTAAGGAGATTTTTGGAATTTTGATTTTTGTTTTTTTTTTCTGTTTTTCAAAAAAAAAATTTAGGTTCATTAAAAGTATTTGCTGTTGTTGGAAACAAGCAAAATTTTGAAAATTTTGGGGGAAAAAAACATTTAAATTTCAAAATATGAAAACAGAAATAATGTCCACAAAGAATTTATTTTAATACAAGGGGAGAAAAAAAAGCATTTACGTTGGGTTTTTTGTTGGTTTATTTTTTCTCCCTTGTATTAAAATAAATCTTTAGTGGACTTATTCTGTTTTCATATTTTGAAAATTTTAAATGTTTTTTTTCCCCCAATTTTCAAAAATTTTGCTTGTTTTCGCACAAACAACAAGCAAAACTTTTAAATGAACCTAATTTTTTTTGAAAAACAGAAAAAAAAAAAATCAAATTCCAAAAATCTCCTTAATTTTTTTTTCCTCCAGAGTTTCTTTTCTTGAAAAAGAGATGACAACCATATTTTGTACCTGGCACGACTGGTAATCGTATATTCCATTTGTTCATTGGGGGTAGACTCCTTTTTGGTATTCATGTTTCATCTAGTTAAAACTGTCCATACAAACTTGGACGGAGATGGCTGTCATGGTGATTGCCATGTTGCATTGTTTGTGTGGAGAAACCGTTTGCTGTGTTATTTTTTCTTTCTCTTTCCTCATATTCACCCCCTGGATTGCCTTGCTTGCTATTCTCAGGGATAAAAAAAAAAACATCCCTCTTTTATTACTTTTTATGTTTGGTTGAGCCTTGTTGAACATTAGAATATCCAACATATGCACAATTAAATTTTGGCCACTTAAATTATTGCAACCTAAAAAACAAAAAAACCCCAGTATGATAGAAATCTCTCCTCTCCCAAATAAATAAACTTGGGCCTGAGTGGTTGAAATAGGTCGAAAAAAAACGTAAAACTGAAAAGTTTGGTGTGGAATTTAGAAATTACTAAAGGATACAATTATGTTTTTTTGTGTTAAAATATGCAGTTAATACATTTTTTGGTGTTAAAACATGCGTTGATTAAATTCCTGTATAAAACAATGCAGTTGAAATTTTTGAATGTTAAAACATGCCAGTTGATACATTTTTGGTGTTAAATATGCAGTTGAAATACATTTTTGGAGTTAAAACATGCAAGTTGATAAATTCGTGTAAAAACATGCAAGTTTGATAAAATTTTTTGGTGTTAAAACATGCAGTTGATAAATTTTTGGTGTTAAAACATGGCATTGATAAATTTTTTTGAAATGTTAAAACATGCATTTTTTTTTGTTGATAAATTCTGTGTTAAAAAACATGCAGTTGATAAATTTTTGATGTTAAAACATGGCAGCTGAATAAAATTTTGATGTTAAAACATGCAGTTGAATAAATTTTTTGATGTTAAAAACATGCAGCTGATAAATTTTTGATGTTACATGGCAGTTGATAAAATTTGGTGTTAAACATGCAGTTGATAAAATTTCAATAAAAAACTGCCAATGTTTAACACAAAATAACATAATTCGTAATCCTTAGTAATTTTCTAAAATTCCTTAAATTCTATGCCCACACCAAACTTTCCATTTTTACTTTTCTGACCTATTTCAACACTCAGCCATAAACTTATATTCTTTGACGATTAGTTTAAACAAAAGAATTAAATGATCAAAAGAAGAAAATACAGTAAGGCTTTTAAATAATTTTCTCAGTTTGTATTTGAAATGTTTTTCTGAATACAAAATTTAGGTTCATCTGCTTTGGAGAATGTTGATTGTGTCTGGTGCGTAAGAATTATATTTTCCTTTGAACCCGCAATCCAGCCTATTTAGCAAGAGTTTGTTTTTAAACACTTGAATTTTAGACTTAACCCCCCCCCTTTTCTTTTCAATAATACAAGTTTGATCTATTGGGGAATGTTAAAGTTTTTTAATATATGAAATTATATTTAATAACAGATAACGTAACTATGTGTGCATATATATATATATAATATAAAGTGGATGATATCAAGTGTTACTACTTTGAATAGGAAAATTCAACCAAATTGAGAGAAACTCAAATGTACAATATAAAGATTTGTGTTATATATCTTTTTACATATACATATTATATAATAAATAATAAATAAAAGGATATATACCTTTTTAGAAATAAATTTATTTTGACATTATAGTCTCCATCATTCTATTTTTATGAAATATTAAAAGACAAAATCAACAAAAATGGAACTGAGGAGAATATAATGTCCGAAATAAATTTACTTTCTAAAGTATATATCTCTTTATTTATTTATTTATATATATATATTTTAGCAACCCCTTGAATTAATGTACTATAGAAGAAGACATGTCTGTTAATTTGAAAATCCCTTAAATCTGTAAGTAACCTTAGGGTCCATTCTTATATGGTGTGTATATATAATATATAATATATCTAACAAAAAATAACAATAAGAAACGCCTACAGATCCTAGAAGCCATATGCATTAAAAATAAAAAAATCTAACATTATAAAAATAGCCTTTTAAAGTCGAGACAACGTATTAAATAATCTTCAATAATAACACTCACCTAACCCCCCCCTCTTAAAAATAATAGACTCTCTGAATTAGATAAAAGCATAGATAATAAAACTAAAATCAACTAAAAACCAAAAATTACAATAACCCCATGAATACGACTGGACAACAGTCGAAAAGCGCTCGGGAAAAATAAGTATGAAAAATATCATGAATCAACTCGATCCAGATTCAAAAAAGGATAGCCAAAGACTGGAAAAAATATCCATACAAAAAATGAAAAAAAGAATACTCCGTGTTATTCAATAACACATGTCTTACGAATATATATAAATATATATAATATATATATATATATATATGTTTTTTTATGTAAAATAACTTAAATACTAATATAGGGGCTGGTTGATCTCAGTGGATAGAGCACCTGCTTAGAAATCCAAAGGTTCCGGTTTCAATTCTGGTTCCTGCCAACTCAGTGCATGAGTAGCACAGCTGGTTAATCTGATCTGTGTGTAAAGTGTGGAGCTGACGGTAGTGTGGTGTTCCTAATTCAGCTAGAATAATCTCCCTGGTCTAGTGCTAGAGAGGCTCTCACTGTCTGGCTGATACCTACAATAGTCAGTCTGCCAACTTGATTTTTTTTACTATGTAAAAAACCATAGATATATAAGATTATTAAAATTATGATAAAGAATATGTAATATTCATTCATCTTTTTTGACAGTTCAGTGATTCCTAATCATTCTTGGGTGAATGACCTAAAAATCCATCATGTAGATCAGGGGTCACCAAAAATTATGGCCCGCGGGTCAGATCTGAACTACCGACGGTACTTGAATTTGTTTGTTAAAACATACAGAACATGAGACGTTCTGATACCATTTAAATTTAGATATCATGTTAAGCTACTAAATCTCATGGACTTGACTACTGTGGGTAGGTTACAAAATTTTTGTGCATGTGAGCATTTCACTTGTTAGGACTGCTTGAAAAACACAGGTAATATTCAAAGAACGAACTGTGAAGCAATCAATAGGTCCAAAAGGTTATGAGACAAACATTTTTGGAAATAACAAACCCTATATTTTTCAATATATATATAAGATTTTTAAATAAAATTACAATTGATCAGAATGTTTTCGTTCTTGCTAGCGAGTATTGAAACACAATAATAATGTAGCCTGTGTACGTTATTTTTCAATTATCCGGCCCACATGAAAAAAGTTTGGTGATCCTGATGTAGATCAATGTTTTTATGCATTAGATTTATTGTAGGCAGAATTTTAAAATATTTGTTATTAAAAAAAATGATTAAAGGTAATTTACAATTTGTGCAAATTACAACTGAGCCTTTGTCATATCTTAATTCTTTATATAAGGTCAGTTAAATCAAATATATGGAGGTCCACTAAATCAAGTGTTTATTAATGAAATATATAATATATAAACTTTTTTTTTACTCAAGTTTTATTTTTAAATTTCTTGATTTTCAAATTTCAATGCTTTCCTTCTGTTTTATGATTTTTCTTTTCTTGATTAACCCAACTGTTTTTTGTTTATATTTAAAAGAAAAGAAATATTTTCATTTAAATTTTTTAACAATTTTATTTTTAATGTAAATTAAATCAACCCTATTTAATTTGCACTATATATATGTTTGGTAAATCTATAAATGCTTATTTTTTCATTCCATGTTGAGTCAGCTTATTTATAATCTTCTCAAATAATTGCCTGATTGTTTCAAAGGTTTTATTTCATAAAATAATACCGAGTACACTAAATTTTCTATCTAAAAAAAACTCATGGTGTTTTTAACAATTGGATAATTTATTAAACATTTTCAAAAACCTTCTATAACACAATCCTTGTTAATTTAGCTGTTTGTCAGAGATTAAACAAAGTAATATTGTTTCAATACATAAATGCAAAAATTAACTCTAACATATTGGTGTTATAAATAAAATTTATGTGCTATAAATTGGATTTTTTTTAATTAGATACAATAAAAAAAGACAACAACTTCCAGGCGGTGTAAAAATAATTTTTGAAAGATATTGTCTGAGAGGGGGTGGGAGTTAAAAATTCAATGTCAGAGAGTTTGTTCCATAAGTAAGTAAATTATCAAAAATTTATCAAAGGAATAAAAAAAAAAATAAAAAAATTTGAAATGAAACTTAGTTCTGTCCTCCTTAAATAAAATGTTGTGCACATCTATCAATTATTAATTAAAAGGATTATTTTGAATAGTTTCACATAAATTTACACAAAATCCTAAGATTTATTTATTTATTTATTTGGAAACTTTCAATTACTGAAAAAGGGCCCGAGAGTAATAAATAATTTTTTGAAATTGATTACAAATTTCACAAATAATTTTTTCCATTTAAAGTAATACAATTTTTTGATTAATTTCATAGTTTATATAGTTTATTTTATTTAAATGATATATAGTTTATTTTATAACAATGTAAGGATTCAAACGTTGAATTATAAGGAATAGCTTTTATTTATTTTATTAATATTAATTGTTCTTTTAATTCTATGTATTGATGACTTGGGTAATTGTGACGTAAGTAGTGACATAGTTTTTGTTACAGACAAATAGAGACCGAATCTCCATTATTAATAGATATCTATAAAAATGTGTTGAGTGAATTCTTTAACTAGACTATTTGTATTAATGTTATTTATGAAAAGTGAGATTTTGGTCCACTCAGATTTTTTTTGATGTAAGACCTTAGAAGAAGTTTACATGAACTTCTACTTATGAAAAGGATAGATTTCTGGAGTTTGTTTATAAGTTCAAATGTTCAAAAGTTTAATAAAGATATATATAATATTACTGTACTTGCTTTATGAGTGACACTGCCTTACTTCCCTTGAGAATTAAATATATATAAATATTAATGTTCATCCGCAGATACGTGTTTCGGTGTTTCACGCCTCTTCAGTATAGCTAGACACAACTATCTTTGGCTAGGGTCGAACTCAGACTGACCGTATGGTAGCCCGATATCTTATCCCCTCGTCCACTGACAGCCGCAGCGGGACTGGTGTTTTAAAACTATTAAGTACATAGGTTTGTTTATGTATTTTTACGGTCACTTAGAGATCAAATTTCCGGGGAAACGATCATTGCTTATATGCTTAGTAGTGAGAGTTAATTTAAATTACCAATTGAGAGCTCTACCAAATTTATGGGAGCAATATATTAATATATTTTGTTATTTGCTGTCTAATTTTAAAAGAAAAACAGAATTTCAGATATTTCACGATATATATAAAGTTACAGAAATTTATATTAAATACAAAAATTACAAATAATAGTAAAACTCAGCTTTTTGTTTCAAGATTTGTTAAAAATTATGAGGTTTATGTTATGAATCTTTCAAGCCTCCATGCTTCCTGTAGTCCGCCAACACTATACCTGATACCACTCTCCACATACACATGCACACGCATACATGCATATTACTACTGTGAACTGTTCATGTTTCTGACACAACATTATTCTGTGTACTTGACATGAGACTTTGATGAGTTGTGGTGCACCTGAGCACTGTACACAATAAATTACATTATATTATGAAATATTACATTATCAAATAATGCAATGGCTAAATTAGCAGCAGTAAACATTCATATCTACATAGTTCAAATGTATATAATTTGTGTATGAATTGACATATGAATAAATGCAAAATAATAATTGTCACTTCCCTTATATTTGCTTTAAAACAATAAAATACATTGGTATTTCTTGGAGTGGCAAAAACCACATCCAATTCATCTGACTGTCATATAATAGGTTCACGCCAAATTTATTTAAAATGTTTTTGTTCATATAAGAAAATATTGTTATAAATATTGTACTTCACTTGTGTCTTGTTTCACCAATAAAACTTGTTGATTTCTAACAAGTTCTAACACATTACCAAACTCTATTGTCTCTTTTTGAAATTTTATTACTCGTAACAATTTGCATGGCTACTGCTTACCAACTAAGGTGTGTGTAAGACTAAGTAAAATTTCAACAAGGCTTCAAAGAGTTGTATATATTTTAAGTAAAGAAGTTCTTAACAATTATTGTGACTCTTTTTAAAGAACAAACTCAGCTTAGATATCTACAATACATGTATTTTGTGAAAACCACAAAAAATGTTGAGAGAGAGAATATAAAATGTGAACGTGTATTGTGTTTACAGATTAACATAGAGTAGTTTAACTATTGCTCGGTTTTTCTGAATTTTTGAGATGAGGCTTGATAATTAGTGTTATTTGGATTATTCGGACTATTGTCCTCATCTTTATTGTTATTTGTACAACGTTTCGGACGATGTGCCCTCCAGCCTTTCTTCAGGTATTTTTGTCAAACTCGCGAAGCCTTCTTGGACTCGGTAAAAGAAGGTTTCCCGAGTCTGAAAAAGCTCCTGAGTCCGACAAGAAATACCTGAAGAAGGCCGGAGGGCTCATCGACCAAAACGTTGTACGGATAACAATAAAGATGAGAATAATAGTCCAAATAATCCATATTGCTCAGTTGTTCTGAACTGGGACAGTGTTCAAAATGCAAGCACATTTTTTCAAAGGAAGTACCTGTATTACAATTTGATTTTAGGTAAATTTATTGTATCGGATTAATTTCTCTTATAATATAGGGTTACCCTAGCACTTTAACTCTTTTTATTAAGTTCTTAAAAGCAATTATTAAATTCTGAGTTAGCCAGGAATAATTCACTTGCGATAAATTTACCACACAACTTACACAGAAGTAACCTCGACAATACTACTGCGTTAAGTGTCCAAAAATGTAAGGGACATAATCATTTTGATTGATTGAAAGGGAAGCAACTCTGTTTAACTTTAAAAAAAGCTTTTCATGCATCGTTGATTGTTTCCTTTAACGGTGAAAATGACTATTTGAAAACCTGTTTGTTTTGACAATCTAAAAAAATGAATTAATAAAATTAATATCTAATTTTTAACCTCAGTCTTTAGCAATGGACTATAAACTTGAATGACACGTTTTTAAGAAAAACATTATTATTCAAAGCAATTTATATTTTTTAGTTGAAAAGTTAGATCAACGTAGTGAACATTTACAATTTCTTTTCTATGGTATTTTTTTCTATATTAAGATTATTTTATGTAAAGTATTAAATATAAAAACATAAAATCAAGAATTAAAAAATCGTGAATCTTCTTACATTAAAAAATCGTGAATCTTCTTAGATTAAAAAATCAGGTATCTTCCTACATAAAAAAAATCAAGACTTAAAACATGGTGATTAATATAACTAACTTTATGTGTTAATATTTAATAAAATTGTATATTCATGTCCTTAATAATTTTCCTTTTGTCATCACTAAAATATGTATGTACAATTCAATGCTTAACATTGTTTAAGTTACTTTTGTCTCATTAGAAAGAAAAAAAAAAGAAAAAAAAAGAAAAGAACAATGAAAACCAAGTAACTTATTTGAGTCGATTATTTAACTTGTTAATTTGATATTTAACATTGTAAAACCTCCTCAATCTTTCTCCTGCTTTTGTATTGCTGTTGTCAAATTTCTTTCTCCCTTATAATATATATTATATATATATATATATATATAATATATATATATATATATATGAGCTGTTTAATATTCATATAGTAAAATGTTGTTGAATTTGAAAGTGATTGCTTGTTTTTAATAAAAACAAATGATAGAGAAAAAGACTTACTGTATTTGCTGATAGTTAAGACACACATTTGAATAAAAAAGATGAAAATTTGCAAATCTCCTGTGTCTAATCATCTGCTATTATCAGTATGAAAAATAGTCATCTATAAAAGTTCAAAATGGATACCTCTGACTTTGGTGAGTTGCTGTGAGTGGAAGTCATTGAAATATTATGTTCTTATAGACTTTGCAAATTCAAAGAGACTTGTGTTGATGTATTTATTTTATTAACTCTAATCTGGAGAAAGAAAAATCCAAAAGATTATAGAGAGACAAGAGTAACAAACCCTTTTTTTTTTTAGTGTAATTTGAATTTCATTCAAAAGATCCTCAGAAGGTAAGTAAATGTTATATATGAAGGCAGAGAAGGAATTTCTGATGGCAAAATAGTTTATTTCAAAATAACATGATTGGATTGAATACATTATTTCAGATTTGTAGATACTTACAAGGTTTTATTTCATTTACCACAAGTAAAAGTGAGGGATACAAAAATTGTGTTGGTACCATCCTTCAACAAGGGAGGGCTTGCTTCCTGTCTTTGAAAATCAGCATTCAACAGCACTATTTTTTATTTTATTTTTTCAATTGTGATTGTAAGGAAATATACAACCTGCTTAACTACCTAGTATATGTAAGTAAAATAGATAATTTAAAATATTTTAAGTTACTTACATGAAAATCAAATTTCAGGCTTTAATTACAAGTATCACTATTTTATATATATATATATATATATATATATATATATATATATATATATATATATATAAAGATAAATCTAATGAGTCAGACGAACCTAATAAAAGTTTCGCTTAATGCTCTTCAGGGCTAAGATCTGACTGTCAGATTATTATTATTTGCTCTACTTAGGTATTGAACACTTTTTACTTATTAGCTTTAGTCTCCTGGCGGTTTTGTATGAATATATATATCTTATATATATATATATATGGATATAAATTGTTTTTTCTTTTGGCCAAAATATTGTACCAATAGATTATTTTTTGTTGGTACGATTATCTTGGTCTTTTCTTTTTTCCTAAAATTTTTTTTTTCCCAGTTGATGTTGGTAGTATATTTTTACAATCAAACTTTTGCTGTTTTTTTTCTCACCACGAGATTTACCAATAAGTTTGGTATATATATATATATATATATATATATATATATATATTAGACAAAATGTGACCCGTTGGGTTGCCCATGAGCTCTCTGTTGATAATTGGGATTAGGGAAAAGAAAGTTTGCAAAGTGAATTAAATTAGAAAAAAAAAAAAAAAAAAAAAAAAACGTCCAGAGAATTAAAAAAAAAACCAAAAACATTAAAATCATTTTGTAAGATTCTAAGAAAGGAAATGTTTGACCTAATTTAAAATTGAAATGGATCATGGTATTTTATTAAGCTACGTGCTTGTTGCTGAATCTTAATATACAAATAAAGTGAGTATTTAAATGTCTCTATCACAATAACTCCCCCATCTTCTCTTTCTCACGTAGAGAAACTAAGACATATTGAGGAGGTAATCAAAAATATCCATAGAGAAGGTTAAAGTGATAGGCAGAATGTGAGTGAGGGATGGGTCAGTTTTTGACTTAATTGCTAATTACGACTAATTAGAACCAATAAAAAAAGTAATAACTCAATCCTAAAAAGCAAGGAATATTTTAGTATGAATTTTGTGTCATTAAACTAAACAGGAAAAAAAACCTTTAGGAAACAAAAATTGATTCACTCAGCTTTAGTATAATAATAGATATATACATACACTGTGTTACAAATGATAACGAGGTGACATTTTTTCATTTAGTCCAAAAACTATCAGTCGGAATTAAAAAATTCTTTTACAGTATAATGGAAATAGGTATATGTGTAGGCTGTACAAAAACTATTGTTCTGCACAGCAGGAAACAAATGGTTGCCATTTGCAATATTAACACAATATAGAAGTGTATCAGACCCTAAATGACTGTGATTATAATTGTGTAATTATGCGTCGCAAATGTGATTTGATCCCTTGTGACAAAGTACAAAGGGATATTAGTGATTTTCAATGAGAAAAATCTGATATTCTATTTTAAAAAGAAAAATTAATATTTACAATAGTTATGTGAAATGAGATGAGAAATTAAAGTGACTTGAAAATTCAGTTTGGCTCTCAGATTTAATAGGTCAGCAGGGCTTAATCACGACAAAGTGTGAATGAATAGTCAATGACAGTTATTTTCGGACAGCGATAAAAGACGAGATTTGGATGTCTGAATTTGTCTGGGAATTTGAAGAGAAGTAAGACCAATTAGGAGACGGGTAGAGGTTTTCTATAGCCAACCCCTGAGGGTGGTAGTAAGATGACAATTATAGTAAATTGATGTGAGGGAGGCGGATAACTGTATCACACCCAAGAAAGAATTTATTATTTAAGCCAAGACTTTTAAGTAGCAGTTGAGTCGAAATTTAGTCGCAAGTTTGGACCAGAAATCCGTGAGAAATTGCAAGTTGAATCAATTAAGGTTTGAATTTGTCTTTGTCCATTAAAATCAGCGAAAATGCTAGATTGCTAAGTAATCTTAAATTTGGAAATTATTTGAATGGTCAAAATATAATTGATGAGGATGTGACAAAAGGTCAATTTTTAGCTATGTGAAAATGCAAACAGCTTCATCTAGGAATTGAACTCAAATCAATTTCCTATGACAATAACCAAGACACAATGAGCACTTCTTGATATAATTGCATATATTCCATCTCAATGCGAGTGGATATTGGGCAAGATAAAAGCCATCATTTCAAATGCTGATTTTCAAACTTTATCCTCTTGGAAGATTCTAATAGCAATTTTTTAATTTATTTTATCCCTACTTCATTTTTGTATTGGAATAAACCAAACATAATAAGTATCTATAAACTGAAATAGATGAATTGTGAATGAAGAGCTAACAGTTCAATCCTACCTACGTTTTTTGTTTTTTTGTTGTTGCAGTGATATTGTTTGATTTTTATGAATGATGTTTTTTAATAGCTTGATCCTTTGATTTTCTTGTTGGTTGTAATGTTTTTGAATATTCACAAAGACAAGTACCATATTTCTTGTTGGTTGTTTTTGAATATTCACAAAAGACAAGTACCATATTTGAGGGTATATAAGCCCCCTCCCTTCATTTATTATTTTATTTTTATTTTTTACAAAATTTTATTAAAAAATATTTCCTGAATTTTCTATGCAAAGTTGGAGGAATCTAATGTTTATCTCAAAACTTGTACTTAGCGCAACTTCATAATACTGCGGTGAGGCTGATAGATTTTTGATTTATGTATCCAGGGATGCACATATTTGCATTGAATGAGTCCCCAGGAAAATTAATGGGTCCCAACTAAAGCACATATTTGATTTGATAAGTCCCCAAGAAATTTGATGGGTCCCAATTAAAGTTTCTTAATAGATTGTAGGGTTTTTATTTATGATCTGGAGAAATAAACTAAAGCCATCTAACTGCTACCTTGTAACCAATCCTGTGTAATTAATTTCTAAGAAACTATTGAAATGTATTTACAGTTAGTTTGAAATGGTGGGGGAAGAAAAAAGAAAAACACTGGGACACATGGATATGATTTTACTGCGTTCTTCTAGATTTTTATGCATCAGTGATGCAGGACGCGTACCTGTCAGCATCTCTGGTACTGAAATGTCAAATGTAAATATCTGTGTCGGTCTTATATGCCATCAAATTGGGTAGTCTGCATTTCCAGTCATTTTATGGAAATAACTTTGGAGTTCATCAGATGAGATCCATGTTTAATTTTGATCTTGTTGTCTGGTGTGTTGTTGGCACACTAAGGATCATTGCGTAGTGTCCCCCCCCCCAAAAAAAAGATAAATAAATTATCTGCATCTGCACAAGTGACTGTGCAGGCCAATTTCTGAGTGACAGTCTTTGGTGCACTGACTACACACAAACTGTGATGCTTTCTGGGGCTGCTGTCTTTTCTCCCTCTTTCTGGCTGTCTTTGCTGTCAAGGCTACTCTCCTCTCCACCCCTCTCCGTGCCTTGCTTAATGTTAAGGCGCTAGGCTGCTCGACTTTCAGCATCTACCTCCCACATGTTTGTGTCAATGTGACACATCCTCATGTCTCTCCCACAGACATCTTTAAAAACATAGACGTTGTCTGGTGTGTATTTTAACAATAAATAAAGTTTGAAACAATTTTTTTTTCTTAATTTAAAAATAATAGCACAACAGTTATAATTATTACCTCAAATTCAATAAATTCTAAATGATTACTCTTTGCTAACTGAATTAAAATAAGATAAACAGAGTGTTATGTTTTTAGATACAGATAAAATATGGAACACTGAATGAAGATGCAAGACCAGGTTGTTGGGAATTAACAAGGTTTTATTTAACACAGGGTAGAGAATGCTTCTACCCTAAAAGTGACTTAACTAGCTCAACTGTGCTGTGCATGTGCATCCACTTGGTACAAACTCCAATCCATAAGTGTCATGGCAGAAACCTCGGGAGAATCAAACTCCCTAGTTTACTATCTTAGCTCACTAACCATTACACCACGCAAAGTACTTAATTCACTCTAATTATTATATTAAAATGATAATAAATATGATGCTAATCAATTTCTATTAACCATCTTTTGATGTGGCCATTTAATCAGCAAATGTTATAAATAACAAAGCCTTCTACATAAAAAGGGATGCAAGTTTTGTTATATACCCCATATAACACATTAGGTATATAATGGTGATGGAGAGACAGACAGACAGATAGATAGAGAGATGGGATGAGGGGCTTTTACATGTTACTCTTCTACTTATTAACTTGGTTGCTTACTGTCTTTATTGCCTGACATAGAAGTGTGGTATCTGTTCCAGATTCTATGCTCTGATTCTTCCCATCTGCCCGGTAAAGTACAATTAATTAGCGTCGATCCAAGGGGGCCATCCCCCCAGGCAATACCTGCCCCCTTGGGAGCAGGGTTGGGTTTATTGCCCAGCGCCTGAGTTGCCCTCCTTGAGGGGGAATGCCGAAGGGATTGACGCAATTTTTGTTCTTTCCCACCCATGAGCTTCGGCTTGTGGATGGGCCCACGTTAAAACGAGGCCTTGTGCCCAGCCCATACAAGTGGGGTATGAGGCAAATACCCTTACTGTCTTTATTGCTAATTCATTTACATTGTCATCCATCTTCTCTTGTTGGGCTTAATTCTCTTTCTTGCTGATAGAGAGAGACAGACAGACAGACAGATAGATAGAGAGATGGTCATTTCTTGTTTAAATAATTTAATCAACAAGATTTGTTGTTTTTCTTGTAAAGCTTTATTAAACATCCTAGCCCATATTCCACAGTGGATCGAGAGCGACTCTCAGAGTGAGCGATTTTCGAGTCCACTTGGTTTGAATCTCTGGTCACATCAGACTAAAACTATCTCATGCCTATAGTCACACGCTATCGGAGGATTCAAGATGGGGTCATCCACATACCAATCATAACCCTAACGGTTATGGAAATTCCCCATTTAACACCCTTTGATTTTAAATCTGACAAACTCTTATTCAAAATATTCTAAACTACAGGAACATACACAATTCATTGACTACCTATGAATTATGTAACAGTTTGACTTTTCCATGGACTTTAGTCATTTTGACAAATTTACAGTTTCTCAGTTGGTAGAGTGTCCGACTAGGAACCACAAGGTTCCTGCTTTGATACTGGCCCTTGCCAACTCAGTGTATGAGTAGCACAGGGATCTGTGTGGTAAAGTAAGGAGCTGATGGTAGGTGTGGCGCTCCACCTCAAATGTAAAAACAATCTCCTTGGTCTAGCACAAGTGAAAAGGAGATAGACTCTCTCGCTGTCTGGCTGATACCGACTTTAGGCCACCCGAAGACTGATGGCTGTAGATTGACTGTCTGAATAGTTGTGATCAAAAGCAAGTTAAAATTAAGATGAATAAATACCAGTCAAAAAAAGTTATCACCCTGTTGAATGGGGTTGTAGAATACAACGACTACATCTCTATGGAGTGGTAAGGCCCCTCCCCTCCAATGTAGCCTCTTATTGGCTGTGGGTGGTGCCCCATAATGCATGAGGACAGGATTCTGGTGGTTGAGGAGTTTGTGAAGTTAATGAAAAAATCTAACCTATTAAAATTATTCTACCAATCAAGTATCCTTGGTATGTTGCTAAACTGAATCTCATTGGGTTCCAGTCCTGGAGCTCTAAGGAGTGTGGATTGCAATTATTCCCAGTTCCACTTTGACCAGGTGTCGTTAAGGTCCCATCTATAGATCAAATAGGTCTTTTTGCAAGTTAATGAACATTATTTCTTCTAGTTTATTGATACTCATGAAGTTAATGAAAAATCTAACATATTAACATACAAAAATCTAACATAAAATAATTTCTACCAATATATTGATACACATTGAGCTAATGAAAATTATTTCTACCAGTTTATAAAACCAAACAAAAATATTTACCCACAAACTATTCATTTACAAATCATCTATACAAAAAGACAGGATTTGGCATTGGGTAACCCACAAGGGTTGATATGCCATTAAACAAAATAACCAACCAACATAATAATTATTTCTAATATTTAATACACATGAAGTTAATGAAAGACCTAACATAAAAAATCATTTTAATCAA
Source organism: Doryteuthis pealeii (assembly GCA_023376005.1). NCBI lineage: Eukaryota > Metazoa > Mollusca > Cephalopoda > Myopsida > Loliginidae > Doryteuthis > Doryteuthis pealeii. The sequence goes on from CM042157.1 coordinate 368,829, forward strand.
TTTATTAATACACATGAAGTTAAACAAATCATGGAAAAACAAACAAACAAAAAACAAACACCCCCCCCACAATATTTGAGAATTATTTTCTCCCCCCCTCTCTCTTTATAACTTGGTAGTGAGTTGATGAGATAGTCGCCGACTGGGTAATCCCATTTCCCCTCTTTCAATGCTGACACCTCCTCGTAGTGGTTCATACTAAGGCCTTAAAAGTCCCGGCCGCGAGGCGGGTGGACAGAACTAGACAAGCTGTAGTAGACAGAAGTTAGTACAAGCTGAAAGCGTGTTGGTTAAACGTGCATTCCGCATTCTTCTTCCCCCTCAACTAATTGACCCAGTACGAGTAACAGTGGGTTGCGTTTTTGAAGTGGTTAGCTGCAAAGCCCACTAAATTTCGCAACCACTTTATTTACCTGGTCTGGTGGCTACCTCACTAAAGCTCGCTACTGGCCCCTCCACTGCGTCGAGATAAGCGCCTTATATTTTTCATTAAATAACCTACAAGGGTTGATATGCCATTAAACACGAACCAACCATCAAAAAAGTTTATAATGGTTTGCAATACTTCAACCACACACAAAAAATCATTATGAAAAGATCCTACATTTTTCTTTTTCTTAATTTCATGATGAGTGTGTGAGTGTGGTTTACTAAAACCCATGGGTTGTATTATTATTGTTCTTTCAGTGATCCCTCTACAGTGTTTGTGTTAGTCCCGGGTGCAGGACTTGGACGCCTTGCCTACGAACTTGCCAAGCTTGGATACAGTTGTCAAGGGAATGAATGGAGCCTTTTCATGCTTTTTGCTTCAAATTTTGTCTTGAACAAGTAAGTGAGCTGCCCAGTATTTTATTCTTCTTCTTTTCAAGTTTCTTTTTGTATAAAGAAAACTTTTAATTTTTTTTGTATAAAGAAAAACTTTAATTGTTTTGTATAAAGAAAACTTTAAATTGTTTTTGTATAAAGAAAACTTTAAATTTTTTTGTATAAAGAAAACTTTAAATTTTTTTTGTATAAAGAAAACTTTAAATTTTTTTTGTATAAAGAAAACTTTAATTGTTTTTGTATAAAGAAAAACTTTAATTTTTTGTATAAAAGAAAACTTTAAATTGTTTTTGTATAAAGAAACTTTAAATTGTTTTTGTATAAAGAAAACTTTAAATTTTTTTTGTATAAAGAAAACTTTAATTTTTTTTGTATAAAGAAAACTTAAAAATTTTTTGTATAAAAGAAAAACTTTAAATTTTTTTTGTATAAAGAAAACTTTAAATTGTTTTGTATAAGAAAACTTTAAATTTTTTTTGTATAAAGAAAACTTTAAATTTTTTTTGTATAAAGAAAACTTTAAGTTAAAAAAAAATGATTCCCTGTGTCATGAATAAGAATTTAACCTTCTTTTAGTTAAATTTAATTTGTTTTTTATTGCTAGATTCCATAGATTGCAGCATAATTTATCCCCTAAAAATGTATATTTAAATTCTGTTTGAGGTAAATTTTTTGAAGATCTTAAAGCATGCATCATATTACAACAGAAATTTGTAAAGATGAGGGTAATATTTTTCCTAGGGCGAGACAAAAGTTTTGCAATATTTTGCTAATATGAGCCACAATTTAGCAGTTGTGGATGCTTTTACTGAGGTTGTACAGGTGACTAACCACACTGAACTGTGAGATGCCAAGCTTGCCTGATACTCTCCTAGTGCTACTCGCCAGATTTGTGTCTATGGCTTGGAGCATGACCTCAGAATTCACAGTTTTAGGCTTACCTGACCCCTTGCTTAATAATTGAGGTTCTTAAAACTTAAATGAAATTTCTTAA
>CM042157.1:370747-458247 GCA_023376005.1 Doryteuthis pealeii
GGAGATAACTCCCTAGCTGTTTGAAGGTGTTTTTCACAAAAGTAATGCATATGAAAGCGATATTTTACCCCCCCCCTCCTTCTAGTCTTTTTCTCGACGAAGTAAATATTAAATATTTGACCCCCCCCCCCTAAAACTTTTCAACAAAGTGGTTTGAAGGCTTTTTTTTAAACCAAATACTTAATAATTTTAGTGGTTTGAAAGGCGTTAAAATCAACAATTTAATGCGGTAAGAAAGTGATATTTTAGAGCCACCCCTATGTTTTTTTATGGAAAGTAAATATTTTACTCCCCACACACACACACTTTTAAAATATATTTCTTTGTGGTATTTTCATTTAATTTTTAATTTAACACAATTAGAGTCAACAGAATTTAAACAACTGAATACCGAGTTTGATCATTGCTGGATGCCATACTAGTGAAAACATCCTACACTATGGCAAAACAAATCTGGGTAAATAATCAGTCTGCCTCTAGTAAAACCGTTAGCAATTGATTACACCTGCTTTAAATATAACACAGTCCAAAGTTTTGAAATATAATCTTTTTTTTTGAAAATTACTGTTTTTAATCTAGTTCTAATGGAAAAAAAAAATTATTGCTCTCAATCAAAGGTGGAACATTGCGATTGAGAGAAACGGTGACTATGTGGTGAAGTAGGGATGTGATCCACAGCAGACCAGCTTCATTTTGATGTATGATACATGTTTCTGTGTTGGTAATTATACCTGTCCTAAACAAAATGGCAATTACTTTTTGAATCACCCTCGTACTTAGGAAATGAGTTTATATATTAATACATGTATCCAGCTATCCTCCCTGCAGCTATGGGTAAATATTAGGATAGACAGGGCTTTTAACTTTGGTAAACCAACTGGTCTAGAAGGAAAAATCTGTTCAAACCTGTAAAACACGTGACATATCTGCATGTAATTTTGACAAAAGCCGTTTCCTCATTGAAACAAAGGATGAAGATCAAAAGAAGTAAGATAATTTTCTTGACTTACCTAAATTTACCCAGAATCCTGCCTGGTTTTAAATTCTCCAAATTGTTTCCACATATGAGATGATATTATGAGCAGTGTCAATAAAAAATACACTGTAGCAACACAGTCCCAAGAATCTGCAATGATAGAAAAATGTTTGGAATTGACACAAAATGAAAACTTTTTGCATTTATAAATCTTTCACTTGAGTTTTTAATATTCTTTTTACATTGATAAAAATGTATCTCTGCTTGAGTGTAATGTCAAATTTGTAATGTCAAAGGTCACTAAAGAAAGAAATGGTATACAATAGAAACTGTCTGCTTTTAAATTTGATATAAATAAAAACAAACAAGGCAGGATTTGAATTTTCAAAAATTAGATTGAATTTTCTTTATATATATATTATATATATATATATATTTATATATATATATATATATATGGGAGTAAATATGGAAATAAATCCGACAATATTAAAAATTTGAAAAACAAGTGTTACAAAAAATTAGATGAATTTATTTATCGACGCTTAAACGTTTCGGTTTTTTTAACCTTCATCAGGATGTATTAAGGGGTGAAGAAATTGATGGATGTTTTATAGATGACATGACAGGAGATTAATTTTTTTTATCTCCTGTCATCTATAAAACATCCATCAATTTCTTCACCCTTAATACATTCTGATGAAGGTTTAAAAGAAACAAAACGTTTAAGCATTGATAAATAATTCATCTCATTTTTGGAACACTTGTTTTTTCAAATTTCTTAATATATTATATATATATATATATATATATATATATATATATATATGTTATATATATATGTATGTATGTATATTTTGGCAGTATTCTTTTGTTTATACATATAGAATTAAAGAAAACAGATGTCTCCTGTTTAACAAGTTTATTTTTGATCTTTTCAAGCCTTCGGGTCAACTTTTTAAGAAGTAAGAAAATACACACATTCTGCCATAAAGAAAAAAACAAACAAAAACTCTAAATACTCAAAGCTCTATACATCAACAATATAAACCATCGTTAAATAAGATTAAAATACAGCAGTTAAATTTAAAATCCCTTATAACCTTTAAAAAATAAATAAATAAAGGAAAGAAAATGTTGAATGGATAAAAATTGTTTACTGGAGTGCCAACACGTGTTTCAACCGAGAGATTGTCCTTGTACACATTGTATTCTATTTATTATTATTTTAAATACAAAATAAAATAATAATAATAATAGAAAAATATAAATCTTTTTTAAGTATACAGAGAAATGGCCGTTGTTAGGGCAATAATGATAGAAGAAATTCAAAATAGAAAAGTTTTTGCATAAAAAGAATCCTTGGTGCTATTAAGCAGAGCAAGTATAAAACCCATAAAATAGTAGAATTATGGACACCATAAGTCTTATTACTTTAAGTTTCATGTGTTTTACACAATCTTCTCATAGAAATGTGAAAAAAGTGGCTAATCAAGCATTTATATAGTGTAAGGTGTTGTAACATAATAAGATGTTAGTACACATGACATTTTTCAAAAATAAATGAGGTATAACATGATATAGTGTCCACGGTTAGTACACCAACATTCACCACACACAAAAAAGAGAAATTTTTTAACTGTCTAGATAGGAGAATACATTATATGAATTAGGAAAAAAATCCAACTCTAAAGTGCAAGAAAAAAAAGTTTTCACATAATAAAATATTATTTTAAATTAAAAAGACTAACAAACTAATAAACAACATATAATAAAAACTTTACACTTATTTTTATTTTAATTGATTTTTATATAAATTAAATGCATAGAATTGATTTCATATATTTTAAGAACAAGACAATAATATTAGAAATCAAATATCATCAAGTAATTATTTGTTTAAACCAGCGCTTGTTAAAACCAGTATGCAAATCATCCACACCATATGATATGTAAACTTTTATTTTTTATTTCTCAAAGGGCCAAGTTAGCTCAGTCGGTTGAGGCATTCGGCTAGAAACCACATGGTTTCTAGTTCGATTCCGGTCCTCGCCAACTCAAGTGTATGAGTAGCACAGGGATCTGTGGCGGTAAAGTAAGGAGCTGATGGTAGGTGTGTGCTCCACCTCAGATGCCAAAAAACAATCTCCTTGGTCTAGTGCTAGTGAAAAGGAGATAAACTCCCTCGCTGATTGGCTGATACTGACTTAGGCCGCCGCGACGACTTTACTTTTTTACTTATTTCTTAATAAAATTGTCATTTCCCTAGGTCGTATCTCTTGGGTGTCACTTTTTAGCAAAAAAAAACTTGATCTCTGCTGTATTTCTTTCCTTTCTCTTCCTGTTTTTTTTCCTTGTTTCACTGAATGACCCATCGCCTGTTGGGTAAGTAGGTGTCTTTTTATCCAACCCACTTACCCACAATGTATCTGTACTCTCCTATAAGAAGGCACCTGGCTTCTTCATTTTTCAGTATGCCATCAAATACTCTTCAACCACATGCCTAGCCTCAACATGCTGGTAAGTCCTTTTTTTTTTTTTTGGCCACACACCCACTTGATCTCAAGATCATCCTTACATCACTTAGTTATGTGACAGTAAGGTGGATGCACCTTTATTCCTGACATATGAGCTGGAACAACTCTGTCACTATCACTTGCCCACAGTACTTCATCGTCATTCAGGAGCCAATCACTCGTCGCACATCAAGGATATGCTGAGGGGTTCCATTTACAGAGATGTTATTCAGTGTTTGCACTCCAGTTACCATTCCCACTCCCATTGTGTCGTACAGCGAGCATCAAGCGGCTTTAATCCAGACTTCTTCTCCCAATCTGAATTGAACAGGTTGCTTCATCTCTTCTTCCTCTTAAGGAATGAACAGTAGATGACTCGACTCGTACCAAAATATTGCTCATTGCCGTACAGAATCCTTTCCTTGGCCTACCTGAGAGGACATGATGTACCACTAAATTGCCTCCCCAAGTGGTGATAGCTGGAAGGGGCCAGCTATTGCCTTCACAGTCTTGTGGAGTCTCTCTAGGTTTCCACTAGGTCTAATGCTGCCCTGTAGTATGCTTATACATTCCACCTATCCAGCACTGACTTGAAAAGCAGTGCATTGTCCATCAGAATCTCTCCTCCACTGAACTCTCTCCAAGAATAGCTTTAACAACGCTGTAATCGCCACCCTTGTTTCTCAACTCAACTCTCGTCATACAGCTATTCTACTGGGCACACAATTTACCATTGGCCAGATATGCACTGTTACAGTAATGCATGATGTCCCTTGCTAGACTGACCCAATTGTTGAGAACATGAATTCCCCCCCCCCACCTCATGTCGACTTGGCAAGGGATCGATTGATTGGTATTGCTAGCACACTCATACTACTTTGCACACAACTTCTCTAGAGACAGTTGGATCTACTTTCCTAGCCAAAATAGTATCCTCTCCACACCCATGTGGTGCATCTGATGTGTTTACCAGTTTAAAATGAATTGTGAAGATATATTTTTGTACTATTTGAGCAATATATGGTAAGCACATCCCAATATGCCTCCTCAGTGTTGTCTCATGGGATCAACAAAAGTTTTGGACGTTCTTGACAACAAACTTTCTCTCTCATTGGCCGTAGGCAAGAGCTGTTATAATCCTGTTTAGCATTCTGGGTAATTTATGGCAGAAATACAAGAATTCTGAATATTCTTAAACTAACTTTTGCATAAAATAACCCAAGAAGAGATGACTACAAAAATCAGAAAATTAGAAAAAACCAACTAAATATCCAGTAGAAATTTGTTGGGTGATTAGCATCCAACTGTGTTGCAATCTGAGTATGCTGTTGGTTTGAATAACAGCAAGTAAGCACTACTGACTGGTGCCCAAAACAGCTGGTATTTATGGAACTCAGGAATATTCCATTCGTATATTTGGGGTGATTCCATTCCTTGAGTCCTGATTGGCTGCTTGGTTTCTATGATGTTATGATACTTCATAAATACTCTGGCATTCTGCAGTAAGTTTGCAGCAAGGTAAGATCCATATTAAGTTACAGCTTCCTTGTTGCCTTGTCTTACTAATTCAATGGTAATTGGAACTCTTCTAACGTCTCATTAAAAAAAAAGTCTTGTAGATGATTTACTAGTATGAATCTGTAGTGGACTCATTCTGTCTCCCCAACAGAAGTGATATAAGAACCATGTGCTCTTCACAGGACAAAAACTGTAAGATTCTCACGCAGTAGAATCAGCATGATAGCCGGAATTCTGACATAAAATGGTTTTGATTTTTGGGCACAAGCAAATTAAAAGACGAGCGTCAGATGATGCAACATGAGGACCTCTGCTTTAAATGCCAGGCTTCTTCTGTTGTTCTGAAAGGAGACATCATGCTAGTTGGAGATCAGCCGAACAGGTGCACAAGTGAATGGAAGACAGGGACTGTGACAGAATTGGTGAATCCACAAAAATGCTGTGTGTGAAAGGAGTGCCCAACAATGAGAGACTTCCATACTTTTTCTGCAGTAGGTTGCAACAAGGTAAGATCCATGTAAGTTATGGCTTCCTTGTTGCCTTGTCTTACCAATTTGATGGTAATTGGAACTCTTCTAACATTAAAAAAAAGTCTTGCGGACGATTTACTAGTATGAACCTGTAGTGGATGCTGTCTGTCCCCCTGACAGAAGTGATATAAGATTGCCTGTGCTCTGCAAAAACTGCGGAATCTTCATAAGAGCCTGAATTCTGACATAAAACAAGACAGATTTTTGGGCATGGGCAGATTGAAAGGCGAGTGTCAGACGGTGAAACTCAACAAACTCTGCTTACATTGCTATCGATGTAGATATTGATATTCTTCAGATCCTAATTGAGTGTCTGGCAATTTTTGTCTTAGGTCAGATTAAGCAAAGTTAGATAAATACAAGGTGTGTCAAAAAGTATCGAGATTTTTTGTACTTTTTTGACATACCTTGTATTCTGAAAAAAAAATAATGTTCCATTCATTCTTCATTTTTATCTTGGTAAATATAGCTTTAAACTTGGTACTTTTTTTTTATACACCTTGTATTCTGAAAAAATTAATGAATGGAACATTTTTCTTTCAGAATACAAGGTGTGTCAAAAAGAATAAAAAATCTTGATACTTGTATATATTTAACAACTCAATTTTAATCTGGATAGAAACTTGGATGCATTTTCCTAAAAGTGATCAATTTTTTGTCCGTTTTTAACAAAGCAATTTTACAAGCAAATAAAATTTCATCTCTCTTTTCTTTTTTTTTCTCTCTTATTTCATTTGTTGTTTTGGACAAAATGTATCACTCAAAAGTTTTAAAAAAGACAAGATGAGAAAAAAACAATAATAATAGTAAAATGTTCATGATTCCATTAAGTTTTGAAAAATACGAACATCCACTTAAGTACATAAAAGAATCCTCTATTTCTTCTCACACGTTCATTTCTCTCAAATAATTATTTATTTGGCAAGTGACATTATAATTATCAAGACATCATTTTAGATTCTCTTAACAAATAAAAGCAGATTCTTCACATTTTATTTTGTTAAGTGCAAACTCTCTTTTCTTAATACAAAATTTTCTGCTAACAATGGAGAGTCAAAATGAAATAATTCATACAAAACAGTAAACTTGTTAAATTTATAATGTTCATCAGTGACATGGCTTCATTTACAATAATTTAAACAAATTTAAACACGTTCATCAGGTCATCAGGTCATGATTTATTTTTAACAAAATCTTATTATAATAGAGATTGTGTGTTTGTCTGTCTGTAACTATTCAAGTCACAAGTCCCCTCTATTATTTGCGTTACATTCTCCATAACTTTGTTTAAACCTCAATTATTAATAAAATTGTTTTAGATTATTAATACTGTTGACGGGGCCGGGTTAGCTCAGTCGGTAGAGCGTTCGGCTAGAAACCACAAGGTTCCTAGTTCGATACCGGTCCCCGCCAACTCAGCGTATGAATAGCACAGGGATCTGTGCGGTAAAGTAAGGAGCTGATGGTAGGTGTGGCACTTCACCTCAGATGCTAAAAAAACAATCTCCTTGGTCTAGCACTATTGAAAAGGGGATAGACTCCCTCGCTGACTGGCTGATACCGACTTCAGGCTGCCCCGTCGACTTTACTTATATGTTAATAGCATGCAATTGTATTTATATATACAACAAAATAGCGGTTTACATTGTGAACGGAAAGGCTAGTTTGTATATTGATATTAAAAATTTGATTTTGATAAATATGTGCTTAGAATTATTGATTTTGCATTGTTTGGTTTTATTTTAATGAATATGAGCAAAAACCTTGTGTACAAATCTTAAAAGAAATCCATTAACAAGAAGAAATAACTGTAATTTTATTCTTTACTTCCTATTTCAACAAAATATTAAATTTGGAAAATTTAGCAATGAAAGACGGGAGTGATGGAAAAGTAAGTTTCAGTTGTTCTATTTTTCGATTAAACTTCCTCTGTTTCAAATCTTTTTATCTGCATTCTTATTTAGTTTCATTAGCCTTTCTAATTTAATACAATATTTTATTACATTAAAAATTAAATACTTGCACCCAGAGGGTGCATATATTTGCTAGTAATCTATTAATAATGGAGATTCGCTTCCGGTTTTTGTCTGTAACAAAAACTACGTCACTGCTTACGTCACATTACCCAAAATCATCATAACATAGAATAAATACACTCAAAATTTGAACATGCAACATTAGACAGTCCTCATTGTTTTTTAAAATAAGTTTTAATAAATACATGACTGGTATTATATATCTATATATAGTTTGTTTTATTTAAATATGTATTTAAAGTTTACATTTCAAATTGTTTTATTTTTTAATCCTTTAATGAATTTGATGATTTTACTTACTTAGGGTACAAACTCGCTGACATTGATTTTACTCCCACCCCTCAGGCAATATATTTCAAAAATCTATTTTTACATCACCCGGATGGCGTTTTTTATTTTGTACTAGTAGTAATAATAATAATAATAATAAGGTGAGTCAAATGTTTTGACAACGTTGTGAAGGTGACTAACCCCACTGAACTGTGAGAACTTGCCAGATTTGCCTCTATGTCTAGGAACACAGCCTCAGAATCTACCTGACCTTGCGTGATTGTTGAGGTTCTTGCAACCCAAGCAAATTTTCTTCAATCATCTGGTTACTGTACTCATATCAGCTGTGCACCTTCACTTGTCACACAACAAATATTTTGTCCCAGTTTGAACTCATAAAACCTTCCTGAATTAGAATTGCATCTTGATTTGTGCACCTTTCAAAATCACACACAATGTGAAGCAGTGCACAATATGTCAGTGTACAACCAACCACAACAAGCACCTTCCATGGATTGAACTGCTTGTAATGGGATATACAAGGTGTGTCAAAAAAGTATTGACATTTTTTGTACTTTTTGTCACACCTTGTATTCTGAAAAAAAAAAAAAATAACATTCCATTCATTCATTTTTTTTCAGATTACAATGTGTGTCAAAAAAGTACCAAGTTTAAAGCTATATTTACTGTTATACCGGCCATTCCTACAGTGGAGAATATACACCGGTTCTCACTATAAATAGTGAGACACCGAGGGAAAAGGTTGTACTGTTACCGTACTGTTACTGTTTAGCGGCAAGCTAGCCGTTCTTGTACCTTATTGTAAATACACTTGTCTCTTTTTACCCTACCTCGACTTGACTTCTTTTTTTACTGTTGAACTAACATCACAACATTTACCAAGATAGAAATGAAGAATGAATGGAACATTTTTTTTTTTAGAATACAAGGTGTGTCAAAAAATACAAAAAAATCTCAATACTTTTTTGACACACCTTGTGCTGCAAACTAGCATATACCAAAATGCAACAAAACTTTTACTCTAGTAATAATGATAATCATGCAGAAAAATTTAACATAAGTGTGTGAATGAGTATTAGTAAAAACATTAATACGTCTTTAGCCTGATAGTGAAAAGACCATTATATTATTATTATTATATTATATTATATTATATTAATGAAATAGATCACTAACTAGGACTGAGCCTATTCTATCAGTGACCACCCCAAGCAGAGTTTAACAGGTTTGAATTCAGAGTTTTCCTTCTCCTAGACTGGTTGCCTAACCAAAGTTAAAGAGTCCAGTCTGCCCTACTATTTACCCATGGCTGGAGGGAGAGTAGTTGGATTCATACCTTTCCCAAGGGTATTAGTGCTATGTGAACTGTAGCTTTGTCCAGGATTTGAACTCAGGTTGACAAATCCATTTCCTATGACTCTAACCATTACACCACACGCTTCCAACCTAGCATTTATTTTACACAACAAATATCTTTCAACATAATCTCTTATCTTGTCAGTTCAGTCGTGATTATTAACCACCCAAACTGAACATTATCGCATGAAAATTTCAGATCAAAATTCAGCTAATATATATTTACCAACGCCTCCACACAAGCAGGATGCGACACAAGGTCAATTTCTTGAGCAGAGTTTAATAGGTTTGAATTCAGAGTTTTCCTTCTCCTAGACTGGTTATCTAGCCAAGATTAAAGAGTCCAGTCTGCCCTACTATTTACCCATGGTTGGAGGGAGAGTAGTTGGATGCATACCTTTCCCAAGGGTATTAGCGCTATGTGAAATGCAAACAGCTTCATCCTATCTTCATTCTTACAAGTCTAACCATTACTCCACACGCCTAAAAATTCAGCTAATAACTGTGTCGTTGGCTAAAGACTTATTTAAGCATCCTCATTATGTTGTACACCAGGGTGACTTCACACATGAAAAGTGGACTCTTCATGTCTGAAGTCACCTGGCACAACACCATGAAGCCAAGAGGTCCAGAAGAAAGTGGCAGCAACAAAGCACTGGTACATCAACATCTGCAGGGACAGCCTTCCCATGCAACATCTGTGGTCGAGGCTGTTTTTGAACATTGGACTTCACAGTCACAGGAGTCGCTGTAACTTCCGGGGCACAAGAACTATATTATCGTCTTCCGAGACTGCAATGCTGATGGCTAAACACTTATTTATCCATTCTCATTATGTTGTACACATGAAATAAAAGTCATTATCAATTTTTGTTTTGGATTTATCATACTAAAAGCAAACAGCAATAATTAATGTCAAAATTCCGTTCCAATTTGAACATCTAAATTGGAAATAGGCTGACAAATGAAATATTCAGTTCTGCTCGTGTTCTGCTGTTTGAACAGCATCGTAAAATCAACTTAGAAATACAAAGTTTATTTCGTTCATTTTATTTTCTTTCACAAAATAATGATGCATAAAACTCATTTCAAACAATGAAATTAAATGTTTATTTAGTTCATTTTTTAGTTTGTTTTTTTTCCATAATATTAACACATCAAACTTATTTCAAACAATGAAATTCAAATATGACTTTTTTCTTGTAATTTTTATTCCATTCTATTTCAACACAAGGAAATGAGAATTCTTCTTTTTTTTTTCATATAAAGTAAATATCAATAAAGTTAAAATTGCAAGAAATTTCTGTTCTATTCCAAAAAATTTATTAAAGAAAAACATAGAATAATGTCAAGATTCATAAAATTAAAGTAGACATTTTATATAGATTCTTCTAAAATAACATTTGTGGTGTTTGGCTTTCTTGTTGAATTTGAAATGAAAGAAAAATGCACAGAGAAAATTCTTGTGTTGAAGTGAAAAAAAAATTCACTTTTCTGTTGTTTGCTTCATATTTCTTTTCTTTTTTTCTACTGCATTTTTTTCTTATTCAGCATTTTATTATATAAAATCTGTTGTCACATTTTCTCTGTTGATGTTTCTGTCATAAACAGAACAGTAACTAGTGTAGTACCCATCAGAAACAATAACTTATCATACATATATATGGTAAGGTCATCGGCACGGCCTAAAGTCGGTATCAGCCAGTCAGCGAGGGAGTCTATCCCCTTTTCAATAGCGCTAGACTAAGGAGATTGTTTTTGGCATCTGAGGTGGAGCGCCACACCTACCATCAGCTCCTTATTTTACTGCACAGATCCTTGTGCTACTCATATGCTGAGTTGGTGAGGACCGGTATCGAACTAGGAACCTTGTGGTTTCTAGCCGAACACTCTACCGACTGAGCTGACCCCACACATATATATATATATATATATATATATATAAGATTTTTGGATGTTTGTTTATTTGGAAACGTTGCTGAATAAAGTATATAATAATTTTTTACTTGAAGGCACTTACAACGCATGTATCGCATAAAATTCGATACTTTTTTCTATAGAAAATGAACTTGACAAGTGTAATCCCAGCAAAGGATGGCTCGATGTGTAGAATACCGTACAGACTGTTTCGACTTTATTAAGTCTCATCAGCGGTATATAACTAACGATTTCCCTCCGACAGAAATCGAAACCGGGACTTCAGCAGACACAGTGAAACACTAGTGAAACACTTTTATCGCCTCGGCCACAGTACACAGCTGACCATCCTAGCGAAATTAAGCTTGTCAAATGATACTACTACACACCTCTACCATAATAGGTAAGGGGGCGTTATTGAGAGAATAATAACAACAAACAGACCGTATGCCCTTCGGCGAAGTGAATAAGATTTTGGATGTTTGTTTATTTGGAAACGTTGCTGAATAAAGTATATATTAAATTTTTACTTGAAGGCACTTACAACGCATGTATCGCATAAAATTCGATACTCCTTTGCTGGGATTACACTTGTCAAGTTCATTTTCTATAAGAAAAAGTATCGAATTTTATGTGATACATGCGTTGTAAGTGCCTTCAAGTAAAAAATTTGATATATAATATAATATATATATATATATATGTAAAAAGATTGTTGACATAAACTGAGAGACACTATAATAAAGAGGTAGAAACAGATGGTTGATAAAATTAGAGTGAGTGAATCAGCAATTCTCTTATAATTACCATATTTATTGCCAAGACAGAAGCAGCAAAAAGTTGTGACCTTTCTAGTTAACCTTCTAAATGATACACAAGTTTGACACCAGAAGTCTATTACTATAAGTTTCATGTGTTTTACATAATTCTCTCATGGAAATGTGAAAAAAGTGGCTAATCAAGCATCTATATAGTGTAGGTGTATAATAGTGTATAGTGTAAGTACACAACATTTTCATGTTCCAATCACATTTTGATTTTCACTTTTGCATGTATCAATCATGTCATTAATATTCAATTATGAGCACTAAACAATGAATGGTTATGAACCTTCTTCCACATTTTTCCAAACTTCCATCTTTTAATAACATAAATCTTTTTTCTCCTTGACTAGTTTCATATTGTCCTGAAGAAGGTTTCTTTATAAACTGAAATGTTCAAACATCAACACTACCACTAGTAAATTTCTATCCACTGTAATATCCCATGTTTGTTCTAGATTTTCCACATAGATGGTATATACATACGAGTTGTATTTCTCATACTCATCTTAATCTGTCTGTACTTATCTTTTCTTGTAGCGTATATTTCATCTTGTAGCTTGGACTTGTATCTCTTCTTAAGATTCTTAGTAGTGACCTGTCTCTTCGTTGATCCTCTGCTATCAATTGGTCTCTCTTCTTCTTAAGATGTTGTTTAGGATGCCTTGGTTGTTAGTTTGTTCTTAGTTAACACCGCAAAACATTTTTTCAATGAATCCACATATTCATTTCTTTTTCTTAAGTCCAGACCTCAACCACATGGTGAGAGCCTAGCTTACTAATCTTCATTGGTCAGCAGCTGAATTGAAACTGACTAGACTAACTATATTCTCTCACACTAGCCTCACAGAAAGGAAACAGAGGCTCAAATTAGGGTTACAAAATGTCTGTCAATCTCTAACCACTGCTAATGGTTATATTTGAATTTGAATATTCTCTACACTAACCATGCATAACTGATAGTGTTATGTATTGATGGTGACATGGAGCCATGCGAGTAACCTGATATGTAAATTGGCACGGAAAGTTTTAAGCAAGAATTTTGAGTTAAATGAGAATGGAAAGTTTAAATGATTATCTGGCACACAGACACATGGAATGGGTTGATTGGACGAGCGGATGAGACATGGCAAAGAGGGGGAAAGGAGGAATGAGAGGTCAGAGTGTGAACTGAGTCTAGAGGAGAATTCGTTTAACAAGGCAAGACATGGATTTTTTTCCTCTTGGCAATTGTGATTTTGGGGAAAAAGAAGTGACCTTGTGTTATTACTAAAAACTCTAAATGGTACAGGCAAGATATCCCCAGACCCCCCCCACCAAGTTGGTGTCTAGACTCCATGACATCATAGAACTGCCAGTCAACTGAACAGCAGCCCAGCAACCAGGATTCCAGCCTTTCAAATTGTGATACAGCCCAGAGAGATAAGTATACAAATATTTATTTATCCACACATCATCACTCTATAGGAAGAAAGAGCTGTAAAGTAACAAATGTGTTTACATGTCACTTCTCCATTTGGAAATGAGTGCTAGACGTAACAAGAGTTGACATGTCATCAATCTCAGCCATTCTGACAAGGAGAGTGTAGTATTACAATAAGTAAGTCCATGAATTATGCAACAATACTACACTCTGATTCTAGAAGAACTTACAGATAGATATGTACAATTAAGGAATGTGAAAACTGTCACACTATTAATTATGAAGATTGATTGTAGGGTTTTTTTTTTGTTTGGAACTCAGCAGAAGATCAAAAGATAACAGCGGATGGAAATAATTGCTCTTTTGTTTGATGTTGCTTCACTTTGTTTTCTATACATAAGATATATATTATATATATATATATATATATATATACACATCACACACCCACACACACATATATATACACACATACATACACTCACACACACACACACACACATATATAATCTCATACACACACACACATATATACACTCACACACACACACATATACACTCAATCACACACACACACTCACACACACACACACACACATATACACTCACAAATGCATAATTACAACTCACACACACATTCACTCACACACACACATATACACTCACACACAGACACACACACACACACACATACATATACACTCACACACACACACACACACACACATACATATCACTCACACACACACACACACACACACATATATATATATATATATATATATATACATATATATATTAGCAGTTTTAATTAACATTTTTGCACCAGGTTTTTGAAAAGTGAACAGACATCAAAAGAAAGTTTGCAATGACAACAAATAAATGTTGTAAGCACCACATAACAAGTAAACTGGAAAAAGGCAAACAAAACAGACAGGTTACATAGATTTCACAGAATTCTAAAGATATATAATATATATATACATACACACACATGTATATCCTACATAAATAAACCATGTGAACTTTTCAGTTTGCTCTTTTTGTTTCTTTGTAAATGTTGTCATTTATAATCAGAAATGATATTTACCCTGATTTGAATGTCCAACCTAGAGATAAGCAGACAACAATCTTAAGTATTTAAGGAAGGCATGCTGCTGCTTGAACAGACACAATAATATCAACTGGAAATACTATGACAGAAATAAACATTTAATTACACTTATCCATATAACATAATCTGGACTTGATCTTATTGAAATCTATGGAAAGAATTGTAAGTTCAAATAATTCGTTAGTCACCATTGAAGAATTGAAGAAAATCACAGAAAAAGATAACGTTGAAATCTCTTCAAAAACTTTAGAAAAACAATTCCAACAAGTTATAAAGATGAGAAGTGCAGGCTATTGACGATGAATATTGGGAAAATTGTTTTCTTTTTTCAATTTTTTCATAACAGTACAATTTTGTTTTCTCCTCTTCGTTTATTTTTTCTTCTCATATTTAGTAAATTAAACCAATTCTTTCAAAATTGAGTTTTATATTACCTTTTTTTTAATAACTTAATATCATTAAAAATATGGTATCATAGCATGGATTAAATTCTAAAGAATACGTCAAATATTCAATATATGGCTATACATAAAATAAGTAAGTAAAGACATTGGGGTTACCCTAAAGTCCGGTATCAGCCAGCAGTAAGGTGGTCTATGCTTTTTCACAAGGTGCTAGATCAGAGATTGTTTTGGTGTAAGTGGAGTGGCAACACTACCATCAGCTCATTACTTTACGCACGGATTCTGTGTTAACTCATACGCTGAGTTGCCGAGGGCCCATATTGAACACCGAACCTTGAGGTTCCTAGTCAGAATCTCATCCGACTGAGCTAAACATTTGTGTGGGTGGATTTAGTAAAGAACTCTATATATTTGTGGCCTAATACAATTTTGGGACACTCTGTCCTTCCTAGGGCAGTAAAAATTCACCGACTGCCAGCTCTGACAAAAGTGTAAATTCGAGTACCTGTTGGGTATGGGTGATAACCTGTGTTGTTTAATGGAGGAATGCTTGTGGTTGACGCTGTCCCTAGAAGACAGAGTGGTCCAAATGGTAATTTAGGCAGCAAATATATAGAGTTTTTCTTTACCTAAAATCCTACCACACAAATGTTTAGCTCAGTCGGATGAGATTTGACTAGGAACCTCAAGGTTCGGTGTTCAATATGGGCCCTCGGACTCAGCGTATGAGTACACAGGAATCCGTGCGGTAAGTAATGAGCTGATGGTAGTGTTGCACTCCACTTAACACCAAAACAATCTCCTTGATTAGCATTGTGAAAAAAGCATAGACCACCTTACTTCTGGCTGATACCGACTTTAGGTAACCCCAATGTCCCTTTACTTACTTTTATTATTATGTATAGCCATGAATATTTGAATATTTTGCGTATTTCTTAGAATTAATCATGTATGATACCAGTATTTTTATATGATATTAAGTATTAAAAAGTAATATAAAACTCAATTTTGAGAGAATTGTTTAAATTTACTAAATATGAAGAAAATAACGAAAGAGGAGAAAACAAAATTATTTGTACTGTATGAAAAAATTTGAAAAAAATGAAAGCAATTTTCCCAATATTCATCGTCAATAGCCTGACCTCTCATCTTTTACTTGTTGGAAATTTGTTTTCTAAAGTTTTTGGAGATTTCAACGTATCTTTCTGTGATTTTCTTCAATTCTTCAATGGTGACTAACGAATATTTGAACTTACAATTCTTTCCATAGATTTCATAAGATTCAAGTCCAGATTATGTTTATATGGATAAGTGTAATAAATGTTTATTCTTTGTCAATAGTATTTCCATGTTGATATATTGTGCTGTTCAAGCAGCAGGCTCTTTCCTTAAATACTTTAAGATTGTTTGTCTGCTTATCTTCTAAGGTTGGACATTCAATCAGGGTAAATATCATTCTGATTATAAATGACAACATTTACAAGAAACAAAAAGACAACTGAAAAGTTACACAATGGTTTTATTTATGTGGATATACATGGTGTGTGTATGTATATATATATATATATTCCTTTAGAATTCTGTGAAATCTATGTAACCTGTCTGTTTTTTTGCCTTTTTCCAGTTTACTTGTTATGTGTGCTTACAACATTTATTTGTTGTCATTGCAAACTTTCTTTTGATGTCTGTTCACTTTTTCAAACCTGTGCAAAATGTTAATTAAAACTGCTAATATATATATGTATATATATATATATATATATATATATATATGTGTGTGTGTGTGTGTGTTGTGAGTGTATATGTATGTGTGGTGTGTGTGTGTGTGTGATGTATATGTATGTGTGTGTGTGTGTGTGTGTGTGAGTGTATATGTGTGTGTGTGAGTGTATATGTGTGTGTGAGTGTAATTATGCATTTGTGAGTGTATATGTGTGTGTGTGTGTGTGTGAGTGTGTGTGTGTGAGTGAGTGTATATGTGTGTGTGTGTGAGTGTATATATATGTGTGTGTGTGTATGAGTATATATATGTGTGTGTGTGTGTGTGTGAGTGTATGTATGTGTGTATATATATGTGTGTGTGTGTGTGTGTGTGTATATATATATATATATATATATATATTTATATATCTTATGTATAGAAAACAAAGTGAAGCAACATCAAACAAAAGAGCAATTATTTCCATCCGCTGTTTATCTTTTGATCTTTCTGCTGAGTTGCCAAACAAAAAAAACCCTACAATCAATCTTCATAATTAATAGTGTGACAGTTTTCACATTCCTTAATTGTAACATATCTATCTGTAAGTTCTTCTAGAATCAGAGTGTAGTATTGTTGCATAATTCATGGACTTACTTATTGTAATACTACACTCTCCTTGTCAGAATGGCTGAGATGATGACATGTCAACTCTTGTTACGTCTAGCACTCATTTCCAAATGGAGAAGTGACATGTAAACACATTTGTTACTTTACAGCTCTTTCTTCTATAGAGTGATGATGTGTGGATAAATAAATATTTGTATACTTATCTCTCTGGGCTGGTATCACAATTTGAAAGGCTGGAATCCTGGTTGCTGGGCTGCTGTTCAGTTGACTGGCAGTTCTATGATGTCATGGAGTCTAGACACCAACTTGGTGGGGGGGGGGGTCTGGGGGATATTTGCCTTGTACCATTTAGAGTTTTTAGTAATAACACAAGGTCACTTCTTTTTCCCCAAAATCACAATTGCCAAGAGGAAAAAAATCCATGTCTTGCCTTGTTAACGAATTCTCCTAGACTCAGTTCACACTCTGACCTCTCATTCCTCCTTTCCCCCCTCTTTGCCATGTCTCATCCGCTCGTCAATCAACCCCATTCCATGTGTCTGTGCCAGATAATCATTTAAACTTTTCCATTCTCATTTAACTCAAAAATTCTTGCTTAAAACTTTCCGTGCCAATTTACATATCAGGTTACTCGCATGGCTCCATGTCACCATCAATACATAACACTATCAGTTATGCATGGTTAGTGTAGAGAATATTCAAATTCAAATATAACCATTAGCAGTGGTTAGAGATTGACAGACATTTTGTAACCCTAATTTGAGCCCTCTGTTTCCTATTCTGTGAGGCTAGTGTGAGAGAATATAGTTAGTCTAGTCAGTTTCAATTCAGCTGCTGACCAATGAAGATTAGTAAGCTAGGCTCTCACCTGTGGTTGAGGTCTGGACTTAAGAAAAAGAAATGAATATGTGGATTCATTGAAAAAATGTTTTGCGGTGTTAACTAAGAACAAACTAACAACCAAGGCATCCTAAACAACATCTTAAGAAGAAGAGAGACCAATTGATAGCAGAGGATCAACGAAGAGACAGGTCACTACTAAGAATCTTAAGAAGAGATACAAGTCCAAGCTACAAGATGAAATATACGCTACAAGAAAAGATAAGTACAGACAGATTAAGATGAGTATGAGAAATACAACTCGTATGTATATACCATCTATGTGGAAAATCTAGAACAAACATGGGATATTACAGTGGATAGAAATTTACTAGTGGTAGTGTTGATGTTTGAACATTTCAGTTTATAAAGAAACCTTCTTCAGGACAATATGAAACTAGTCAAGGAGAAAAAAGATTTATGTTATTAAAAGATGGAAGTTTGGAAAAATGTGAAGAAAAGGTTCATAACCATTCATTGTTTAGTGCTCATAATTGAATATTAATGACATGATTGATACATGCAAAAGTGAAAATCAAAATGTGATTGGAACATGAAAATGTTGTGTACTTACACTATATACACTATTATACACCTTACACTATATAGATGCTTGATTAGCCACTTTTTTCACATTTCCATGAGAGAATTATGTAAAACACATGAAACTTATAGTAATAGACTTCTGGTGTCAAACTTGTGTATCATTTAGAAGGTTAACTAGAAAGGTCACAACTTTTTGCTGCTTCTGTCTTGGCAATAAATATGGTAATTATAAGAGAATTGCTGATTCACTCACTCTAATTTTATCAACCATCTGTTTCTACTCTTTATTATAGTGTCTCTCAGTTTATTGTCAACAATCTTTTACATATATATATATATATATTATATTATAATATCAAATTTTTACTTGAAGGCACTTACAACGCATGTATCACATAAAAATTCGATACTTTTCTTATAGAAAATGAACTTGACAAGTGTAATCCCAGCAAAGGAGTATCGAATTTTATGCGATACATGCGTTGTAAGTGCCTTCAAGTAAAAAATTTAATATATACTTTATTCAGCAACGTTTCCAAATAAACAAACATCCAAAAATCTTATTCACTTCGCCGAAGGGCATACGGTCTGTTTGTTGTTATTATTCTCTCAATAACGCCCCTTACCTATTATGGTAGAGGTGTGTAGTAGTATCATTTGACAAGCTTAATTTCGCTAGGATGGTCAGCTGTGTACTGTGGCCGAGGCGATAAAAGTGTTTCACTAGTGTTTCACTGTGTCTGCTGAAGTCCCGGTTTCGATTTCTGTCGGAGGGAATCGTTAGTATATACCGCTGATGAGACTTAATAAAGTCAAACAGTCTGTACGGTATTCTACACATCGAGCCATCCTTTGCTGGGATTACACTTGTCAAGTTCATTTTCTATAAGAAAAAGTATCGAATTTTATGCGATACATGCGTTGTAAGTGCCTTCAAGTAAAAATTATTATATACTTTATTCAGCACGTTTCCAAATAAACAAACATCCAAAAATCTTATATATATATATATATATATATATATGTGTGGGTCAGCTCAGTCGGTAGAGTGTTCGGCTAGAAACCACAAGGTTCCTAGTTCGATACCGGTCCTCACCAACTCAGCATATGAGTAGCACAAGGATCTGTGCAGTAAATAAGGAGCTGATGGTAGGTGTGGCGCTCCACCTCAGATGCCAAAAACAATCTCCTTAGTCTAGCGCTATTGAAAAGGGGATAGACTCCCTCGCTGACTGGCTGATACCGACTTTAGGCCGGCCCGATGACCTTACCATATATATGTATGATAAGTTATTGTTTCTGATGGTACTACACTAGTTACTGTTCTGTTTATGACAGAAACATCAACAGAGAAAATGTGACAACAGATTTTATATAATAAAATGCTGAATAAGAAAAAAATGCAGTAGAAAAAAAGAAAAGAAATATGAAGCAAACAACAGAAAAGTGAATTTTTTTTCACTTCAACACAAGAATTTTCTCTGTGCATTTTTCTTTCATTTCAAATTCAACAAGAAAGCCAAACACCACAAATGTTATTTTAGAAGAATCTATATAAATGTCTACTTTAATTTTTATGAATCTTGACATTATTCTATGTTTTTTCTTTAATAAATTTTTTGGAATAGAACAGAAATTTCTTGCAATTTTAACTTTATTGATATTTACTTTATATGAAAAAAAAAAGAAGAATTCTCATTTCCTTGTGTTGAAATAGAATGGAAAAAATTACAAGAAAAAGTCATATTTGAATTTCATTGTTTGAAATAAGTTTGATGTGTTAATATTATGGAAAAAAAAACAAACTAAAAAATGAACTAAATAAACATTTAATTTTCATTGTTTGAAATGAGTTTTATGCATCATTATTTTGTGAAAAAATAAAATGAACGAAATAAACTTTGTATTTCTAAGTTGATTTTACGATGCTGTTCAAACAGCAGAACACGAGCAGAACTGAATATTTCATTTGTCAGCCTATTTCCAATTTAGATGTTCAAATTGGAACGGAATTTTGACATTAATTATTGCTGTTTGCTTTTAGTATGATAAATCCAAAACAAAAATTGATAATGACTTTTATTTCATGTGTACAACATAATGAGAATGGAATAATGTGTTTAGCCATCAGCATTGCAGTCTCGGAAGACGATAATATAGTTCTTGTGCCCCGGAAGTTACAGCGACTCCTGTGACTGTGAAGTCCAATGTTCAAAAACCAGCCTCGACCACAGATGTTGCATGGGAAGGCTGTCCCTGCAGATGTTGATGTACCAGTGCTTTGTTGCTGCCACTTTCTTCTGGACCTCTTGGCTTCATGGTGTTGTGCCAGGGTGACTTCAGACATGAAGAGTCCACTTTTCATGTGTGAAGTCACCCTGGTGTACAACATAATGAGGATGCTTAAATAAGTCTTTAGCCAACGACACAGTTATTAGCTGAATTTTTAGGCGTGTGGAGTAATGGTTAGACTTGTAAGAATGAAGATAGGATGAAGCTGTTTGCATTTCACATAGCGCTAATACCCTTGGGAAAGGTATGCATCCAACTACTCTCCCTCCAACCATGGGTAAATAGTAGGGCAGACTGGACTCTTTAATCTTGGCTAGATAACCAGTCTAGGAGAAGGAAAACTCTGAATTCAAACCTATTAAACTCTGCTCAAGAAATTGACCTTGTGTCGCATCCTGCTTGTGTGGAGGCGTTGGTAAATATATATTAGCTGAATTTTGATCTGAAATTTTCATGCGATAATGTTCAGTTTGGGTGGTTAATAATCACGACTGAACTGACAAGATAAGAGATTATGTTGAAAGATATTTGTTGTGTAAAATAAATGCTAGGTTGGAAGCGTGTGGTGTAATGGTTAGAGTCATAGGAAATGGATTTGTCAACCTGAGTTCAAATCCTGGACAAAGCTACAGTTCACATAGCACTAATACCCTTGGGAAAGGTATGAATCCAACTACTCTCCCTCCAGCCATGGGTAAATAGTAGGGCAGACTGGACTCTTTAACTTTGGTTAGGCAACCAGTCTAGGAGAAGGAAAACTCTGAATTCAAACCTGTTAAACTCTGCTTGGGGTGGTCACTGATAGAATAGGCTCAGTCCTAGTTAGTGATCTATTTCATTAATATAATATAATATAATATAATAATAATAATATAATGGTCTTTTCACTATCAGGCTAAAGACGTATTAATGTTTTTACTAATACTCATTCACACACTTATGTTAAATTTTTCTGCATGATTATCATTATTACTAGAGTAAAAGTTTTGTTGCATTTTGGTATATGCTAGTTTGCAGCACAAGGTGTGTCAAAAAAGTATTGAGATTTTTTGTATTTTTTGACACACCTTGTATTCTAAAAAAAAAAAATGTTCCATTCATTCTTCATTTCTATCTTGGTAAATGTTGTGATGTTAGTTCAACAGTAAAAAAAGAAGTCAAGTCGAGGTAGGGTAAAAAGAGACAAGTGTATTTACAATAAGGTACAAGAACGGCTAGCTTGCCGCTAAACAGTAACAGTACGGTAACAGTACAACCTTTTCCCTCGGTGTCTCACTATTTATAGTGAGAACCGGTGTATATTCTCCACTGTAGGAATGGCCGGTATAACAGTAAATATAGCTTTAAACTTGGTACTTTTTTGACACACATTGTAATCTGAAAAAAATGAATGAATGGAATGTTATTTTTTTTTTTTTTTCAGAATACAAGGTGTGACAAAAAGTACAAAAAATGTCAATACTTTTTTGACACACCTTGTATATCCATTACAAGCAGTTCAATCCATGGAAGGTGCTTGTTGTGGTTGGTGGTACACTGACATATTGTGCACTGCTTCACATTGTGTGTGATTTTGAAAGGTGCACAAATCAAGATGCAATTCTAATTCAGGAAGGTTTTATGAGTTCAAACTGGGACAAAAATATTTGTTGTGTGACAAGTGAAGGTGCACAGCTGATATGAGTACAGTAACCAGATGATTGAAGAAAATTTGCTTGGGTTGCAAGAACCTCAACAATCACGCAAGGTCAGGTAGATTCTGAGGCTGTGTTCCTAGACATAGAGGCAAATCTGGCAAGTTCTCACAGTTCAGTGGGGTTAGTCACCTTCACAACGTTGTCAAAACATTTGACTCACCTTATTATTATTATTATTATTACTACTAGTACAAAATAAAAAACGCCATCCGGGTGATGTAAAAATAGATTTTTGAAATATATTGCCTGAGGGGTGGGAGTAAAATCAATGTCAGCGAGTTTGTACCCTAAGTAAGTAAAATCATCAAATTCATTAAAGGATTAAAAAATAAAACAATTTGAAATGTAAACTTTAAATACATATTTAAATAAAACAAACTATATATAGATATATAATACCAGTCATGTATTTATTAAAACTTATTTTAAAAAACAATGAGGACTGTCTAATGTTGCATGTTCAAATTTTGAGTGTATTTATTCTATGTTATGATGATTTTTGGTAATGTGACGTAAGCAGTGACGTAGTTTTTGTTACAGACAAAAACCGGAAGCGAATCTCCATTATTAATAGATTACTAGCAAATATATGCACCCTCTGGGTGCAAGTATTTAATTTTAATGTAATAAAATATTGTATTAAATTAGAAAGGCTAATGAAACTAAATAAGAATGCAGATAAAAAGATTTGAAACAGAGGAAGTTTAATCGAAAAATAGAACAACTGAAACTTACTTTTCCATCACTCCCGTCTTTCATTGCTAAATTTTCCAAATTTAATATTTTGTTGAAATAGGAAGTAAAGAATAAAATTACAGTTATTTCTTCTTGTTAATGGATTTCTTTTAAGATTTGTACACAAGGTTTTTGCTCATATTCATTAAAATAAAACCAAACAATGCAAAATCAATAATTCTAAGCACATATTTATCAAATCAAATTTTTAATATCAATATACAAACTAGCCTTTCCGTTCACAATGTAAACCGCTATTTTGTTGTATATATAAATACAATTGCATGCTATTAACATATAAGTAAAGTCGACGGGGCGGCCTGAAGTCGGTATCAGCCAGTCAGCAAGGGAGTCTATCCCCTTTTCAATAGTGCTAGACCAAGGAGATTGTTTTTTTAGCATCTGAGGTGAAGCGCCACACCTACCATCAGCTCCTTACTTTACCGCACAGATCCCTGTGCTATTCATACGCTGAGTTGGCGGGGACCGGTATCGAACTAGGAACCTTGTGGTTTCTAGCCGAACGCTCTACCGACTGAGCTAACCCGGCCCCGTCAACAGTATTAATAATCTAAAACAATTTTATTAATAATTGAGGTTTAAACAAAGTTATGGAGAATGTAACGTAAATAATAGAGGGGACTTGTGACTTGAATAGTTACAGACAGACAAACACACAATCTCTATTATAATAAGATTTTGTTAAAAATAAATCATGACCTGATGACCTGATGACCGTGTTTAAATTTGTTTAAATTATTGTAAATGAAGCCGTGTCACTGATGAACATTATAAATTTAACAAGTTTACTGTTTTGTATGAATTATTTCATTTTGACTCTCCATTGTTAGCAGAAAATTTTGTATTAAGAAAAGAGAGTTTGCACTTAACAAAATAAAACGTGAAGAATCTGCTTTTATTTGTTAAGAGAATCTAAAATGATGTCTTGATAATTATAATGTCACTTGCCAAATAAATAATTATTTGAGAGAAATGAACGTGTGAGAAGAAATAGAGGATTCTTTATGTACTTAAGTGGATGTTCGTATTTTTCAAAACTTAATGGAATCATGAACATTTTACTATTATTATTGTTTTTTTCTCATCTTGTCTTTTTTAAAACTTTTGAGTGATACATTTTGTCCAAAACAACAAATGAAAATAGAGAGAAAAAAAAAAGAAAAGAGAGATGAAATTTTATTTGCTTGTAAAATTGCTTTGTTAAAAACGGACAAAAAATTGATCACTTTTAGGAAATGCATCCAAGTTTCTATCCAGATTAAAATTGAGTTGTTAAATATATACAAGTATCAAGATTTTTTTTCTTTTTGACACACCTTGTATTCTGAAAGAAAAATGTTCCATTCATTAATTTTTTCAGAATACAAGGTGTATAAAAAAAGTACCAAGTTTAAAGCTATATTTACCAAGATAAAATGAAGAATGAATGGAACATTATTTTTTTTTCAGAATACAAGGTATGTCAAAAAGTACAAAAATCTCGATACTTTTTTGACACACCTTGTATTTATCTAACTTTGCTTAATCTGACCTAAGACAAAATTGCCAGACACTCAATTAGGATCTGAAGAATATCAATATCTACATCGATAGCAATGTAAGCAGAGTTTGTTGAGTTTCACCGTCTGACACTCGCCTTTCAATCTGCCCATGCCCAAAAATCTGTCTTGTTTTATGTCAGAATTCAGGCTCTTATGAAGATTCCGCAGTTTTTGCAGAGCACAGGCAATCTTATATCACTTCTGTCAGGGGGACAACAGCATCCACTACAGGTTCATACTAGTAAATCGTCCGCAAGACTTTTTTTTAATGGTAGAAGAGTTCCAATTACCATCAAATTGGTAAGACAAGGCAACAAGGAAGCCATAACTTGACATGGATCTTACCTTGTTGCAAGCCTACTGCAGAAAAAGTATGGAAGTCTCTCATGTGTTGGGCACTCCTTTCACACACAGCATTTTGTGGATTCACCAATTCTGTCACAGTCCCTGTCTTCCATTCACTTGTGCACCTGTTCGGCTGATCTCCAACTAGCATGATGTCTCCTTTCAGAACAACAGAAGAAGCCTGGCATTTAAAGCAGAGATCCTCATGTTGCATCATCTGACGCTCGTCTTTTAATTTGCTTGTGCCCAAAAATCAAAACCATTTTATGTCAGAATTCCGGCTATCATGCTGATTCTACTGCGTGAGAATCTTTACAGTTTTTGTCCTGTGAAGAGCACATGTGTTCTTATATCACTTCTGTTGGGGAGACAGAATGAGTCCACTACAGATTCATACTAGTAAATCATCTACAAGACTTTTTTTTTAATGAGACCGGTAGAAGAGTTCCAATTACCATTGAATTAGTAAGACAAGGCAACAAGGAAGCTGTAACTTAATATGGATCTTACCTTGCTGCAAACTTACTGCAGAATGCCAGAGTATTTATGAAGTATCATAACATCATAGAAACCAAGCAGCCAATCAGGACTCAAGGAATGGAATCACCCAAATATACGAATGGAATATTCCTGAGTTCCATAAATACCAGCTGTTTTGGGCACCAGTCAGTAGTGCTTACTTGCTGTTATTCAAACCAACAGCATACTCAGATTGCAACACAGTTGGATGCTAATCACCCAACAAATTTCTACTGGATATTTAGTTGGTTGTTTTTCTAATTTTCTGATTTTGTAGTCATCTCTTCTTGGGTTATTTTATGCAAAAGTTAGTTTAAGAATATTCAGAATTCTTGTATTTCTGCCATAAATTACCCAGAATGCTAAACAGGATTATAACAGCTCTTGCCTACGGCCAATGAGAGAGAAAGTTTGTTGTCAAGAACGTCCAAAACTTTTGTTGATCCCATGAGACAACACTGAGGAGGCATATTGGGATGTGCTTACCATATATTGCTCAAATAGTACAAAAATATATCTTCACAATCATTTTAAACTGGTAAACACATCAGATGCACCACATGGGTGTGGAGAGGATACTATTTTGGGCTAGGAAAGTAGATCCAACTGTCTCTAGAGAAGTTGTGTGCAAAGTAGTATGAGTGTGCTAGCAATACCAATCAATCGATCCCTTGCCAAGTCGACATGAGGTTGGGGGGGGGGAATTCATGTCTCCAACAATTGGGTCAGTCTAGCAAGGGACATCATGCATTACTGTAACAGTGCATATCTGGCCAATGGTAAATTGTGTGCCCAGTAGAATAGCTGTATGACGAGAGTTGAGTTGAGAAACAAGGGTGGCGATTACAGCGTTGTTAAAGCTATTCTTGGAGAGAGGTTCAGTGGAGGAGAGATTCTGATGGACAATGGCACTGCTTTCAAGTCAGTGCTGGATAGGTGGAATGTATAAGCATACTACAGGGCAGCATATAGACCTAGTGGAAACCTAGAGAGACTCCACAAGACTGTGAAGGCAATAGCTGGCCCTTCCAGCTATCACCACTTGGGAGGCAATTTAGTGGTACATCATGTCCTCTCAGGTAGGCCAAGGAAAGGATTCTGTACGGCAATGAGCAATATTTTGGTACGAGTCGAGTCATCTACTGTTCATTCCTTAAGAGGAAGAAGAGATGAAGCAACCTGGTTCAATTCAGATTGGAGAAGAAGTCTGGATAAAGCCGCTTGATGCTCGCTGTACGACACAATGGGAGTGGGGAATGGTAACTGGAGTGCAAACACTGAATAACATCTCTGTAAATGGAACCCCTCAGCATATCCTTGATGTGCGACGAGTGATTGGCTCCCTGAATGACGATGAAGGTACTGTGGGGCAAGGTGATAGTGACAGAGTTGTTCCAGCTCATATGTCAGGAATAAAGGTGCATCCACCTTACTGGTCACATAACTAAGTGATGTAAGGATGATCTTGAGATCAAGTGGGTGTGTGGCCAAAAAAAAAAAAAAGGACTTACCAGCATGTTGGAGGCTAGGCATGTGGTTGAAGAGTATTTGATGGCATACTGAAAAATGAAGAAGCCAGGTGCCTTCTTATAGGAGAGTACAGATACATTGTGGGTAAGTGGGTTGGGATAAAAGACACCTACTTACCCAACAGGCGATGGGTCATTCAGTGAACAAGGAAAAAAACAGGGAAGAGAAAGGAAAGAAATACAGCAGAGATCAAGTTTTTTCTTGCTAAAAAGTGACACCCAAGAGATACGACCTAGGAAATGACAATTTTATTAAGAAATAAGTAAAAAAGTAAAGTCGTCGCGGCGGCCTAAAGTCAGTATCAGCCAATCAGCGAGGGAGTTTATCTCCTTTTCACTAGCACTAGACCAAGGAGATTGTTTTTTGGCATCTGAGGTGGAGCACCACACCTACCATCAGCTCCTTACTTTACCGCACAGATCCCTGTGCTACTCATACACTGAGTTGGCGAGGACCGGAATCGAACTAGAAACCATGTGGTTTCTAGCCGAATGCTCTACCGACTGAGCTAACTTGGCCCTTGAGAAATAAAAAATAAAAGTTTACATATCATATGGTGTGGATGATTTGCATACTGGTTTTAACAAGCGCTGGTTTAACAAATAATTACTTGATGATATTGATTTCTAATATTATTGTCTTGTTCTTAAATATATGAAAATCAATTCTATGCATAATTTTATATAAAAATCAATTAAAATAAAAATAAGTGTAAAGTTTTTATATATGTTGTTATTTAGTTTTGTTAGTCTTTTTAATTTAAAATAATATTTTATTATGTGAAAACTTTTTTTTCTTGCACTTAGAGGTTGGATTTTTTTCCTAATTCATATAATGTATTCTCCTATCTAGACAGTTAAAAAAATTTCTCTTTTTTGTGTGTGTGAATGTTGTGTACTAACCGTGACACTATATCATGTTATACCTCATTTTTTATTTTTTGAAAATGTCATGTGTACTAACATCTTATTATGTTACAACACCTTACACTATATAAATGCTTGATTAGCCACTTTTTTCACATTTCTATGAGAAGATTGTGTAAAACACATGAAACTTAAAGTAATAGACTTATGGTGTCCATAATTCTACTATTTTATGGGTTTTATACTTGCTCTGCTTAATAGCACCAAGGATTCTTTTTATGCAAAAACTTTTCTTATTTGAATTTCTTCTATCATTATTGCCCTAACAACGGCCATTTCTCTGTATACTTAAAAAAGATTTATATTTTTTCTATTATTATTATTATTTTATTTTGTATTTAAAATAATAATAAATAGAATACAATGTGTACAAGGACAATCTCTCGGTTGAAACACGTGTTGGCACTCCAGTAAACAATTTTTATCCATTCAACATTTTCTTTCCTTTATTTATTTATTTTTTTAAAGGGTTATAGGGATTTTAAATTTAACTGCTGTATTTTAATCTTATTTAACGATGGTTTATATTGTTTGATGTATAGAGCTTTGAGTATTTAGAGTTTTTGTTTGTTTTTTTCTTTATGCAGAATGTGTGTATTTTCTTACTTCTTAAAAAGTTGACCCGAAGGCTTGAAAAGATCAAAAATAAACTTGTTAAACAGGAGACATCTGTTTTCTTTAATTCTATATGTATAAACAAAAGAATACTGCCAAAATATACATACATACATATATATATACATATATATATATATATATATATATATATATATATATATATTAAGAAATTTGAAAAAACAAGTGTTCCAAAAATGAGATGAATTTATTTATCAATGCTTAAACGTTTTGGTTTCTTTAAACCTTCATCAGAATGTATTAAGGGGTGAAGAAATTGATGGATGTTTTATAGATGACAGGAGATAAAAAAAATTATCTCCTGTCATGTCATCTATAAAACATCCATCAATTTCTTCACCCCTTAATACATCCTGATGAAGGTTTAAAGAAACCGAAACGTTTAAGCGTCGATAAATAAATTCATCTAATTTTTGTAACACTTGTTTTTTCAAATTTTTTAATATTGTCGGATTTATTTCCATATTTACTCCCATATATATATATATATATATAATATATATATATATATATATATATAATGAAAATTCAATCTAATTTTGAAAATTCAAATCCTGCCTTGTTTTTGTTTTTATTTATATCAAATTTAAAAGCAGACAGTTTCTATTGTATACCATTTCTTTCTTTAGTGACCTTTGACATTACAAATTTGACATTACACTCAAAGCAGAGATACATTTTTATCAATGTAAAAAGAATATTAAAACTCAAGTGAAAGATTTATAAATGCAAAAAGTTTTCATTTGTGTCAATTCCAAACATTTTTCTATCATTGCAGATTCTTGGGACTGTGTTGCTACAGTATTTTTTATTGACACTGCTCATAATATCATCTCATATGTGGAAACAATTTGGAGAATTTTAAAACCAGGAGGATTCTGGGTAAATTTAGGTAAGTCAAGAAAATTATCTTACTTCTTTTGTATCTTCATCCTCTTGTTTCAATGAGGAAACGGCTTTTGTCAAAATTACATGCAGATATGTCACGTGTTTTACAGGTTTGAATTCAGATTTTTCCTTCTAGACCAGTTGGTTTACCAAAGTTAAAAGCCCTGTCTATCCTAATATTTACCCATAGCTGCAGGGAGGATAGCTGGATACATGTATTAATATATAAACATTTCCTAAGTACGAGGGTGATTCAAAAAGTAATGCCATTTTGTTTAGGACAGGTATAATTACCAACACAGAAACATGTATCATACATCAAAATGAAGCTGGTCTGCTGTGGATCACATCCCTACTTCACCACATAGTCACCGTTTCTCTCAATCGCAATGTTCCACCTTTGATTGAGAGCAATAATTTTTTTTTACCATTAGAACTAGATTATAAAACAGTAATTTTCAAAAAAAGATTATATTCAAACTTTGGACTGTGTTATATTTAATAGCAGGTGTAATCATATTGGCTAACGGTTACTGAAGAAGGCAGACTTGATATTTACCCAGATTGTTTGCCATGTGTAGGATGTTTTCACTAGTATGGGGCATCCAGCAATGATCAAACTCGGTATTCAGTTGTAAAATTCTGTTGACTCTAATTGTGTTAAATTAAAATAAAATGAAAATACCCACAAAAAAATATATTTTAAAAGTGTGTGTGTGTGGGGAGTAAAATATTTACTTGTCCATAAAAAAACATAGGGGTGGCTCTAAAATATCACTTTCTTACCGCATTAAATTGTTGATTTTAACGCCTTCAAACCACTAAAATTATTAAGTTATTTGTTTTTAAAAAAAAGCCTTCAAACCACTTTTGAAAATTTAGGGGGGGGGTCAAATATTTATATTTACTTGTCGAGAAAAGACTAGAAGGAGGGGGGGGGGTAAAATATCGCTTTCATATTGCATTAACTTTTGTGAAAAACACCTTCAAACAGCTAGGGAGTTCAATAATAGCATGGGTCAAATTTTCAGCAGGCACCAGTTAGTGTTTTTTACGGCAGGAGGTCAGGATGCATTTATGTGATATGCACTGTATTATTTTTAATGACATAACTTGTTCTTTTCTCCTGATGGTAATTGGGAAGTTTCATATATGTGCTTGTATACTGTCCATTTTATGGTAAGCAGACTTTGTTCAAAAAGATTTCCATTGTGGGGTTTTGAGAGTAAAATATTGTTAGGACAGAAGATTAATGAAAATTCTTCTAAATTGATAATTTTCTTTTGCAGTTTAAAAAACCCCCCAGAAATTGACACTTTACTCTCCCCAAAATATGGTATGACTGATTGTGAAAAGTAATCTTTGATAACACAATATACATTTTTTCCACCTTTGGTCATAACACACTTTTGTAGAATTACATTTTGAAAAATGAACTCTTTTTCTATTTTCACCTCCAATTAATTGAATTAATTTCATTTGTGTTTTGTGTTTTCCTTTTCCGCATCTCTTTTAGTTTTCTTCTCCTGGTGAGAAATCATGTCGACTGTAAATTTCCTAATGCAATTATAATTACTATGTCTGTCTTTTGTGAAATGCTAGTTTCATTGTCGTCACAACGTTGAATGTACTACCAATTTAAGATCTGACTCTAATACAATAATTCTTTACTTTTCAAACCATTCAGAATTTAACAGTTGTGACAAATACCTGGCTTAGAGATGACAGGTAGTTGCAGCATTTCTCAGTGGTGCCTAATGATCGGTGTTCAAGACTTGCTAAAAGTCAAGATCTTAACTTTTAGGAGGCAAACCTAGGCTGGTTTAGCTCAGTCAGTAGAACACTTGCCTAGGAATCGCAAGGTTCCTACTTCGATACTGGCCCTCAACAACTCAGTGTAAGAGTTGCATAGGGATCTGTGCAGTAAAGTGAGAAGCTGATGGTAGGTGTGGCATTCCATTGCAAAAACAATCTCCTTGGTCTAGTGCTAGTAAAAAGAGATAGACTCCCTCGCTATATGGCTGATACTGACATTAGGTCATCCCATTGACTTTACTTACTTATTACCCTATTAATCTCCATAATGCTTTCCAATCGATAAAAGTAAGCTAAGTAAATATTCATTTATATTTTTCTTTTAATCTAATGGCCATTGTTTAACTCTTGCCTTAATTCCCAAACATTAACCCTTTCTTTCTCATTTTCAATGCATTTCTTTTATACATTTATTAGCAAACCAACATTATTGGCCTCATCAAACATAAGGCTTCATTTTGTCAGTAAAACTTCATTAATTCCTGAATAGTGACAATATCTTTCTTGTGGTAATTCAATACATTTCTATAATAAAATCATCTCTTAAGTTGAGAGAGGAAAGTATCAGTACCATCGTATGAAACCTCATCTTCCATGATGGTATGTGGCCCCGTGTTCCATGATGGTTGAAACCCCATCTTCTATGATGGTATGAAACCCCATCTTCCATTTCATATTACTCAGTTGGAAGCAGATTATTGATTTTTAGTTGAGATCCTTTTGGTTAAAATCATTTAAAAGAACAAAAACAAAACAATATATTTGGCTTTAATTGTTTGATATGTTGGTCAGTCGATGTTTGTGAAAGTTGTACATAGACAAAAGGTGTAGAGATGAGTGAACATTATTTTATTAATGACATTGTCCATTAGGATTTGTTGTTAAGTGAAAAGAACAATAAGAACAATAAGAATAAGAATAAGAATAAGACTATTATTTGGAAATCTTGTGAGAAAGTAAGAATTGATATGGGGCTGATAATAAAAGAAGTTTTCATTTTGTTTTTTTAGTTAATTCTTTTTAAATTCTCTTGCTACATGTGTGTGTCTACAAGACAAAGAAGAAAACAAAGCCCAAAACTGTTGAATCAAAAGTAATTAAGCTCCTTGTTATTCACTGAAAACTTGGTGAATTGAAGAATCCTTCATCTTGGAACAAATAAAAATGCTGACACCTTTTCTCTATTTGCAAACAACCACTGAGAATATTGACCCTTGTACACATCTATGCAAGTTACCACTTTATTGCTTTCAATGTTTGTGCAGTAAAGATTTTTTTTTCTTCTTTTCACCTTCTACAGGATGCCCCTTCTTCCCACCAAACACCCTTTTTTTTGTCTTCTTTTAACAAGATGAAAATTAGATGGGATTTTACTTGCATGACCCAAGATGTCATGAATTTGCATTTGGCTTTCTCTTGATTTTCCAAGAGGTTTTTTTTTTTGTTCATACACACCCAACTCCTCTCCTCCATTCTTTTATCTTTTCTTTTAATCTCCAGTCCACCTTCCACTCTCCCCCCCCCAATTTGTGACGAGTCTTTTCCAAAACCATCAAGATTATATTTGCTCAGACATGTTAACTTTTTTGTCACTGGATTAATCAGAAGACAAAAAAAAAAAAAAAAGAAAAGAAAAGAAAGAAAGAAAGGAAATGGCCTCTGATTTTTGAAAAATCTGAATTGGAGACTTTTATTTCTAATCAGATCAGATCAGTGGTTATGCCTTTTGCTGTTTTGACCATTCCAGAAAATCTGCCATTGGAATCTTTGAATTGAATGGGAAAGAGCAAAAAAAGTTTGGTTGGAGGAAATTTGGACTCAAGGGGGAGGAGGAGGAGGAGGAATCAGTAAGTGTGTGCTTGTTGCAAGTTTCATTCTAGTCAAGATAGATAAGTAACCTCTCATTAGTTTCGGTGGACAGATGATATTGTCATTTTGAAATTCCAGCCTGTGATGTCTTTGACTTTCCACTGTTGTTGCTGGAAGTTCCAGCAATTTGGTTGTGGCTTTCATTTTTACGAATGTAGAAAATTTGAATAAAGAAAGAAAAAATGTCTTTCAATGGAAGAAAAAAAAAAAAGAAAGATTCCCCAGCTGTGTTTGTCAGGTTCAATCTAACATTTCATTTATTTATTTAATTAAACATTTTTATTAAATGTATGCTTTTCAAACTTGGTAGAATCTAAATTTTTTCTGGTAAGAATTCCTTGAAGATAGAATTTTATTCTAGACTTCTTTTGGAATCAGCATTGCAATTTTTATTTTATTTTATTGATTTTTGTATTTACCAAAATTTTCCAGATTGAATTTTGTTGATGTTCACAGAAAACTTTTTTGTTTCAATTTTGAATGAAATCTATGATATTTTAAAACAAAGTTATTTGTTATATACTTGTTCAACATCAGGTATATAAATGGAGAGAGAGAGAGAGAGAGAGAGAGAGAGAGAGAGAGAGAGAGAGAGAGAGAGAGAGAGAGAGAGAGAGAGAGAGAGAGAGAGAGAGTAGTAGATGAGATGATGGTCTTACTTGTTAAATTCTGCTTACTGTTTCTAACTCGGATGCCATCTTCTTCAGGTTGACTTCTCTTCGGGGCTTTCTGTTAAGGGTTGGTTCTTCTTCTTTTCCGTGTTGGGCTGGTTATTTTTTGTTTGAATTAATCAATTAACAAGACTTGGTTGTTTTCTGATAAAGCTTTTATTTAACAACCCAGCCCAGGATTCAACCACACAGTGAGTTGCAAACCCTAAGAGACATCCTCTCTCGTAGAGTGGTGGCTCACATCTGACTAACTATCTTGCGCCTAATCATGCATTTTTCAAGGGGTCGAGTACAAAAATTACTAACCGCTAATAACTGTCAGGTAACTTTCCATTGGACCTCGTATTTCTGAACCTAACAGACCCTAATTCAAATATTCTAACTACAGGTACGTACATAAATCATAACCTGATTATGAATTTATGTAACATATTCATTATTCTCCGATCAAGTTTTGCATATTTTTATATCATAAACAAAATTAATTTTTTGTTAGTGTCTCTAAGACATAATTGGTTTAGATTTCTTTAATGTAGATATAAATAAAATATACAAGAACAGAGATGCTGATAGATATGCGTCCTGTGTCCATGATGCACAAAAATCTAAAAGGACACAGTAAAATCGTATCCATGCATCCCAGTGTTTTTCTTCCCTGACCATTTCAAGCCAACTGTAAATACATTTCAATACAAGGTTACAAGGTAGGAGTTAGACGGCTTTAGTTGTTTCCCCAGATCATAAATAATCTATGCAGGAGTTTAAATAAAGATTTTTTTTCTTCTGTTACCATTTCAAGCTAACTGTAAATACATTTCAATATTTTTTTGAAATAAATTACACAGGATAGGTTACAAGGTAGGAGTTAGACGGCTTTAGTTGTTTTCCCAAATCATAAATAAAAACCCTACAATCTATTAAGAACCTTTAGTTGCGACCCATTAATTTTCCCGGGACTCATTCAAATAAAATACGTATGTCATCATGATGTACTAAATCAAAAAGCTATCAACATCACTGCAAGAATTAAATTTCATTTTTACATAAGAAATTTTTCTTTTTTTCATTTTTAGTTAAAATCCTAACATTTTAATTGGTTAATTCTCTTTTAATCTTTTTAGCTAAGAGTCTGTTTTCTTTTTATCCTCCTAACATTTTTGTTAGATCCTAGTATCCCTGATGAGTGAACTGAGAAAATAGGGTTTATTAATTTGTTCAAAATTCTGAAATGAAATGATAATTTTATAACAGTATTTTTTTCTCTTTTTGGTGAGTGAGTATTTTCTGTTGAACAAGCATGATTCTTTTTTTTGCAGGAGTTTAAATAAAGATTCAGTGCATATCACATTGGTGCATCCTGGCCTTCTGCCCTAAAAAATGCTAAGCACAAAAACTGCTCAAAATTTGACTTGTGCTAGTAACAAACTCCCAGCTGTTTAAAGGTGTTTTTCCCTAAAAGTTAATGCGATATGAAAGCAATATATTAACACCCCAAGTCTTTTCTTAACAAATAAATATGAATATTTTACCCCCTATCACTTAAAAATTTTTTTTTTTAGTGGTTTGAAGGTGTTTTTATCGACATCATTCATCACCATTTTGGCAAATGTCTTTTGGTTAAGTTTGTAATTTATAAAAGCTTTCAGTATTGTG
This sequence comes from Doryteuthis pealeii, assembly GCA_023376005.1. Classification (NCBI taxonomy): domain Eukaryota; kingdom Metazoa; phylum Mollusca; class Cephalopoda; order Myopsida; family Loliginidae; genus Doryteuthis; species Doryteuthis pealeii. The sequence continues at coordinate 406,542 of CM042157.1, forward strand.
TATTGTGTCACTGACACAAAGAAATATACGACTGGGGTAGGATGGATGAAAATGCTTCTACTAAGTCATATTAAGTTGAAAGAGGAATAAAATCAAACCTTTTTCTTTATGTACACAGATGTGTTGCTATGGCTAGGGGGTGGGCAAATGAATCCCTTTTTTTTTTCCAAAAAATTGTGTAAGATGAGTCTTTTCTATGGCCATTTTGGCTGCTGCTGACAGTTCTGTTTAGGTTTGTTTTTTTGATGATTTTCAAAATGGCAGCTGGAAATCCTTGTTTTTTTAAAAAAGAAATGGACAATACGAGGGGCATTCAATAAGTAATGCCCCTGACCCACTTCCCATAGCAGTAGAGCACAGTTTTTAGTCTTTTTCTACATAGGAAACCACCCAGAGTTACGCATTTATCCCATCGTTTGATGCAGCTCTGAGACCGTTTTTGTAGAACACCCCAGGTTGGTCCTCCAACCATGACGTGACTTCAAAAATCAAGTCTGGATCATCTGGGAAATGCTTTCCTTTCAAAAACAACTTCATGGCTGTGAAGAGGTGAAAGTCAGAGGGTGCAAGGTCAGAAGAGTAGGGGAGATGGGGGAGTAGTTTATAGCCGCACGCCTGTGCTTCTGATCTGGCGATACGCGAGTTGTAGACCGGAGCGTTATCCTGCAGGACTTGACTCAGTTCAAACACCTGTAAATCAGAAACCACAATTATTTCAGAGCTGTAATTTGCCGCTTAATCTATATAGATATAAATAATTGCACATGCAAAATTTCAGCTAGATCAAACAACTGGAAGTGGGTCAGGGGCATTACTTATTGAACACCCCTCGTATATGACTTAATAATGGTGTAATATAAAAAAAAAAAAAAATCATCAAATTCGTAAACAGCCGTAAAAATGAGTATAGAAAAGACTCATCTCATAAATTCAACCTCCATTTGCCGACCACTAGTATCGGCCACTAATTGTTACCTTGCAGTCATCAGAAAATTTATCCTGCAGATAAAAGCAGATAATTCACATCAGTTGTTAGACATTCTTTGTAGTAAGTTCAATCATCATACTCTGTTGTTTGTTGTTTAAAATAATCTTAGTAAATATTTATATAAAAATCATTGATAATTCTCATCTACATTTAATTCTGATCATCAAGTGTGGATTTGGTTCATAAAAAAAGTTAAATTATTTATTGTTCCGTCTCTTGATTTGAAATTGCTTTGAATTTTGCAATCCATTTGCAAAAAATAAATTCTCAGGAAAAATCTCACTTTAATTTCATCTTAAAATTTGAATTTGTTTATTCTCCACTGAATTGGTATTTATTTTTCCAGTGTTAGACAGATATATATATATATATATATATATATATATATATGATTGCAGATATATATGAAAATGATTAAAATTAAGCTTGGAGAAAATAGTTAATATTTTTTTTCTTATATTTCAAAGTCTTTTTCTTTCTAAACCCTGAAGAAATTCATTTCATTCTCTGCACTTGCTGGACTCTTGATTTGGTTCCAAAAGCTTAAAAACCAATTCTACTTGATTACCACTCAATCTTTTAGTCTTATAGATTCTCCTATTTTTTATTTTTGACTTTTTAATTTTTATAGTTCTTCTAAATGGAAATCTTTTAGATTTCTGATTAAATTCTTTTGATTTCATTATTTGTTAATTTTTTTTTACAATCTTTCTTCTATATTGGATTAAAATCATTTTTTTAAACTTTTCACTAAAATACTTAAAAAGGAAAAAAGTTTTGGTTGAGATAAGAATTGAAAATTTATCCTCAAAAAAAAAAAAAAAAAAAAAAGGCAACAAAACACAAAAACCAAGAAACCAAATAAAAAATCCCAAAACAGAAGAAATTTCTAAAATCTGCAAAGGAAAATCTTCTCTTTTATTGAACTGAGTGAAAATAGTTGGAATGAGTTGAAATAAGTTGCATGTGATTTTTATCCTTGCTACATCGTCGCTCTTCGTCAATGAAATTGATAATTGGTACTTTATATTTACAAAGCTAGATGCAATATGAAAGATTGTGTTTTGACAATCTGCCAACTGGGGAGGTCCTTTCTGTCTAGAAAATAGACACTAGCTTCCATATATGAGGGTGAGTAAAAAAGTAATGCCATTTTGTTTAGGACAGGTATAATTACCAACACAGGAACATGTATGATACATCAAAATGAAGCTGGCTCTCTGTAGATCACATACCTACTTCTCCACATCATTTCTCTCAATAGCAATATTCCATTTTTGAATGAGAGCATGTATCCCTGACTCATAAAATTCTGTTGACTGTTCTTTGAGCCACTTCTTCACTACAGATTTCACTTCCTCATCACTGGAATAATGGGGCTGAAGAGATGACTGATTATTCCAGTGAAGTGGAAGTGAAACCTGTAGTGAGGAAGTGGCTCAAAGAACAGTCAACAGAATTTTGACATCATCAATGACTTGACCAATCCAAACTTTACATTCTCACATTGACAGCAAACTAGGATGAAGATAAACACCAAAAATTAATGAAAAGTTTTGTTTTCGTATCTCCAAATAAATAATGGTTTTATGTTGAAGAGAAATAGAAGTGTAAAAGGAGAGTTTAAGAGGGGGTGGAGTGAAGGGTCAGTGGAGAGTGATTAATTGTTTTAAACTAATACTGAAAGGTAGAAAGAGAGATTGATTTCTCTTCCCCCCCTCCTCCTCCTCCATGGAAGGTGATGAATGAGAAGAAAAACAAAACTGACTGAATGATAACTTTATACACAGATAAGGCTGAAAAGAAGGAGAAGGTGAAAATCTTGGAACACAGATTATAAAAAAGTTTAAAAAAAAAAGAAAAAAAAAAGAGGAATACTTGTAAAAAAAAAAAAAAAGAAAATTCCAAAAAACAAGCAAAAGCCGAATGAGATGTTTGAAATGAAATCAGATAAGCAATAGGGAATGTTGAGATAGAGTTTAAATGAATGACTAAGAAGATAAATAAAATGGCTGCCAGTTTTGTCTTGGAGGAATTTGATTTACTTAAAGACAGTCTGACAGATTGATGGACATTTTGCTTGATAGTACTTTCATGACTTGTATTAACAGTAGATGGTTTGCTTGATAGACTTGTTGATGAATGGACTATGAAAGAATTAGTAGCCTGTCATCAGGGAACGGCCAACACACTGTGATCAACTGGTAAACAATGATTCAACACTTTGTTTCTTTGTTTTTTTCTTTTTCTTTTTCTTATTTTTTTCTTTTTTCAATTTCATTCTTTTCCTTTTTTCCATTTTCTTTTACTAATTTTTCTTTTTTTATTCTTTTTTTTACTTTTTCTTTTTTTCATTCTTTATTCTTTTCTATTTCTCTCATTTTTTTTTCTGTTTATTTTCATTTTCATTTGATTTTTATCTTTTTAATTTTTTAAAAAGCCTTTTCTTTCATTTTATAATCAAAGAAAATATTAAAAAGAAAACCAAAATTCTTCAAAGAAAGGAAATTTTTTCACCACCCCAAAGAATAAAGATGTAAAAACAAAACAAAAGAAAGACAGAAAAAAAAAGAAAATATTTCAAATAAAAAGGAATTAATGTTCAAATAAACATTTTTTTCTCTCTCTTTTGATTAACTTAGAAATAAATTGTTGGCCATTGAATGAAACGTTGTCCAAAGAGAAATGACAAATGCTCAAATCTGTAACTCTTCTTATAAGGAATTGTCAAAAGAAGAAAACATTATTTTTATTTTGGACTTGTTCCATTTTCTTTTAAATTGATCCTTTGTCCCTTTTCCATTATAAAGTGGAATTAGATGAAAGATGTTTTAGCATCTCTTGAATCTTCAAGGAATCCAATGTCATTGGAGTAGTGTGAAACATCTGCACATGAAGAGACTGTATTTTCTGATTACACCATCAGTATTGGTACAGACACAGCGTTGCCGGGAACCACGTACAAATCTTCAGGGGTGAGAAAACCACAAGTTAGTTTGTCCCATTTTTTATTGCAAAGTAGACTGCTGATACATGATCATTTCTCAAACCTGTAACTTTTATTATCATAAGGAATTGTCAAGAGAAGAAAATGTTATCTTTATTTAACATATACACTATTAATATTTTCAACCTAAAATAATTTTTAGTAAATAGTACTTTCCTGTCCTTCATGAAAATCTACATTTTATTTATTTATTTTTTCTAGTATTACACTATAAATAGTTTATTTAAAAGTATATTAAATGTATTTTTTCTTGTGCATGACGAACATTCAATTAAGGTAAAGGATAAAATAAGTATTTTCAGTTGGAGGTCAATGTACAATAGTAAAATAAATTAGCACTATGAAGTGAGTAATAGTAACAGAATACAATACTAGGGTGGGGATAAAAAAAAACCACTATAAAACCAAAATAGCAATATGAAGACCGTAATAGTAACAGAATATAATAGAAGGGGGGGTCCAAAAAAATCACCTTAATATACAACAGTTCCGGTGTTGTGGACGGCCTCCTTAGCTGACCAGAAATGAAAAACCAAGGAAAAAGATCTCTGCCTTTTTAAAAATTATGGCACATGCTGTGGCGTGGAGGAGGATGCTATTGGCTGGCGGTACTCAAAGCAAGTAGCACTGGCCAATGGGAAGCCACCACCCAGCCTCGGCATGGCCAAATAATCTCTTATAAAATAACACTGACACAAAATGCCATATACAAAAAGCAAAGCCACACAATGCAGTAGCAGGATATTGCTGGGACGCAAGCTTGAAATTTTAACATTTTGGACTGGGTCACCTGTGCGAACCAGTATAATATTGAAAGACCCGAAACTGGTAATGATCACAGGAAAAACATTACTGATGATACATCCAAGCGCATCTTAAAGATGTATTTTCCAAACAGTATCTCTATACAGATCAAATTCTATTAAGTAATTCATTTGATAGTTTTCATAAAAATTCCTCCTAAATTCTTTTTCTTACCATTATTTCTGAAATCATCCAAATCAATTTAAATTTTTTTCTTACACTTTTTGCTCAGATTAGGCAATTTGTACCAAAAATATAAAATTGGACGCTAAATAGAATATAAAATAAACAAGAGAAATGAAACGACAGTACTCCAAGTTTGCTAATATGGAGGTAACTACAAGTGTGGCAGACAAGAGTTAAAGAAATAACCAAACAACTAGAATTCGAATAAATGCATGTATTACATATAACAATAAGGTTGCAAATTTTAGTTCGTCTGCACAAATGTTTATAATTTGTAAAAACTTAGCTGATATCCCGAGGTAGGGTATTATCGGAGACCTTGCTACGTACGGCCTTCTGTAGGTTCGGATATGATAGACGTTCTGTTTTGACGTCCGACTCCAATGCTGTCTGTTGAAGAAGAGATGGAGCGACCCTTTTTTTAGGTTTCTTTCCCTTTGAGAGCTGGATCAGAAGAGGGCGAGTTTGCCTATTCGGCTTTGCCGCCAAAGTATGCTGGCTCGTGATTGGTTGGTTCGAAACAGAGGCTCGTAGACAAGGACGATAACCCCCATACCTCAGAATTCTCAATAAGAAAGCCAAACAATATTATTTTTTATTCCAACATCTTCCTGTTAGTTTGTTTTTGGCTGGCTCAGGCGAAATTGTTATCATGGTCATTAGCTGTCTAAGGAAGCAATGTTACAAAGAAGCATTCAAAGGCCAACCAACATTTAGAACTTACTCCTCTTGCATTGACGAAAAACAGTTAACATGCGGTTACCCAGTGAGACCGTTCGGATAGGAATTCTCTAAAAAACAAAAGTTGAAATCATCTCTATTCCACTATCATCGAATTCCCACTTCGAGACGAAATCATCCCTATTTCTATTTCCCTGTGATAAGAATAACCCAAGTTTTGAACGGTCAGTCTAACACCTATCTATCCTGTCAATAAAAAGTAAGTAGTATCTTGGATATCTCATTCATTCCACTCTACACATCTTAGACTAAAAAAGACTTTTTAAAAATATGTTACATACATGCAATATAAAGTTTTTTTTATTGTTTGGTAAATTAAACTTCTGTTAAATTTTAACCCATGTTCTGGACTTCATTTCTTTTGCCAGCCTTTAACGGTTTTCATTGCCGTGTTTTCTCAGTAGACCTGACAACATCCATTTGAGCCTTTGAATCAAATAATGAGCCACTTTCGAACACTTCATTTATCTATTTTATTACTTATGTGCAAATGGCATTAGGATTCAGGAATCCTTATCGATTAGAATTCCTCATCGAGTTTGAATCATTCCTCACCCTGACCGTCACAATAGCCTGACATTGAACTCTTTGGCAGTCTAAGGAGGACAGATAAATAATGTCTTTCTAATTATTGATATAAATTTAAATTTTCTGTAAGTAAATAATAATACTCCTTTTTTTGTGATCAAAATTTATTGATACATTTTTTTATAGTAACAAATGTAATAATTAAAATCTAAATGATATTAAATAACTGATCTTATTTAATCAGACTTTCATATTTTATCTTAAAATAAGTATATTTTGGCAGGATGTTTTCTTCTATGCATATTTTGTTGAACTCGATGGTTCTTCAATACTCTTCAAATACGTGAAGCCCTATACATTAAACACCCCCCCACCTATTACATATTCTGAAATGCCTATAATTTCCTGCCAATTCTCCTCCACCATTCCCCATAACATTCTTTTAAACTTGTAAGTCCCTCCTTCTACTTATTCCTACTGCTACTGTTTATTTAAAAAGAACTGTGGAAACATCTCACCACTTCACACTTGATGATGGCACTAAGTAGTGTAGAAAGTACTAGCCTAAGAACCTTTGGTGGATTCATTCACCAATTCCACCCTGATATAAAAAAGATGGACTGACAATTAGAAAGGATAGAAAAGAAACTCATCAGACAAGAATTGTCTGTCGAGTTCAACAAAACATGCATATTTTATCTTGAAGAGTTTAATGTTCTAGAATTGACCTTTTTATTGTTATTATTGACTTGACCGCACATAACAGACTAAATCACAAGAAAATTAATGTTTTTCTTCTTTCAAATTGAATTATATTAACATTTTACAGTTTATCAGGAGATTAAATTCACAAAGTACAAAATAAATTCTTTTTCTTTTATGCTGAGTTTTTTTAGGTTTTATTGACCTGACTTGTTATGAGAATTTTGTCATTTTTATTTCTGCATTTCTCGACTCCATCAGATAATGGCAAATTGTTCAAGATTGCTACAGACACCATAATTGGAATCTTTCTTTTTTTCTTTTAAGTAAAAATCTTCATTTTCTTCAATTTCTGAATTTAAATGCTGCCATTCTCTGAACATTTAATTTTTTTGCTGTAGTGAAGAATTTCTATTTGGAGGGAAAGGTATTTTTTTTTCTGATTTTAGCTTTTGCCTAAAAAAAATAAGACTTAAAAAAATATTAACTGTTAAATAATGCAAATATTTGATGCAGGAATTTTTTTATGTTTATAAAATGAGCCATTGCCAATTTTTTTGTGTTTCTTAAAAAAATTCTCTAGTTACAGATATGAAAAATAGCCTAAAGAGATTTAAGTTGCTGCTTCTCGAGTATTCTGTCACCTGTAGGCAAGTTAGCCATTCCCTTTTACATGCCAGAGGATAACAATGACTTTGAATGATTAGTAGAAGCTGTGCTTGCTTGGTGGGTGAGATAGTTGCAATGTCCCTCCAATGATAATGTTCAAAACTCCAAAAGAGATAAAAGATGGTGATTTTCAAGACTTTCAAGTGTTGGTATATTTTGGCTATATAAGGTGTGCTGGAGTCCACCACTTAAACTTATAAACTCTGTGTGGCTGTGTGGATCAAAGCCAGCCAATCAACATGCTCAAATATGTGGTTAGTTAATTATTTAATAGCCGATCTTGAAAGGCGTTCAGTTGCTGGTGTTCGACATGGACAAATGGAGCAGCAACCAAGCACTCTGCTTAACACAAGGATTCTTCACTAAGGAACAACCAAGATTATTTACTGAAGAACAACCAAAGATTCTTCACAACACTAAGGAACACAAGGATTCTACGTAATACTGAGGAACACAAGGGATCTCCACTGTAAAGTACTGTGACGAGACTGAAAGGCAGCCCTATGAACAAGTGGATTCCCAACCCCCACAAACAAAGCGCGTCAGGATATGTGCGAGGGGGAAGAGTATGGCGAGCGGCTACAGATACTCGAACTCGCTACCTCCTTGTAGCTGAGGTGTTGTTAGTAGAGACCCAAATAAAGTATATCGGAATTTGCATAAGCGCAGCCGAACGAGCAGAAATAAAGACGGACTGTCGCTGACAGGGTGAGTGAGGAAGAAAGTGTTTGGACGGCAAGTGAAATCTGACGACTGCTATTGGAAGTGAGAGTGGCTTGTTCGGTTAGGAAAGGAATTGCATTTTGTTCGCTGGGAGAGACTTGCAAAGGATTGATATTACCTTGAATGTTTGGACCCTTTCAAAAGAAGTACTCTCACCTGCAGCCTAAAAATGGCCACAAAAATCGTAACATTAAGTCCTCTCCATATTGAAGATTGCTTCTTCTAATTCTCTCTATTGCTGTTCCATCCAATAATTAGTCTAAGCTTCGTATCAAAATTGGTGTATTTCTGGATGTTGACTGTTTAAGAGGGTTCACTACACTTTTCAGCAAAGAGATAGTTCTGTTGTATTTTGGTTGAAGGTAATGTTTATGTGAAATGTAACATCAAAGAAACAAGCAAAACGGTACAAGTAATGAACAAAGAAATTTACGTCATAACAAAAATTGTCCTTTATATGTGTATTATAAATTGTATCGAATGAACAACAAGTTACAAAGATATGGTTTGGTTAATGAATTTTCCTTTTTACAAAGTTTTGTGTTAAATCTTACTTGTATTTTTGTTCACCTGGTTCTAAGAGGACTGGTATTTTTTACTGGTCCTTCGCTGGCTACTGCCTTTCTGCATCTACTACTAGAAAAATCCTTTCCTTTTCCCCGCTCTCAGAATGTCCGTTAGTTTGCAGGAGTTTTGAATTCTGGGTGTCGGTCAGTCTAGCTTTGTCTATTTTTAAAACTAGCAAATATATGCACCCTACGGGTGCAAGTATTTAAGTTTTAATATAATAAAATATCATATTAAATTAGAAAGGCTAATGAAACTGAATAAGAATAGAGATAAAAAGATTTGGAACAGATTGAAAAATAGAACAACTTTGAAATTAACTCTTCCATCATTTTCCGTTACTCCCGTCTTTCATTGGTAAATTTTCCTAATTTAATTATTTAGTTAAAATAGGAAGTAAAGAATAATATTAGTTATTTCTTCTTGTTAATGGATTTCTTTTAAGATTTATCCCCGAGATTTTTGCTCATATTCAATAAGATAAAACCAAACAATTAGAAATCAATAATACTAAGCATATATTTATTGAAATCAAATCTTTAAGATCAATATGCAAATTAGCCTTCCCATTCACACTGTAAACCGCTATTTTGTTGTATATATAAATACAATTGCATGTTATTAGTATGTAGATAATGTCAACAGTATTAATAATGTAAAACAATTTTATTAATAACTGAGGTTTAAATAAAAATAAAATCATGGAGAATGTTATGTAAATAACAAAAAGAATTGTGACTTCTTTAGTAATATAGTTTCGGTTACAGTCAGACAAACCCACAATCTCCATTATAATAAGATATGATCCTTTTTTATTTGTTCCATAAACCTGTCCTAACAAGAATCTACAGTTTATGAACCATTACTGTTTTAAGTGCACTCCAACATAGAATTATCAGACAATTACAAAAGACTTGAGACCGTAGAATCCTGCTGATTTATACAGTCTTAGAGAAGAGTATTCAGAGAGAGGTGACATTAACTTGTAATTTGGAAGGTTGCATTATGCAAGTTTAACACTTTATTAGTGGTTATATTTTTGTAAAAAGTTAGGATTTTAAATGAGAGGCATTCAAATAGCATTTTTCCAGCTTCTATTCAGCAGTCCAGTTGAGATTTTCCTCTTCACAAGAAAGTGTTGATTTGTTGATAAGAACATTTTTGAATGAACTGACCCAGTGATGCTTTTCGATTTAGTGCATCCTGGGATGCACATATTTGCTTTAAATGAGTCCCAACTAAAGCCATCTAACTCCTACCTTGTAACTTATCCTGTGTAATTCATTTCTAAGAAACTATTGAAATGTACTTACATTGAAATGGTGAGGGAAGAAAAATGAAAAACACTGGGATGCATGGATACGATTTTACTGTGTCCTTTTAGATTTTTGTGCATCAGGTATGCAGGATGTGTACCTATCAGCATCTCTGTGATCAAATGATAAGATTAGAACACTGACAGGTTAATGTCATATCAGTGGGAAGGTCAGATAGTGTTCTCAAGTTATTAACATTCTCTATAATTTGTATAATTAACAAACAATGATAGTTGGGAGGTCCTCTGTGCAGCATCCAGTATTTGCGCCGAGTTGGTCTATGTACGTCTTTGCTGGACGGCCTACACTGGTGTGCCCATGTGATTGCTTCCACAGAAGAATGTCACTTATGAGTTCCTTGCTTCTCCATCAGTGAGCAGTGTGTCTCTTTCGCCTCACATGGATGGTTTGTGTGATATGGGGCAGGTGGTCGTACAGCTGTTTTCTTGTGGGGTGTTGTTTTCACATTGTGTTTGACTGCATGCAGCATTCTTGTGCAGCTCCCATCTAGCTTATTCTCCAGGCACTTTGTTAGGGTCCAAATAGTGCAGCCATACAGTAGCTCTGATACAACTATGGCTTGGAAGAATTTTCGCTTTAACTTGTTAGTGATAGTAAAATCCCATATCGCTGACAATCTGTTTAAAGCAGCCCATAAAGCTGATAACTTTGTACTTTTGAACAACTTCTTTAACCAAGAATGAGTGGGCAGATAAATAAGGAGAGGCTGATGTTTTACTTACTGAGGATTTCCTTTGTCTGGCAAAAGACTCACATTTATTGAATGCCCTATACAAAATGGAATACTACAGAGTAGCCATAGTAACCCAATAAAAATGAATCATAGCAAGACTCGCTAGACTGATTTAACTACAATATATATATATATATATATATATATATATATAGTTGCTAAATCAGTCCAGCGAGATATATATATATGTGTGTGTGAGTGTGAGTAAAAGTTGAGGAATAAAAGCGAAGAAAACACAAACAACTTAATTCAATTAATATTTCGCATTGATGTATTAACGAAACTTCATCAAAATTTTGATCAATCTTCATTTCATCACAATCAAATTGATAGATTTATAACATCTGTTTTTAGACTCAGTAAGAATTTCAAGTATCTGATTGAGTGTCAAGTTTTTAAAGAATATTCATAACCAAGTATGGCTGATGTGGTTCAGCTTAGCAGGAATATTTCTGCCCATATTGCATCAGTTCGATCTGATTGATCTCCATCATTTATGTTGATAAATATCTGCTCAGGTGAAAATTGAAGAGAGAATCAAATCTCAAGCTTTTGTGACACATAATACTCAGTTGTTACAGGTAAATGAAAATCTTCTTTCAAATGATCGAGACATACATAACATTTGTTAACCAATTCTTTTTGGCAGTGGAGATCCATTCTCTCGGCAACATTTGTGCTTCAAGAGGAAGGTCCTCCTGCATTTCAATGACACTCTTTAGAGGGCACTATAAAAAAGTCGTCGGGGCGGCTTAAAGTCGGTATCAGCCAGTGAGCAAGGGAGTCTATCCCCTTTTCAATAGCGCTAGACCAAGGAGATTGTTTTGGCATCTGAGGTGGAGCGCCACACCTACCATTAGCTCCTTACTTTACCGCACAGATCCCTGTGCTACTCATACGCTGAGTTGGCGAGGACCGGTATCGAACTATCAAATATTGTTGTTGGTATCCGTCCGTCTACTAAAGACGATGGTGTAGTGTTCATTTTTTTTTTAACTGCATCTGTGTGAGTAGCTGAACAGGCCAATTTTTCAATGGCAATCTCTGGTGCAGTGACTGCAAACAAACAGTGATGCTTACTGGAGTTGCTGTTGTTTCTCCCTTCTGGCTCTCTTTTCTGTGGCAGCTTCTTTCCTCTCTTTTTCACTTCTTTTTCATGCCTTGTTTGACAAGGAGGCACCAGGTCGCTCGATTTTCTCCACCAACCTCCCATATGTTGCTTTTTACTATTGCACCAGTCTCCTTTTAGAGATGAAGTTTGTGTTTTTTCCTATGTTTTTTTTTATGTGTTTTAAATGTATCTGACCTTCAAAACCATTTGAAATTTGCCATTTTAGTTACCAGCCATTCCAGCTGTCAGTCTGGTGAGAACCGTGAGTTTTCAGGTGTGAGAACCACAGAAAATGAGTAATTTTTAACTGTTTTGAAGGTTGAATTCATTAAAAACCCTAACCCTGAATCCTAATCCCTAAGCAGAGATGCTGATAGGTACGGGTCCTGCTACCCTGACGTACAAAAATCTAAAAGGACATGGTAAAATCATATCCATGCATCCTAGGGTTTTTCTTTTTTCTTCTCTCACAATTTGAAGTTAACTGTAAATACATTTCAATAGTTTCTTAGAAATGAATTACACAGGATAGGTTACAAGGTAGGAGTTAGATGGCTTTAGTTGATACCCATAATTTTTCCTTATGTTAAACAGAATTTTTGGTTGTTCCTTGGTGTTAAGCAGAGTCCTTGGTTGTTGATCTGTTTGTCCTTGTTGAATATGAGCAACTAAACGGCTTTCAAGATCGGCGATTAAATAGTTAACTAACCATGTATTCAAGCATGTTGATTAGCTGATTGAGTCCATGTGGCCACGCATAGTCTGTAACTTTAAGTGGTGGGCTCCAGCACACCTTATATTACAAAATAATTCCAACAGAAGATCTTTTTGAAACATATAACATTGGTGGGGGTGAAAAAAAATCAGGTATTTTGGGCAAGAGCACCCTAGTCCTCTTCAAAGTTTTTCCATTGAGATATTACATAATACTTCTTATTTTTTAAAATAATCTACAAATTCTTCGGTCAGGATTGTCATCAGTTGCCTTGTCAAATTCTTTTTAATCTTTTCTATACTGTTTCAATGGTAAATTTAACACTGAAAAAAAAACAAAAAAAACCCAGAAGTGCCACAAAACTAAATCTGATTGGTTGACAGATCTGAGTAAATATAATCTTTTGCCTAAAAAAAAAAAAAAAACCTTGAAAATAATGGGAAGAATTAGAAGATGCATTAGAATGATTAATGAGATGGTCACTAATTACATGAGCTCACTTGATTCCATTTCGCCTTTATGGCAAACCCCAACCCCTTTTTATTATATGGGTGCTAGAAGGTGGTGACCGAGGGTCTACATGTCCTGGGAATGACGTTAAACCCTATCTGATGGTGAGGTTCCAGTTTTGGAGGTTTGGGGAATGTGGAGCACCCCTTCATCATCATTGCTCCCTAGTCCACTCTGACCCGGAGTGGTAGTACCTGTTAGGGTCCCATCTATGGGTTAAATAGAAAAACATGAGTTGATAAACAAAATTCTATTATGCATTAAGAATGAATTTATTTCATAACTTTGTCGGCATTAAATGACCCACCGTGGTTGATATGCCGTAAAACAAAACCAAACCAAACAAAACCAAATTAATTCCATTTCACTACTGTTAGGTTCAGACCTAATGACATTTAGAGTTGCTCCCCTTGATCAGTAGGAGGCTGATGGGAACCTGGACCACTTCCAGCTTCCTATCAGCCGCCATGACACTTTTGGATTGGGGTTTGTACTGAGTGGACACACGTGCACAGCACGGTTGAACTAGTTAAGTCACATTTAGGGTGAGAAGCATTCTTTACCCCGCGTGTTAAATAAAACCTAGTTAATTTCCTAGTCTTCCATATTTTATCTGTAAAAATATAACAACTACCAACTGAGTAATCCAATAGGAAAAGTGTCTGTTCATGCATACACCGTAAAGCTGTGTGCAACGAATTGACAAGATATTCAAAATGACGATATGTTTGAGATAAACCTCATATATATTATCAAGTTTGTGTTGAATTGTTGCTATTCTTTTTCAGCACCGTGACTCGTCATTTTTCAAAAGATCTGGTTACTCTTGGATTGAATCTCATAAGTGCCTCTTTCTACTTCAATAATCTTTTCCAACCTGTTTTGTCATTTCTTCTCTAATGGCAAAAGATTTGATTTTTTCCTCTTTTTTCTCTCCTACAATCTTTGCTAACATGTCTTCTAACACTGGCACTATTCCCAAAATGTTTACAGTGAATCAAATTTGCATCTTTGATCTTCTCTCGAAGAAACACGAGAAAACCAAAAAAAAATCAAGAAAAGAACCAAGAATGTGGGGTAGGGTCAATATATTAGTCGGAAAGAAGTGTACACTACATTGTCAAAACAGTTGTGCTTTCTTTTTTTTCTTTCTTTCGTTTTTTTTTTTTTTTTTTGCCTGTCATTTGTTTTCAGGGACCTGATTACCTGCGACTGCTTGTGGTGTAGAATTAGATTTGTTTATTTGATCAGTAAGAAGACTGTCAGTAGGACTCAATGTCGACCAAAAATTAAGTTGGGCACAATTACCATAAAAAAAATCCCCAAACAATATAATAGCCTCTCTGACCTCTTTTACCATTTTGACACCTGTGAGCTTTTATCTTCCTGTCACCTGTTAACAGGTATCACCTTAATTCTCTTTGGGGATTGTTACTTCTGTGTATAATTTGATTAGAAGTAAAAGGTCTTGTCTTTGAGCACTTACTATCTTTTCTCTTCTCTACAAAACTTAGTTTTGAAAACTCTTAAACCTTCCATCCGCAGGTCTCTTCAATGGAAATAATGTTTTACTGATTAGAATTTATAAATGTTAGTGAAATTATCTTGAATTCAATTTTTTTTTTTCAAATTAGAAGAATCATTGTCAGTGAATTTTTTATCTTGTATTTTGTTCATCTTAATTTCACTTTTCATCAAAATTATTTAGTCTATGGCCGAGACTAACATTGACAATTCTTTCTATTGACATTCGATCAAATATGCAAATAGCTTTCTTAACTTTGAAGAATGATTAAAGTTCCAATTACCATCGAACTGGGAAGACAAAGCAACAAATGGTTGTAACTTAAATACAAACCCAAATAGTTACAAAGTCTACTGCAGAATGACAGGATATATATAAGACTCCACAATGTCATTCAAATCAAGCAGTCAAGCAGAACTCAAGGAATGGAATCACCCGAATTCATGAATGGGTCATTCTTGATTTCTATATATACCAACTGTCTTGGACACTGCTTAAGTTGTACTTAGTTAGCTGCTGTTATTCAAACCAACAGTAGACTTACTGACTTCAATAAACTTTTGACTTATTTTCCTTTCATTCTTATTTTTTTTTTTCTTTAACTAATCCTAGTTAAGATTGAACTCAGTGCACCAGCTAATTACTCCACAAGAAAATCTTATTAACTACTGATGTTGTTTAATCTGCTTTTCATTTATTGAACATCATGGGGAATTCTCAAGAAAATACAGAACGATGTTGTCTTTAATTGATTGATTTTAACGGCATATCAATTTGTTTAGTGTTATTTTATGCCTAGAGGTTAGGGAATTGTGTTCATTGTATGTTCATATTTATATTTTTTCTGTAGTTTCTTTAGAGATTTTTTTTTTTTTTTGCATCCGTTTCTATCGATTACAAATGATTTTTAAACAGATCTATTTGATCCATAGATGGGACCCTACCAAGTATCATAACAGGTAAATCCCTCTAATTTAGAGTGAATTTGAGAGTAATAGCAATGAAAGGGGGTGTAAATGTAATAGCAATGAAGTGGGGTGTAATTCCATGTCAAGTCATCCAAACCATTTCACCCACTCTCTTCAATTTTTCTGAAATTTTGTCCAGATGTGGATTATGTTAAAGTTGGACAATCACCAAAATTTGAACTTACAATTCCAAAAATTGGTGGAGTTATTTTGATTTTTAGCTCTCCAAATTGGGGGGGGGTGTCGACTTTTTGTAATCTATTTTTGTCTATAAAATGAGTTCTAGAGCTTCCCTACTCCTAAAAATTGGTTTATGAAAGCATTTACGCCCAAGGAAGCCAAAAATGCTATTAAAAAGTCTTAAACCAATTTTAAGTTATTGATGATTTCTGATTTGCAAAATTTGAACTGATATTCATACTGAGAATACTCTTTTAGGCGTGGATGTAATTGGCATATTGTAAACCCTACTGATAGGATGGGATGTTGTTGTTACATAATCTATGCGGTTGCATAAGATTATTGTCAATACCCTGTAATTCTGAGGGGATGACCCCTTTCATACCATGGCCGGGTCCTTCTATGGAAAATTACAGAAGCCCGCCAAATATGTGAAGTCACGTGGGACCTTTTTCAGAGTCCCCAGTTTGCAGTTGGACGTCAGGCAGAGCAGTCAGCCATTTTATGCTCTGCCTAAACTGGAACTCACGCGCGCTATGTTAGTCAGATATTTAGTTACGTGAAATGTATAGTTAAGGAAATAAAAGTTTGTATAAGTAATATGTTCTTGTGGTTGATGAATGTCTTGGTAACAAGACTAAGGAAATGAATCCAGGACGACCATCCAGCAGGAACATAGCAATAGAAGACCTTAGAAGATTCCAGACCCAGTTAAGACGATCAGAATAGAAAATACGACCAGAAGTAAGAAAGGGTATGCAACATTGTCTTTGAATTATCTACTTTGAAAGGAACTGATAAAAGAGCTCAGTTGTAGAGCAACCCAATAAAAATTGAACTCTCCACTAAAGACAAGTTTTTTAAATCTCTTAATATTGTTCTGCAATGACCATCTAATGGTTATCACATAATCTGTTTTAATCCGTTGTTTGAACTGTAGTTAATCTGGTTAGAAATTGTCTTCTTAGGATTATCACCTTCTCTTCTTGAGTTATAATTTTCTTTATGTCAACAAAATGGTTCATGTAGAATGTTGGGATCAATAGGTTTGAAGTGAGATCTTGAAGGCCAAAATTGTTCCCCAGTTTTATCTCGGGTCAGAATTTATACATTTGAGTTTCATAAAAAAAGAAAATCAGTTATTTTAGTTATTTGCTTCTCAGTCAAAATTGAACTTACTGCTAATGGTCGGTTACACAATTACAGCTCAATATTATGTTTTCTTAAAACTTAAATAATCTATTTCATTTTGTTTGTATTTGATAAGGATGTGAATTAAAAAAAAATCTTTTCTCTCAATAAAGAAACACATTTTGCTTATTTGTTTCACTTGTTACATTTACGTTTATTTTGAAAACAAAAATATAAATATAATAAAAAGGAACATGGCTATTTGTGCATATTAATAATTGAACTGACAGCCCAGATATTTGTCTTTGAAAGTTTTTTTTTTAGGATGATGGTAATCACATCAATTTTAGCTCAAAGTAACTTGTGTTCATGACAGACAGACAAGTTTTTATTATATAATAAAAGATCTAACTCTATCTGCTTGATGGAAACAGCAGCTGTCTTTTAAGCCGAAGATTGTGGGGTTGTCAGAGCTGCTGATGTCAAGTTTTTTTTACCAAATTTAATCTATAGATATTTGGTGACTAAAATTGCAGTTGATGGTAATCGCCTCAAATTAATCTCAAAGTCACTGCCATGTTAACTTGGACAGACTAACAGACAGACAGATATTAGTTTTATGCAATGGAGAAAATTTGAAATAGAGTTTACTAATTGTTTTCATGTTTTGTTGTGATAGGTTGTAATGACAAAAGATAACACCAATAGACTTTGGAAATACTTATTCTACTTAGAATAATTGGTACACTTACTGAGAGTTTATTTAGTCTAGTATTTGCTAGAGAGTTTTCCAAAGGAGAGGTAATAATAAAATAGGGGAGGATAACACCAATAGACTTTAGAAAGCTTTATTCTACTTAGAATAATTGGTACACTTACTGAGAGTTTATATAGTCTAGTATTCCCTAGAGAGTTGTCCAAAGGGGAGGTAATCATAAAATAAGAGAGATAACTCTCAATTACTTATTACACACTATATTTGATGACCTATAAGACCCACCACTAATTTACATTTAATATTACAGTATGAACGAGGTAGGCTAAGTAGTTATTTACCCCGCATCCCATGTATGTGGGTATGACACAAGGTCTTTTAATATGGGACCATCCACAAACCTAAGCTCATGGGAAGGTGGGTGCAAAAAATGTATAGATCCCATCAACATTGCTCCTCTAGGGTGGCACCTCAGGCACTGAGCATTAAACCCAGCCTTGCCCCTTTAAATCAAGGGGGCAGGTGTTGCCTGGGGGATAGGTCCCTGGGATCACACGGTTAATATTACTGAAGCCACTGGACACAGGTTTCCAAAGAAACTGGGTAAGGTAGGCTAAGTATAGGGACTGGCAGTCTACTGTGTCTGGGTAAAATCTAGCCTACCAGATGCCCCAATTTTGCCTATAAGATTTGGGGGATGTTTTTTTGGGAAAAGAGGTATGTTAAAATACACTAAATTTTCTATATGAATAAATAGCCAAACCAATCTTTCCCATGAATATTATTATTATAGATAATCTAAGGTTAAAACAAGATTGGTATGTTAATTAATGATTATGTGAAATTTTTTAACATCAACTCAATTACAAATTAATCTTATCTCATTAAAAATATTTTCCGTAGAGAGCTGCACATTGATGGAGATGTTATTTCTCTGAATTTTGGGGATGAGGCTTGCTAATTAGTATTTTTTTGATTATTCGGACTCTTGTCCTCATCTTTATTGTTATCTGTACAAAATTTTGGCTGATGTACTCTCCAGCCTTCTTCAGATATTTCTTGTCAGACTTGGGAGCCTTCTTAAACTCTGGAACCTTCTTGTCAGACTTGGAAGCCTTCTTAAACTATGGAACCTTCTTGTCAGACTTGGAAGCCTTCTTAAAGTCTGGAACCTTCTTGTCAGACTTGGAAGCCTTCTTAAACTCTGGAACCTTCTTGTCAGACTTGGAAGCCTTCTTAAAGTCTGGAACCTTCTTGTCAGACTTGGAAGCCTTCTTAAACTCTTCTTGTCAGACTTGTGAGTCTTCTTAAACTCAGGAACCTTCTTTTCCTTCGAGTCAAACTCTCTAATAGATTTGTAAATATCCAAGATCACTGAATACTGAAAACATAAATTGTGTTCAAGGTCAAAACTGATCAGCTGATTTTTAATCAGAAAAATCAAAATTATTTTCTGCACTGACCATTTTGCATTGCTTATGGTGTCAAGGTGAATTTATCTTTTGTTTAAATTCAGTCTGAAAAAAAGTCTGAAATTGCTGTAAAATAATTACATTCTCATATATTTATTATCGCAACCATTTCACTCATAAAATGACAAACAAATGAAATTTAGTTTTGTAATTCATTTTCTTTGTTTGACATATGCTTTTGTTAATTTTCTAAATTAAATATGTTCTTCCTTATCAAATGTTACATCAAAGACTCTCACCAGATTAAAAAAAAGATAAAAACGGAAACAAAACAAATCTTTATGAATATTTTCAAAATCAAAAAAAATTTTTCTCTTCTACTTTTTTCCATTTCCTCTGTTTTTATTTTTATTTGTCTGTTGGATTAATCAATTTTTATCATCAATTATTTCTTTGGGTTCAGAGGGAAAACTTAATTGCAAATTTTGTTTTGTGTCTAAGCTGGCTTTTATCTTTGACTACCACTTGTTAAACATCATCATTTCACTATCATCATGATAGTAATCAATATCATTCAAACAATTTATTATTGAATAATTATTATTGAATTTAAAAAGAAGTTTTCTTTCTTCAAATTGATTATGAACTGCTGTTGACTTTTCTTTTTCAAATGTCACAACTTTCTTAACATAACACTAATTAACAAAGTTTTATTTACAGTCAACAAACCTTCTTCATATTTTCATGAATGCCCCCCCCCTCTCCAAAAAAGAAAAAAAAAACCATAGAAACCCTGTAGTCTTTACTTTGTAGTTATTGTATGTTATTGAGTCTTTTAATGACTAAATTAAAAACAAAAAAACCACATATATATATATATATATATATATATATATATATATATATATATATATATATTTACCACCCCCTCCACACGAGCAGGATGTGACACAAGGTAAATTTCATAAGTTGAGTTTAACGGGTTTGAATTCAGAGTTTTCCTTCTCCCAGACTTGTTACCTATTCAAGGTTAATGAGCCCAGTCTGCCCTACTATTTACCCATAGCTGGAGGGAGAATATATTGATTCATACCTTTCCCAAGGGTATTAGCGCTATGTGAAATGCAAACAGCCTTGTCCAGGATTTGAACTTGGGTCGACAAGTCAATTTCCTATGACTCTAACCATTACACTATGCACCTCCATAAACAAAAACAAACAAACATATGAGGTTTATCCAGAAAGTATCCAACCATTTATTATTCAAAAAAAAAAAAGAAAGAGAAAAAAGCCTACCTAGGGCAGTGGTGCCTTAGTTCTCTTGAAAATACTCAGTTTGAGATCTTAGCAACCCTTTCATTTTTCATAATAGTCTGCATGGTCCACTTTTGGGATTTCCATCAGCTGCCTTGTTGCATTCTCCTTGATTTTCTTTATGATATATCCGGGTTAAGGGATATATTAGGAAGTTGGTATTTGCTATATTATCGTAGTAGTAGCTGGTACGTCGAATAGCATTACGTCTTCCGAGCAGTCGTGGTGTAGTCTGGCGAGTAAGTTTAGGCTGGTAGGCTTAGGCTTAGGCACTTGTACTACCAGTGTCGACTATTTATACATGACACTGTCCAATCAGATTATAGTGAGGGGGGGGGCAAGGTATTTACATATTCATTACATCACTTGCTGATTTTAGCTTTGTGAAAAAAAGAAGTTGTAGGGAACCAAGTCTGTTCTTTGGTTGGCTCTGACAGACCTCGGTGATGCAATGATTTTCTAAAAAAACAAATCCCTTTACAAGACTTCACTGATATAATTACTTAGTCATAGTGAATATAAAGTTTACACAATACACCATCTCACCTCTGATTGAATTAAACCATGTGTCTGTTAATGAATATTTCACACACTTTATATATACTAGCAAATATATGCACCCTCCGGGTGCAAGTATTTAAGTTTTAATATAATAAAATATCATATTAAATTAGAAAGGCTAATGAAACTGAATAAGAATACAGATAAAAAGATTTTGAACAGAGGGGGTATGATTGAAAAATAGAACAACTTTGAAACTACTCTTCCTCATTTTCTGTTACTCCCGTCTTTCATAGGAAATTTTCCTAATTAAACTGTTTAGTTAAAATAGGAAGTAAAGAATAATATTACAGTTATTTCTTCTTGTTAATGGATTTCCTTTAAGATTTATTGAAGAGATTTTTGCTCATATTCAATAAGATAAAACCAAACAATTAGAAATCAATAATACTAAGCATATATTTATTAAAATCAAATTTTTAAGATCAATATGCAAATTAGCCTTCCAATTCACACTGTAAACTGCTATTTTGTTGTATATATAAATACAATTGCATGTTATTAGGATGTAGATATGGTCAACAGTATTAATAATCTAAAACAATTTTTATTTATAACTGAGGTTTAAATAAAAATAAAATCATGGAGAATGTGATGTAAATAACAAAGAGAATTGTGACTTGTATAGTAATATAGTTTCGGTTACAGACAGATAAACACACAATCTCCATTATAATAAGATATATATATATATATATATAATATATATATACATATATATATATATATATGAGTTTTATAATTTGCTTGAATGAAATGTATATATATATATATATATATTACTTATATATATGTATATATATATAAATCTTTATATATATATATATTTTTGAGCGAAATTAGAAAAAAAAAAAGTATTTGCAGAGATGCTGATAGATACGCGTCCTGTGTCACTGATGCATAAAAATCTAAAAAGACACATAAAAATCCTGTTCATGTGTCAGTGTTCCCCCCCCCCACCATTTCCAGCTAACTGAAAATACATTACACTGTATTAGGGTACAAAGTAGGGGTTAGACAGCTTTAGTTGTTCATAGGTAAAAACTCTGCAATTTATTAAGAAACTTTAGTTGAGACCCATCAAATTTCTGGGGGACTCATTCAAAGTAAATCGATGCGTCCCAGGACACACTAAATTAAAAAGCTATAAGCATTACTGTATTTTTAAAACTAATGTTAACTCAGTGGTTTAGCATGAGACTGGTGGATATACGCACAGAAGGTACCTAGAATTCAATGTGTTAAGTCTTGTTTGGAGGGGGGGGGGGTTAAAAAACAACAAAAAAATGAAACATGAGAAGGAAGAAGTAAAAATAAATGGCTTCTTCTTCCCTGATTTGAAGATAAAATGATTGGTTAGAAAGCTTTGAACTTATTGAATAATGGGTGAACTAAATTCAGTGCAAATTGTATTAAGGAATTTGTTTTTATTTTATTTACTTTTGTCTTTATTCATTTTTTTGTTTTTTGGCTTTCACTATGCTGTACACTTTTTAAGAGAGTTAGGACTCCCTATGTAATTCTGTTTTTTTTTTCTTTTTTTGGTTGAAGGCTGTTTTTAATGTCTTTCATTATGACGTGCCAACCAAGAGAGATGACTTGACTGCCATTTTGTCAGATTCTGTGTACTCTTAGTTGAATAATTTATTGCTTGATTATTCAGGTGAGGTTTGTAGGTGGGCGGGATGGGGAGAGTGTGTTGGATTGAGGAAAAACACAGTCCATCTACTAATGGTCAGTATGATGAAATAACTTGGCTACCCCCTCCCCCTTCTCTTTCTATGTGTGTGTGTGTGTGTGTGTGTGTTGTATTCTTTGCCAATTCTAGTAGGAAAGTTGAGGTTAAAAAAAGAAAAGAAATCAGACTGTGTCCACAAAGAAGTGGAGAAAAAAACAAATCAAAAGAGATACTTTTACTTTATAGGAATGAATAGTTTTATGGTGACCAAATCAGAAAACACCTCTTAATGCAGACATCTTAAAAAAAACCCAAAAAACAAAAAAGCTCCATTAAAAGATATACAAGGTGCGTCAAAAAAGTATCGAGATTTTTTGTACTTCTTGACACACCTTGTATTCTAAAAAAATATTAATGTTCCATTCATTCTTCATTTCTATCTTGGTAAATACAGCTTCAAACTAGGCACTTTTATGACACACCTTGGATGAAAAAAAAAAAAACGTTGCATTCATTCTTCATTTCTATCTTGGTAAATACAGCTTTAAATTTGGTAATTTTTTGACACACCTTGCACCTGAAAAAAATTAATGAATAGAACGTTATATTTTTTCAGAATACAAGGTGTGTCAAAAAGTACAACAAATCTTGATACTTTTTTGACACACCTTGTATGTATATACATCAAAAAGTCTGCAGTCTAATGTTGAAGAAACATTTTTTTACACAACAGTCAATTTTCAACATAATCTCTTTCTTTGTCAGTGTACTTAATTCAGTGGTGAATATTAATCACATACATTATAGATTGAACATTTCAGATGAAATTTATCAATTGAATGTCAGTTTATAGGCTTCTTGATCCATACTTATATACATATAACAGAGAGGCTGATAGGTACGCGTCCTTCATCACAGATGCATAAAAATCTCAAAGGACGCAGTAAAAGCGTATTTATGCATCCCAGTATTTTTCTTTTTTCATCATTTCAAACTAACTATAAATACATTTCAATAGTTTCTTAGAAATGAATTACACAGGATAGGTTACAAGGTAGGAGTTAGACAACTTTAGTTGTTTCCCTGAGATCATAAGTAAAAACTATACAATCTATTAAGAAAGTTTAGTTGGGACCCATTAATTTTCCTGAGGACTCATTCAAAGCAAATATATGCATCCCAGGATGCACTAAATCAAAAAGCTATCAGCATCACTGCATATAATAAACATTTTCTTCTGAAGGTAAGACTACAAATCTGTGTTTATTATAATTTTTAGTTGGAAATGTTGAGATAGTGTAATGGTTAATGAGCACATAAAATGGGATTAAGTTTGGAAATCTAAATTTTGGCTGAAACTGTTTGTGTTTTCTTATACACTTGATAAATCTACACCTACCTGAATTCTATACATCTTATTATGATGGAAATTATGCATTTCTCTGTCTGTAACCAAAACTATGTCACTTCTGACGTCATGATTATCTCGGTTATTTACATTATATTTGTTGTAGGTGACTCACCTATGACACAAACATGGACTTACCCAAAAGGTATATATTTAACAGAGTAAAGCTACTCAAACGAGAAGTAGCAGATACCTGTTCTCCGTGTAAGCGGTAACAAGGAAACCCTTCCATTGTACATTGATATATATTGCTGAATACAATCTGTTCCCTACATTTTTATACCCGTGTTGAGTTATTATTTATTGACCCTTAAACAGGTCATAACAGTGGCAATGAGGAAAACAAATTTTCATGGAACCCTAAACAGTAGCGTCTAAAGATTTATAAGGACCTACGCAATACTACAGTCATGGTACAAAACTGAAAAAACTCCAGCAAAAACGATACAGTCTCAAAAAGACCATATCTGACTTCGGGATTTGAGCCAGAACCGAAAACAAAAAGTGTACAAAGTGACACTGCCATTTGAAACCACCGTGTAACAATATTAAATTATAATTTATTTATATTAATATACATATTATTATTATTAAATAATCATTATTCATGTTAATTAGCATCTTATTTATTAATGAAATCTCTATTAAAGTCTAGTTGAGTTAGCTTTGCCACAAAACAGCCCATGTTATTAATGCCTGTAAAAATTCTATAATGTGTTTTATATATATATTAACTAACCCCTCCGCACAAACAGCATATGACACAAGGTCAATTTCTTAAGTGGAGTTTAACAGGTGTAAATTCAGAGTTTTCCTTCTCCTAGGTTGAAGAGCCCAGTCAGCCCTACTATTTACCCATAGCTGCAAGGAGTATAGCTGGATTTATACCTTTCCCAAGGGTATTAGTGCTATGTGAAATGCAAACAGTCTTGTCCAGGATTTGAACTAGGGTCAACAAGTCCATTTCTTATGACTCTAACCATTATGTCATGCGCCTCCATATATATATATTTATCAACCCTCCACATGAGCAGGATGTGACACAAGGTCAATTTCTTAAGCAGAGTTTAACAGGTTTGAATTCAGAGTTTTCCTTCTCCTAGACCAGTTGCCTAACCAAGGTTAAGAAGCCCGGTCTGCAAAAGAGGGAGAGTAGGATTCATACCTTTCCCAACGTTATTAGCGATAAGTGAAATGCAATTACCACGCCCAGGATTTGAACTCGGGGCGACAAGTTCATTTCCCATGACTTTAACCATTACACCATGCGCTTCCATATAATGTGTTTTATATATCACTAATCTGATCTGTAATTTTATATATTCATCAGATGTTACTTTATTATAAATATTATTTAAAATTAATCTCTATTTAATCATGGCCTATATTATTTAATGTTTTGTTTTATTTTTTCTGTTTTATCCTAAAGTTTTCTTTTTTGTCTATTTCTTGTGATTTTGAAGTTTAAATTCAACTGACATTAAAGGTAAAATGTTTTTGCTTTTAACTCCTTCAAATAAAAGATTTTCATCTTCACAAAAGGCCCCATTTGTATAACAATTGCTCACTACAAACGGACATTATCAACAAACTTATCACCACCATAACAAATGTTCTTTTACACTCAAGAGAACTGAAGAATTCAATAGGAAATATTTTGTCTATAATTTTGCAAAGAATCATTATTCCATGAGTGAATTGAACTATTGAACTTGTGGCTTTGCTTGCTTCTCGCTCTCTCTCTGTGTATGTGCATTGGTTTTTTTTTTGAACTCCACATTTCCGTTGGTCTATTCTACAGTTTTCCTCATGTGTACAGTCCATAAAGAAAAAGAGAAAAAATTTGTGCTAATAACAAAGGCAACACAAACGGTTCAATTATGTGAATTCCATTCAATAAATAGTGTTGTATATTTTTTAATTTGTTTCAGGCAGCAATTGTCTATTTTCTTAGGGTTATGTAGTTGAAGTTATTTGACTTTGGTTTTATTGTATAATTGTTAATCTTAGTTAATACACCAGAAAATGGAAGATGTAATGATTTACTTCAGATAAATTCTGAGAGTAAACTTGTTTCATTTGATCTTTGTTCTTGTATTTGGCCAGAATTTAATACAATAGTAAAAGAGTGTGATATCTCTGAATACTGTTCTTTGTATCAGGTTGAATATATATTTAGGGCCGGTTTAGCTCAGTTGGTAGAGTGTCTGACTAGGAACCATAAGGTTTCGGGTTTGATAACGACCCTTTTGTGAAATGCTAGTTTCATTGTAGTCACAACGTTGAATGTACTACCAATTTAAGATCTGACTCTAATACAATAATTCTTTATTTTTCAAACCATTCAGAATTTAACAGTTGTGACAAATACCTGGCTTAGAGATGACAGGTAGTTGCAGCATTTCTCAGTGGTGCCTAATGATCGGTGTTCAAGACTTGCTAAAAGTCAGGATCTTAACTTTTAGGAGGCAAACCTAGGCTCAGTCAGTAGAACACTTGCCTAGGAATCGCAAGGTTCCTGCTTCAATACCGGCCCTCACAACTCAGCATATGAGTAGCACAGGAATCTGTGGAGTAAAGTGAGGAGCTGATGGTAGGTGTGGCACTCCACCTCAGATGCCAAAAACAATCTCCCTGCTTTAGCACTAGTGAAAAGGGGATAGACTCCCTCGCTGTCTGGCTGATACCGACTTTAGGCCGCTCCTTCGAATTTACTTACTTTAACTTTTATTTGTTCATGAATTTGTATATATTTTAATACGATAGTGAAAGAGTGTGATATCTCTGAATGCTTTTCTTTGTATTAGGCTGAATATATATTTGCTATTTGTTAAATAGAAAAAATGGAAAATGTTGTAATGGCCGTCCATACATACATACATACATATATATATATATATATATATATATATGATAAAGAAGATTACTTACCGGTGAATAGAATATCAATTTAATTGCAATATTGACGGTTGATTCAAATATTAACTGAGTAAGTCAGGATTATAAAGAATATAAAGTGCTCAGTATGTTAGTAGAGCAGATTTATTATATGATGTATATAGAAATAACCTACTCAAGTTTCACCATAAAGGATCATCAGGGTTAATTGTAATGAATTAATCAAGATATTGATTAATTTCAGGCAATTGTGGAAGTGAATAATACAATTGTATTATTACTTCCGCAATGCCCGGAATTAATCAATATCTTGATATAGTGTTGAGATTATAGTTTAAATTTCAAAATGAAAAAAAAAATCATCTAAAAAGCCAAAAAAATGAGCCCAGCCAACTTTGGGCAAACTGCGGACCATGGGCCGCATGTGACCACAGTGTTTTCTGAATGGTCTACAGAAGAATTTAATTTTTTTAATTTTTTATAGAAAATATCTTTTTATCAGAGAGAAAAAATAAACGTTTTTTATTTCTAAGGTAAATACTTCCACATATGGTGATGTTTGTGCCCATGGCATCATGTTTGCCATTGAAGGAAATGAAACTATACTCCTTCCAGCTATGGGTAAATAGTAGGGCAGACTAGGCTCTTCAACCTTGGTACGGCAATTAGTCTAGGAAAGGAAAATTCTCAATTCAAACCTGGTTAACTCTGGTTAAAAATTGACCTTGTGTCACATCCTGCTCGTGCAGAGGATTTGGTAAATGCATACACATATGGTCTTCTGTAGTAAAAATAGTTGAGGTACCTTCAATGTAAAATTACTTTGAATTGTTTGTAGTTGTGCAGTCCACCTGATGATGAGCCACGTCTCACGTGTCCTGCTTCTTGATAAAAGTTGCCCATGCCTACTTTAAGATTTGGAAAAATTTTGTAAACTTAAAAAAGAAACAAAAAGATCTAATTTTCTTGAATTTTGTGTGTCATTAAAATCATTTGTGACTTATAAACAACAAGAAGATTCACTACTATTTGTTGTTTTTCACCCCCCCCCCCGATGCCCCCCTCCCCCCCCTCCTCCTGATGTCCCCCTCCCCTGGTGTTTTGCTGAAACCTGTCAAAAACAATTAGTAACTTCTTGTATCACTGAATTACCTTGGGAGTCTATTACTTCTTTTTCACTGTTTATTTACCTTCATTTTTGTATTTGTTTTTTTTTTCTTTCAATTTTTAGTCCTAATTTATTTCTTTATTATTCAGTAGTACTGAAATAAAATAAAAAAATCAATTTTATTTTTCTAGCTCGTTTCAATTTACTTATTCTTATATATTTAAAAAAAAAAAAAGAGCAAAGATAAAATGCTGCTGGCATTGGATTGAATGTATGAATTTCTAATTTTTCTTTCACATAAACAAAACTTATTTTGGTATTTTAAAGATTTTACGTTACTCTTATTTATTTTATTGAAAAAAACCCAAAAAACAAACAAAAAAACATAATAAAACCTCTTGAAAACTGATTAAATTATTTATATATTTTTGTATTATTTTAATTTTTTTCTTGTAGGACACATTCCAAGAAGAAAAAAGTACTTTTTCTTTCTTTTCTTTATCTTACACATAATGTATTCATTTTCCATTGTAAATCAGTGCGACAAAAATTCATTTTTCTAAATTATATAACTGTCTGGGTGGTTTGCCTCCTTTAAATAACAAATGTAGAAATTTTAAAAAATACTAAAAAAAATTGTTGGTCCTTTACTTTCTTTAAGATTTTTTTATCCTTTATAAAAAAAACCCAAAAACCAAATAAAAGTGAAAACACACCAAATACCTTTAAAAGGCTGTTTCATTTTCTCTCTCTTAAAAAATGTATTCAATATACATATGCACAAGCCAAAGACCAAGTTTTCATTTTGAATTTAGTAATTAGTTCTATCGATCTTTGTCAGAAATGTCTTAACATGCTTGTAATTGTCTGCTGTCTTTTTGTCAGTCATCTCTTTTTGCACGAAGGTTTTTATTTTCATTTTTTTTTTTTGGTGTGTGTGTGTGTGTGTGTTTTAATATTATGTCTATATTTAATCTCGGCCACAAACCAATGTAGGCAGATTTCTTTTATGTTTTTTTTTTTGCTGGAGGGGGGTGACAAGGGAAAAATCAGGCGCAGATGAACATAATTGAATCTACCAGCAACTTGTCCACAATGGAATTTTAATTCTACACACACACACACACACAAGTTAATGAAAAAAAAAAAAAAAAAAACTGCAGAAAAATCATTTTGTGAATTCAATAAAAAACTTCTCCTCGATAATTCTACTGAATTTTTGGATGTAAAAAAAATCTAATAACATTTGTTTTTAGAAGTATTTTATTTTTTTAGTTTCCTGCTTTTTTTTTGTTCTCTCTCTCTCTCGTTTATCTCAGTTGTATTATTGCCAGTAAAATTCCAAGATAAGAATGAGAGAAATTCAAAAAGTCTTAACTGAATGTCCAACTTTGTTGTCTCTTAAAAAAACAATTGGGCAATGGGTCACTCAGTAATCCCATGTCAAATCATCCAGAAAAAAGTAAAATTGTCAATTTTTCTGAAATTTTTTCCAGGTGTGAATTATGTTAACGTTAGACAATTCTCAATAACATAAAATTGGTTGACTTTAAGATTTTTTCAATAACATTTTTGGATTCTTTGGGCAAAAATGCTTTTATAAATCAATTTTTAGTAGTAGGGAAGCTCTAGAACTCATTTTACAGACAAAAATAGATTACAAAAAGCCGCCATTTTCCACCAACCCCACCAAATTTGGAGAGCTAAAAATCAACATAACTCTGCCAATTTTTGGAATTGGAGGTTCAAATTTTGAGAATTGTCTAACTTTATCATAATCTACACTTTGACAAATTCTCAGAAAAATTGAAGGGGGGTGGGTGACATGGCCTGAACGATTTACCCCACTATCAAGTTTTGATTTACTCTTGGAGTTTTGGATATTTTCATCTTGCTTACATTCTACTTTGAATATTTTTGGAGATTTTGTGCTGATTCACGCTGCGAGCCTGAAGCAGACACGAGTTAAAAACAGAAAATACATGAACTCAACATGGAATTTCAAATAACAAGAAATTACACTTGAAATACTTGCAAACGAAGGTTTTGTCTGCGGGAATGATAATTATATAAATATAACAATACAGTTCCACTTAACTGAATTCCTTTTCAAGGTTGATAAGTTGTTGCACTTACAACGGTTTCTTACTTTCTGTGCTGAATATAAGGAACGCTGTTTTTTTGTTTTTTTTTGTTTAACTTCTGGAGATGCTAGTGCCAAAGTGGAAGAAATTCTATCTTCAATTTTGCCACTAAAGTTTGTGGGCCTGTGATTGGTTGATTTGAAGAGAGACTCATAGACCAAGGACGATAACCCATCTACCTTAGATATAGTTTTATAATTTGTCTGATGTTGTTAAAGCTCTTGTGTCAGTTTTATGCAGAGGATCATTTCAGCTGTTACTGATTTTATCATAAGATCTGTAAATTTAACCCCCCCCATTTCATTGTGATTGATTGTCTTTTAACTTTAAAGTCTTAAAAGGAATAGACAATATATATAGGTAATTATTGAAAACTGATGTTCTTGACTATGAAATTAACTTTACTTTCATTGAAATTTATTCAAAAAGTTGAATTGATAAATTATGTTCTACTATATTTGATGATATACAAGACATACAATTATTAATTTTTGTTTTCTCAATTTATGTTTATACTCAGTGATCATAGAATAAACTTGAATGCTTCAATCAAAATGAAAGAAAATTTGATAAAAAACTAATAATGCCAATGTTTCAGTCTTGATATTTTTTTATCATCTTATTATAATGGAGATTGTGTATGTTTGTCTGTAACCAAAACTATATTACAACTCAAGTCTTATTATAATGGAGATTGTGTGTTTGTCTGTCTGTAACCAAAACTATATTACAACTCGGAGGTTGCATATATTTGCTAG
Organism: Doryteuthis pealeii; assembly: GCA_023376005.1. Classification (NCBI taxonomy): domain Eukaryota; kingdom Metazoa; phylum Mollusca; class Cephalopoda; order Myopsida; family Loliginidae; genus Doryteuthis; species Doryteuthis pealeii. The sequence continues at coordinate 437,663 of CM042157.1, forward strand.
TATCACTAATTAGGACTGAGTCTTTTCTAGTAGTGACCACCCCAAGCGGAGTTTAATAGGTTTGAATTCAGAGTTTTCCTTCTCCTAGACTGGCTGCCTAACCAAGGTTAAAGAGCACCATCTCCCCTACTATTTACCCATAGCTGGAGGGAGAGTAGTTGGATTCATACCTTTCCCAAGGGCATTAGCACTATGTGAGTTGTAGCTTCGTCTAGGATTTGAACTTGGGTTGTACAAGTCCATTTCCTACGACACTAACCCTTAGACCACCACGCCTCCAACTGATACTTTTTGAACACAACTTGTATTGAAAGAGAAAGAGAATGAATTTTTGTTAAAATATCACTTTGCATGAAAGACCAACTTCATGAAAAGCTGAATGAACATTTTATATAAATCAGTTAACCATATAAGACATACATTATTTTTCATCAAAATGGTTAGACAAAAAATCTCTGTCTGATGTATGTGAAATGTATCTTTTTCTTCAGACGATATTCAATCTTTTTCTTTTGTAGACTGCCAAATATTTTCTTGTTATTCTCTGCTGAAATAAATGTATTCCATATTCGCTTCTACTCCCATTTATTAAATAACCATATTTAATACATAAAACACATTTTTCAATTTCAAGCACCTGAAAAAGAATTAACCTCTTTCTAGATGTAAAGATCTAATTCTTCCATGCGTTCTGGCCTCTTGTCCTAAAAAAACACTAAACGGTGCCTGCTGAAAATCTCTTGCTACTTATGAACCCCTAGCTGTTTGAAGGCATTTTTTCCGAAAAGTTAATGCAATGTGAAAGCGATATTTTACCACCTGCCAAGTCTTTTCTTGACAAGTAAATGTAAATATTTTACCCCACCCACCTCTTTAAAATATTTTTTTTAGTGGTTTGAAGGTGTTAAAAGTAAGACACCCCCAGGTTTTTTATTGACAAGTAAATGTAAATATTTTGTAGTTATAGTTCTATTTCTGTCTACAAATGCCTATGAGTTTCATCAGACTGCTAACTTTATTGAAAATGGTGAACAGATAATTCATGAGGCTTTATCTATCATTTTTCTGGGAACTTCTGAAAAGGTATCGGGTTTCAGTTCTTCTTATCGTCTTAGGGGCTGTGGTGTTTGTGACGATGATGACTCTCTGGGTGTTTAGTCCCTCAAAACATGTTTTGACAAATAACAATTAAAATTTCATCAATACCAAAGTAAATATATTTTTCTTTTAATTATCTTTTCAACATATCTGTTTGATTCCTTTCCATTTTTCTCACTTACATATATATATATAATATATATTTTGGGAGAATATGTGCTTAATTGAAGTCGTTCCTAATTTTGAAAATTAATTAATTAATAATTAATGAATTAGGCGATTAAAAAATGTAAGGCTAAACAAATGAGTCAGGGTTCGAATCACACACAAAGCGGTCTTCCTGTCTATACTCTGCTGATGAGGCCTAATAGGCCGAAATGTACATACAGAGATTGATTTTTCTCGATTTGTTTAGCCTTACATTTTTGAATAGGTATGCCTGCCTAATTCATTAATTATTAATTAATTAATTTTCAAAATTAGGTACGACTTCAATTAAGCACATATTCTCCCAAAAATTGTCGGCTAAAAAAGCCATATCAAAACACATTGTTTGTTTGTTTACTTCTCATATATATATATATATATATATATATATATATATATATTGCTGACAAATGATTAATAACCTTAAATAATTCTTAACTGTTAAAAAAGAATTAAAGGTAAAGGAAACCCAGAATTTGTTTTGTTTCCTACAAAATTTTCTTGTTTCTTTGTTTCTATCAGTGCATTCAATTGAAATGCTCCCATAAAATCTTGAATTGTTCTGGATAGAAATATTTGTTGATCTTGTTTTAGAAGTTACAAAAAAGAAAGGCTAAATTAAAAAACTTCCTTGTTCACTTATATAGTAGCAGTTAGAAATGTGCTGATGATGATGATGATGATAAGAAGAAGAAGAGGAAGAAGTCTAATAAATTACTATCCTCTCTAAGTAAATAAATAAAAAAAAGAATGTGAGAGTGTTAAAAAAAAAAGAAAGATGTAGAATTTGTGTTATTGTTGTATGTAGAGCAATAATTTCCGTGTTATTAGGAAAGCTAAGAAGTTTCTGGAATTGTTGTTGTTGTTGTTGTTGTGTTTTTTGGGAAGTCATTTTTTTTTTAAATTCCTTTTTTTTTTTTTCTTGCTTCATTAATCTTTTTCTTTGCAAAAGGTTTCACTTGTGCTGTCAATGGGGTCTGGACACTTATCGTCTTGCCTAAGAATTGTTCTTCCCTCAAGACAAACTCATAAAAAAACATGTGGAATGCTTAACGGCATTGGTTAATGCATGTTTTTATTTTTTTTTATATCTTGTCAGGGCATTTGCAGCCAGGTTTGGGTGGGTTGGGGTGGGTAGTTTTCTTTTAATGTATTGGGGGTTTTGGTGTTGTGTTTCAGTTAAAGCCAAGATACAAATTTATGTCAAGTTTGAGTTAAATTACATACATACATACATACATATTGAGAGAGAGAGAGAGAGAGAGAGAGAGAGAGAGAGAGAGAGAGAGAGAGAGAGAGCTTTTTTCTTTTGTTGAATTTTTCATGCAGATATTTTCTGATGGAATTTGAACAGTATTTTTTGATTGACTTCTATAAATCAATTCTGGTGGCTGATCAACAACTAGATGGGTCACCTCAGTGAAGGTGTGTGATGTTGAAAGACCTGAAACTCTTAATCATCTTGGGAATTACATCACTGATGATGATGATGTGGTATGGCCACTTTAGGGTGTATTCCTTGAAATATATAGAAGCGGTTACCCAGCATCACCTGCATGGGGGGTGGGTAAAAAGGTAGTTTCGCTGATCTATTATTGTTGAATCTTGTTGGATCCTCGCAGGATGCCCCATTGAAATCCCTGTGTAAAAAAGACCTTGTGTCAATCAAGACACTCTGAAGAGAAGAATTAATCTCCTATCTAAAATGCTAAATGCAAAAAAAAATTTGATGCAGAAATCATTTAAATTCTTTTTTTTAAATCATCTTCACGAATATAAATCAAAATTTCATTATTTTGCTCAAAAAGCAAGGTCTGGTGATAGTGAATGTGTATATATATATATATATATATATATATATACTAGCAAATATATGCACCCTCCGGGTGCAAGTATTTAAGTTTTAATGTAATAAAATATTGTATTAAATTAGAAAGGCTAATGAAACTAAATAAGAATACAGATAAAAAGATTTGAAACAGAGGGAGTATAATAAAAGATTTGAAACAACTGAAACTTACTCTTCCATCACTCTCGTCTTTCATTGTTATTTTTTCTAATTTAAGCATTTAGTTAAAAGAGGAAGTAAAGAATAAAATGACAGTTATTTTTTCTTGTTAATGGATTTCATTTAAGATTCATTGAAGAGATTTTTGCTTATATTCATTAAAATAAAACCAAACAGTTAGAAATCAATAATACTAAGCACATATTTATTAAATTCAATTTTTTAATATTAATATGCAAATTAGCCTTCCCGTTCACACTGTAAACCGCTATTTTGTTGTACATATAAATATAATTGCATGTTGTCAGTATGTAGACATAGTTAACAGTATTAATAATGTAAGACAATTTTTATTAATAATTGAGGTTTAGATAAAAATAAAATCATGGAGAATGTGATGTCAATAATTAAGAGAATTGTGACTTGAGTAGGAATATAGTTTCGGTTACAGACAGAAAAACACACAATCTCCATTATAATAAGATATATATACTATGTCATTAATTATTTTATTTTCATAGTTTCCTCTGGACATACATACACACAAACTGACCTTTATATATGTATAGATTAAGATGACAAAAATGTCTGCTGGTTAAATTAATGCTAACAGTTACTCTCGTTAGATTATAGTTAATCTAAAAATGTACTGTATGTGTCAAAACGGAAACAGAGCAAAACTATTCTTGTTTAGTTCAGTCGGTTGAGCATTCACAAGGTTCAAGGTTTGATACTGGTCCTCACTAACTCAACAAATGAGTAGCACAGCTTGAGTAATCTGATCTGTGTGATAAAGTGGGGAGCTGATGGTAGGTGTGAAGCACCACCTCAGCAAAACAATCTTCCTGATTTAGCACTAGTAAAGAGGGACTGACTCCCTTGCTGTCCAACTGATATTGACAATAGGCACTCTATATTTTTATATCTTGTCAGGGCATTTGCATCCAGATTGTTTGGGTGGAGGAGTAGTTTTATTTTTCTTAATGTAATGGGGTTTTGGTGTTGTGTTTCAGTTAAAGCCAAGATACAAATTTATAAATATAAAAATATACTAGCTGTGGCTACCCAGCTAAGCCTGGGTAGTGGAGATAAAAACATGGTTTAATAATCATTTGCAGATCTATTACTACTGAATACCGAGTTTGGTCTTCGAAGGATGACCCATAAAAATCAACACGTAAAACGATCTTAATTCAATCCTGCCTGGTGGGAGGTCAGGGAATTTTCTTTTCGTCAGATTTGAGGGGATGACATCATATGGCTAAACTTGCGAATCAGTTGGAAAATGAAAACATATTATAGGTGACCTAGAAAAAACTGAACAAAAATTATTTATTTATTTTCCCATTAAACTAACCCTAAACCCTAACCCTCTAGTTAAAATTAACAGTTTTATTACAAAATTTGTGGGTTTTGTTTTTTTCTTTCTGAGTCACTCTGCATACAGAGTGACCCAGAAAAACAGAACACAAATTATTTATTTATTTTCTCATTAAACTAACCCTAAACCCCAACCCTAAACCCCCGAAGTTAAAATTAAAGTTTTATTACAAAATCTTTATAATATTTGCACAAAAAGCTCGATTCAGTAACAGTGAATGTGTATATATATATATATATATATATATATATATATTTACTTTATCGGTAATTGTTTTATTTTTGTATTCCCCCCCCTGACATACATACATACACACAACTGTCCTTTATATATGTAAAGATGGATAATAGTTATATGTAAAAAGATGTGTATATATTTTTATAATATGTTGTAATTGTCATTCCTTTCCACCGCTACATCCCTTTGAAACTATCACAAATTGACGTTTGATATATATTATATATATACATTCACTGTTACTGAATTGAGCTTTTTGTGCAAATATTATAAAGACTAGTAAATATATGCACCCTCTGGGTGCAAGTATTTAAGTTTTAATGTAATAAAATATATTAAATTAGAAAGGCTAATGAAACTAAATAAGAATGCAGATAAAATGATTTGAAACAGAGGGTGTATAATCGAAAAGTAGAACAACTGAAACTTACTCTTCTATCACTCTCGTCTTTCATTGCTAAATTTCCCTAATTTAATAACTTAGTTAAAATAGGAAGTAAAGAATAAAATCAGAATTATTTCTTCTCGTGAATCGATTTCTTTTAAGATTTATTGAAGAGATTTTTTATCATATTCATTAAGATAAAACCATACGATTAAAAATCAATAATACTAAGCACATATTTATTAAAATCAAATTTTTAATATCAATATGCAAATTAGCCTTCCTGTTCACACTGTAAACTGTTATTTTAGTCTATATATAAATACAATTGCATGTTATTCAATTGTAGATATGATTAACAGTATTAATAATGTAAAACAATTTTATTAGAAATTGAGGTTTAAATAAAAATAAAATCATGGAGAATGTGACGTAAATCACTAAGGGAATTGTGACTTGAGTAGTGATATAGTTTCGGTTACAGACAGAAAAACACACAATCTCCATTATAATAAGATTTCATTTCAATTCCTGAAGATATTTCAAAATTAGAATAGGATTAAAATTTTAACTTGAAGATATCTGTGAATTTCAAAATATAAACAAATCAATATGGAAGTGCAAAACAATTTTTTTTTTTTTTCAGGCCTGATTAACATAAGTTGTTTTTACGTGGGGGATTTTGTTTTATGGTGCATCCAGTGAAGATTAAACTTGCTATTCAGTAGTAAGGGATCTGCAAGACTAGATTGCTAACCATTATACCACTCAGTTTTTTTAGTTGTTTTTTTTGTTCTCCTCTACCCAGGTGACACCAGGTAGTTGCTTCTAGTACATAATTCTGTCAGATTCCTGTTTACTATATTTGTGTGCATGTATTTCCATGCATACAGTTATTCGTTCATCTCTCCATTCAATCATGTGAATGTATCCTTTCTTTTTAACTGTTTTATTTTTGTGCATATTTTCATATATAGACACACATATATTTATGTCCTTGTCTTTTTTCTTTGTGTGTATGTATATATATATATATATATATATTATGTACATTTCTTATTCAATGTTCCTACTTTGTTCCTTCTGCTATGCGTATGCATGTCATAGCTATTTGACCATGTTAGTTAATGAGCAGTTTTGGTTGTGGGTGGAGCTGAATTCCTGCGTTTTACTATTTATCTATTCCACTGTTTGACACATCAGGTTGCCCTCCATCCTCTCCACTATTTTTAAGCGTGTACCTTTTTTTTTTGTTATTCAGTGGCTTTACATATACACACACACACACACACACACACACACACACATATATATATATCTTTTTATGTTCACTTACATATGTTTACATTTTCACTCTCCCTTTTTACAAATTTATTTATTTCCAGTCTTTCGATTGTGCATTTTGTGTGTTTTTTATGTTGACATAAACTGGATGAGTTGTGGGGGCCAAACCGGCAAGCCTGCCATAAATAAAAGCAATGGGCACCAAATGAATAAAGACCCATTCTCTCTCTCCCTCTCCCTCCCTCATTTTATGGTGTTTCTTACATTCTCTATCTACTATGCTTCTTATTTTTCCTCTTTTTTTTCTCTCTTTGTTTTCCACTCCTTTTCTCTCTCTTCTCTCTTCCACTTCTCCCCCCCCCCTCACACTTTGTTTTCTATTCTCTCTGTCTTCTTCACTTCTTCTTCATCTTTCTTACTACTAAACTTTTCCTCTTTCTATTTATTTACAGCTCTATCTCTTTTCTCCTCATCTTTTTCTTTCATTTCTTTCTACCCTATTACTCTTTACATCTTTCTTTTATACACCCTCACTTCTTCCCAGCCCTTCTCTTGGGGGGGGGGGGTCTAAAGAGGGGGTCTCCTTTTAGCCCCTCTCCCCCCCTCCTCCTCTCAGTCTCTCTACTCAAACTGACCAATTCCAACATGTGCATCAAGTTGACTTTTTGAAACCTTAGCAACTCATCATTTTATTTATCTTTTTTTACTATGAGGTCTGCATTTCCTAGTTTTATTATTGTCTTTTCTCTTTTTTTGTTTGGTTTTTTCTTTGGCTTTTTGCCAGAAATTTGTTCCTTCTGCTTCACAGTGTTTCCAGGTTGTACAAACAGGTTGGGGGGGGGTGCGCAAAGAGGTTAGAACTTTCCTCTCAAACAAATAAACTGCAAAATATATTTTAAAAAAAAAGAAGGGTGATATGAATTGTTTCGGAAAGTGAGCATTAAAACAATGTCAACTCATAGCTGTTCACCTTGAAAACACTCAGACATTCATTGAATATATCTTTCTTCTTCTTCTTCTTCTTCTTCTTCTTCTTCTAGCCTTCTTCACTCTTCTTCTTCTTCTTCGTGTATACCAAATATTGTGTAACGACTCTTATGATTTTTGTGGCCATTTTTTTAGGTATCGAGCGTGTTGATTGGCTGATTGAATCCACGCTGCCACACAGAGTCTATAAGTTTAAGTGGTGGGCTCCAACACATCTTATATAACCAAGTATGGAAGTGTGTGGTCTAATGGTTAGAGTCATAGGAAATGGACTCATCGACCCAAGTTCAATTCCTGGGTGAAGCTGTTTGCATTTCACATGGCTAAATACCCTTGGGAAAGGTATGAATCCAATTCCCCCCCAGGAAGAAAAAAGAAAAACATTGGGATGCATGGATATAATTTTACTGCATCCTTTTAGATTTTTGTGCATCAGAAATGCAGTTATTATAATAATGGATTAATATGAATTTTCACGTTGGTTATTTCATTATTTGTTGCCATGTGATTATAGTATTTTTCTTCCATTCAATCATTTTGTTACAACACAATAAAATGGCTATTATTTAAGGGGTTACACAGACTATGACTTGAATACCCAGAATGCAAGTTTCTTAGAAATAGTATCATTTTCATAGACATTATAAGATATATATATGAGCTTAAAAAAAATCATTTTCCTGTAAATGAAAGAAATCTCTTCAGAATCCATAAATTTGAAATTCAATTATTTCCAAATTTATCTAAAACTGATACTTATCATTTCAACCTTATGTCAGTGGTTCCCAACAATCTTTTTTCTTTCTGCACTCTTTTACCAACCATATTTCAGAATATAATTTTGCACTTCCAAGATTGTTGGACTGAAAAAATACATTGTAGAAAGATCAATATTCAATCTGTGGTCATAATGTAATTAGATATGGGAGAGTGGTTAACTAAGATATTCCCTTACCTACTCATGTTCCACCATCAACCATACAAGTGATAAGACATTTATCAAGAAATTTGGTAAAGAGGCATTGGACAGGAGAAAATGAGTTCATGCCTTTTTTTATTAATTCAAAGTGAATATGAGCAGTATAAGACTAAATTTGTACTCAGTATGACAATTTCATTTTCTATTGTGTTATATCTACTCAGGTAATTGGCATTCCAATGTAAACATACTGTTATGTAATGGCTTTCCAACTAACCTACCATATGTGGCGAACATTTGAAGAGGAATGATTGACAGATGGTGGGTCAAAATTCAATTCCCCTAGCCATGAGGAACTATGAAATTCCTTGTGGTTAGCTGTGGACATTCAAGTGCAAATTAAAGGAAAAGTAGATTAAAAAAAAGTACATAATTAAATTTTAGACACCAAGGGAAACAGACATATATTTGGGGGTTAAGTGAGACAGCCATTCACATAGTACTAATACCCTTGGGAAAGGTATGCATCCAACTATTCTTCTTCCAGTTATGGGTACATAGTAGAGCAGACTGGACTCTTTTTAACCTTGGTTAGGCAACCAGTCTAGGAGAAGGAAAACTCTGAATTCAAACATATCAAACAGCTTAAAAATTGATTTTGTGTTGCATCCTGTTCATGCAGAGGGATGAGTGAATACATACAATAGGTAAATTTGATTAAGTCAAAATATGTCAACAAATTTGATATAGCAAGAGGAAGAAAAGATTTCAAATAATTTTAGTATAAAACGTAGACGTCTGATTATTTATGGCTTACAGAAAATGTTACAATTAGTTGACAAGTGATTTTTGTTGTAACCTATTTTATTTGGGGGGGGGGGGTGACTACAAAGGGAGGAAAGAAATGATCAAGTCTAGCAGTAAAGAAGGAAACAGACATATATCATCATTAACAAAGTTACAATCGTCAAGAGAAATCACAGGACGAAAACAAATAAACAAAAAAGGATTCAAATGTTTTTTTTTAAATAAATAAAAATTTTAAAAAAGCAAAATGAAAAGTTAAAAGCTTTTCATTTGAACCCCCCCCCCCAAAAAAAAATAGAACAAAAAAAAAAAACCAAACAAAACGGCAATAGAAATGTTGAAATAGAAAATGGTGAAATGATTTTCTTGTCAGTCTTGAACTATCTTGGGAAATGGTGGAATGTCAAGAGAATGACATCTGAAAGAATCTTGGTGACAGGGTGGGGGGGCGGGTGAGGATGGGGGTGAGGAGAAAAGAGGAAAATTGAGATAAATCAGGAAATAGTGAAAAGTGCAAAGAAGGAAGAAAAAAAAAATAGAAAAAAGGAAATACTGATTTGATTATTTTATTTTTTTAATGAAGAAAAAAAACCCAACAAAAAACCCGAAAAGCAAAAGTTTTTCAAAGTTTTTCAAAAGCCCCTGTAGGTAGAAGAGAAAAGTTCATTTAAACAATCAGGAAGAATAGTGACATGACACTAGAGTTTTGATTTCTTAAATTCTCCTTTGACAAAATAACACAAAGATATTTTACACTTTCATTTCTATTAATATTTCTTTCATTCATTGCTGATGAGACTTAAAGTCGAAACAGTCTGTACAATGTTCTACACACTGAGCGATTCTTTGCCGGGATTACACTTGTCAAGTTCATTTTCTATTAAGAAAAAAAAAAGTATCAAATTTTATGCGATACATGCATTGTAATTGCCTTCAAGCAAAAATATAATATATTCTTTCATTCTGTTTAATTTATAGAAAAATAATAATTCTCAGCTGTTCAGTAAAAATCAAATTGTCACCCAAATTTTTCTCCCCTAACAAAACTTGGAATCACCCGAAAATCTTGGACAGGAATTCAAGTAATTATCTTCTTTTTTTGACTTATCAGTAAATTGAAAAAAAAAAATTAAAATTATCTTAATATAATGAAGCATGTATTTACTCAGTCTCCTGCCATATAGAGCCACCATGTCGTCTGGGGCGTTAGAATGCAATGACTGCACCTCTGCAAAGGGGTAAGACTCCCCCAATGGGGCCACCTGTTGGCTGTGGGTGGCGACCCGTGATGCTTAAGGATAGAACCCAGGTGGTTGAGCAGTCCATGACTTGCAATATTCCACTTTGGCCCTTTCTTGAGCTAAATGGGCGGTTGGAGAGACCCCCTCTGATCAATCGGTTGGTCACATCAAGCCCTAGCACCTATATGATTACCCCAACCCTATTGCCCTTATGGCAAGCCTCAACCCTTTTTATCATATGGGTGCTAGAAGGCGGTAGCTGAGGGTCTACATGTCCTGGGAATGACGTTAAACTCTATCTATTCTAGTAGTGACTATGGAGTTCAGCTGGCTTGAATTCATAGGAAATGGACTTGTCGACCCGAGTTCACATCCTGGATGAAGCTACAGTTCACATAAAACTAATACCCTTGGGAAAGGTATGAATTCAACTACTCTCCCTCCAGCTATGGGTAAATAGTAGGGCAGACTGGACTCTTTAACCTACATTAGGCTACCAGTCTAGGAGAAGGAAAACTCTGAATTAAACCTATTAAACCCCGCTTGGGGTAGTCACTACTAGAATAGACTCAGTCCTAATTAGTGATCTATTTCACTGGGCTCTTTAACCTTGGTTAGGCAACCAGTCTAGGAGAAGAAAAACTCTGAATTCAAACCTGTTAGACTCCGCTTGGGGTAGTCACTACTAGAATAGACTCAGTCCTAATTAGTGATCTATTTCACTGGGCTCTTTAACCTTGGTTAGGATACCAGTCTAGGAGAAGGAAACTCTGATTCAAACCTGTTAAACTCTGCTTGGGGTAGTCACTACTAGAATAGGCTCAGTCCTAATTAGTGATCTATTTCACTGGACTCTTTAACCTTGGTTAGGCAACCAGTCTAGGAGAAGGAAAACTCTGAATTCAAACCTGTTAAACGCCGCTTGGGGTGGTCACTACTAGAATAGACTCAGTCCTAATTAGTGATCTATTTCACTGGACTCTTTAACCTTGGTTAGGCAACCAGTCTAGGAGAAGAAAAACTCTGAATTCAAACCTGTTAGACTCTGCTTGGGGTAGTCACTACTAGAATAGACTCAGTCCTAATTAGTGATCTATTTCACTGGCTCTTTAACCTTGGTTAGGATACCAGTCTAGGAGAAGGAAAACTCTGAATTCAAACCTGTTAAACTCTGCTTGGGGTAGTCACTACTAGAATAGGCTCAGTCCTAATTAGTGATCTATTTCACTGGACTCTTTAACCTTGGTTAGGCAACCAGTCTAGGAGAAGAAAACTCTGAATTCAACCTGTTAGACTCTGCTTGGGTAGTCACTACTAGAATAGGCTCAGTCCTAATTAGTGATCTATTTCACTGGACTCTTTAACCTTGGTTAGGCAACCAGTCTAGGAGAAGAAAAACTCTGAATTCAAACCTGTTAGACTCCGCTTGGGGTAGTCACTACTAGAATAGGCTCAGTCCTAATTAGTGATCTATTTCACTGGACTCTTTAACCTTGGTTAGGCAACCAGTCTAGGAGAAGAAAACTCTGAATTCAAACCTGTTAGACTCTGCTTGGGGTAGTCACTACTAGAATAGACTCAGTCCTAATTAGTGATCTATTTCTCTGGGCTCTTTAACCTTGGTTAGGATACCAGTCTAGGAGAAGGAAAACTCTGAATTCAAACCTGTTAGACTCTGCTTGGGGTAGTCACTACTTGAATAGACTCAGTCCTAATTAGTGATCTATTTCACTGGGCTCTTTAACCTTGGTTAGGCAACCAGTCTAGGAGAAGGAAAACTCTGAATTCAAACCTGTTAGACTCCGCTTGGGGTAGTCACTACTAGAATAGGCTCAGTCCTAATTAGTGATCTATTTCACTGGACTCTTTAACCTTGGTTAGGCAACCAGTCTAGGAGAAGAAAACTCTGAATTCAAACCTGTTAGACTCTGCTTGGGGTAGTCACTACTAGAATAGACTCAGTCCTAATTAGTGATCTATTTCTCTGGGCTCTTTAACCTTGGTTAGGATACCAGTCTAGGAGAAGGAAAACTCTGAATTCAAACCTGTTAGACTCCGCTTGGGGTAGTCACTACTTGAATAGACTCAGTCCTAATTAGTGATCTATTTCACTGGACTCTTTAACCTTGGTTAGGCAACCAGTCTAGGAGAAGAAAACTCTGAATTCAAACCTGTTAGACTCCGCTTGGGTAGTCACTACTAGAATAGGCTCAGTCCTAATTAGTGATCTATTTCACTGGACTCTTTAACCTTGGTTAGGCAACCAGTCTAGGAGAAGAAAAACTCTGAATTCAAACCTGTTAGACTCTGCTTGGGGTAGTCACTACTAGAATAGACTCAGTCCTAATTAGTGATCTATTTCTCTGGCTCTTTAACCTTGGTTAGGATACCAGTCTAGGAGAAGGAAAACTCTGAATTCAAACCTGTTAAACTCTGCTTGGGGTAGTCACTACTAGAATAGGCTCAGTCCTAATTAGTGATCTATTTCACTGGACTCTTTAACCTTGGTTAGGCAACCAGTCTAGGAGAAGGAAAACTCTGAATTCAAACCTGTTAAACTCTGTTTGGGGTGGTCACTACTAGAATAGGCTCAGTCCTAATTAGTGATCTATTTCACTGGACTCTTAACATTGGTTAGGCTACCAGTCTAGGAGAAGGAAAACTCTGAATTCAAACCTGTTAAACTCCGCTTGGGGTAGTCACTACTAGAATAGACTCAGTCCTAATTAGTGATCTATTTCACTGGGCTTTTAACATTGGTTAGGCAACCAGTCTAGGAGAAAAAACTCTGAATTCAAACCTGTTAAACTCCGTTTGGGGTGGTCACTACTAGAATAGACTCAGTCCTAATTAGTGGTCTATTTTACTACTACTACTACTATTACTACTATTAAAATGTTTATGTCTCTTATGTGTTACGTAGACATATGATTTCTGATGCCCTCTCAACATTTGGAAATGTGTGGAGATTGGATGGTAAAATGTGCTCCCTTATTTCCTTCTGGAAAATCACTCACATTTCTGTCTGTCTGCTTCACAAACTTGTTGAGATCTACAAGAGGGTAAAATAAAAGTCCACTTGGGTTGTGTCCAATTGAAATCCCCTTGAGCCTATTGTGTACGTAAAATGTATTAAATCTGTAAAACTCTTTGAGTAAGTGTGAAAGCCAAGTTACTATGGTCTGGTGGGGGTCAGAGAATGTGTGGGTGGTCTTTTGGAGACAGCCCCCCCCTACTGTCTTTTTGTCTGCAGTGGTGATCATCGTTGTTGAGCTGACAATACCGACTGATCAATACCAATAAAATAAGGACCAACAGAACAAACTGAAAGAAGACAGCAGACATTACTGTCTTGTGTGTCCCTTCTTTTTTCTCTTCCTTTTTGCATATCGGATCGATGGGAAAGTTTTCCAAGCTAATGTCTCAGCTGCTTGAAATGCCAGTGGACCTGATGAAGTTTCAGTCTTGTCAAAAATAATGGCTGGGCACAAAGTTTTTCAGAGCAAATCAGAATACTAGAACTGATCTCTCCCACACACACACATACACATTTAATTTACTCAGGGAAGATGTTTATATTGTAGACAATGAAACAGATATATATATATATATATATTATATATATATATATATATATGTGTATGCATGCATGTATGTATTATTTTTTTTTCTTTTTGAAATAAACAATTCAAAGTAGAAAGACGTTGATTAAAATATAGATGAAGAAAAACAATATTATATATTGTGCTAACAAGTGCATGTTTCAGAGAACATATTTTTTGTTGAATGAAAAAAGGGAAATTTAACGTTTGACATGAGAGGTTCAACTAACGCTCACGTTCTGTTAGGACATTATATTATATTGTTTTTCTTTATCTATACCTTATACTGTCGGATTTTAATTCAATTTTTATATACTTTCATATATTTGTATATATACATATGTACATATATATATATATATTTGTATATATATGTGTGTGTGTATATATATATGTATATGTGTATTAAATGTATATATATATATATATCTCTCAAACTCATAAAAATATGAAACTCTCATCATAACGGCACAAATGCGATGGCATGTCATGTTGTGCATATGAGTGATGTTAGAATGCCAAAGCAACTCCTTTCTGCTCAGCTGCATGATGGCAGAAGTACACAGCATAAGCCTTGGAAGGAGTATAAGGATTGCTTAAAAAGCAACCTTTTAAAAATAAAAATAGATCCTGACAACTGGGAATGGTTGGCATTGAAGAGGGCAGAATGGAAAATCCATGTGGATGATGGCTGTACCAGTTTTGAGAGTGAACGAATTGAGCATGAAAACCTCAAGCATCAATTTCAAAAGGGATACACTTGTTATATTGGTGAGAACATAGAGGGCTTGAAATGTCATACATGTGGTCTTATTCTGTTTTCTAAGATTGGATATGTCAATCATAGGGAATCTCATCAGAGATGATTCATGCACACTCCAGGAACAAACTGTGTCTTGTGCAATCTATAACAAAGTTTGTAAGTTGGCTTCTACTCTTAAGAGACATATGGTGGTAAATAAGTATCAAATTTTACCATCTGATCCATTCAATCCAGTGGGAAGGACATTCTTTCCATGTCATATTTGCATTAAACTTTGTGATTTGCAGCAGGATTGATGATTCACTTGAGGGCTCATAAGAGGAAAAGTTCTTGTGGTGGGGTTGTAGGATTGTGAACGATGGCAGTGATCTGTAAAGATAATGCTATTGCTATATATATGTGTGTGCGTGTATATATATATATATATATATATAATATATAATATATACTGATAGCCTACTACACCTCCACCCGCAGTCCATGTGTATAGTCAGTAATCCCAATCCTTCAACAATCATTCCGGTGTTCAACAAAGCTGCATTCTCTCCCCTCACCTTGTTCACATATGCTATTGATTGGATCACCTCCCATGCCCTCGTAAACTTCCCAGGTGTCACTGTTGGCTGTAATTTCAACCTGTCAGACCTGGAATATGTGCAAGCATTTATAAACATGGTGTCACATTGGGTGTTTCTGAATTTTAACTTAATTTAACAGTAGATTAGAATTTAACATTGAATGGATTATTAGTAATAAAAAAATAGAATAAAATTGATTTGAACAACTAAAGTCATGTCTCTTCTGCATGGTATTCAAACACGCCATGTGATGCTGTGTTTATAACTATTGAAGTCAGTTAGTCTACTGTTGATTTGAATAACAGCAACTAACTAAGTATAACTGAAGCAGTGTCCAAGACAGTTGGTATTTATAGAAATCAAGAATGATCCATTCATGAATTTGGGTGATTTGGGTGATTCCATTCCTTGAGTTCTGATTGGCTGCTTGATTTGAATGATATTGTGGAGTTTTATAAATACCCTGTCATTCTGCAGTAGACTTTGCAACTATTCGGGTTTGTATTGGGTTACAACCGTTTGTTGCCATGTCTTCCCAATTCAACGGTAATTGGAACTTTGATTATTCTTCAATAACATTAAGAATATGAACACACAACACCACATTCATATTGAAAACGTCACTGAAGATGAAGATACTTTGAAATTAATAAAACCTTAGACAATTACTTTTGTATTACAATTGCCTTCAAAATAAATAGATAAATGATATATATATATATACTTTAATGATAATACTATTCCCTTTTCACTAGCTAGACTAAGGAGATTGTTTTTGCGTTTGATGAATACCACACCTACCATCAGCTCTTTACTTTACCGCACATATCTCTTTGCTACTTATACGCTGAGTTGGCGAGGGCCGGTATCGAACTAGGAAGATTGAGGTTTCTAGCCGAGTGCTCTACCGACTGAGCTAACCCGATATATCCATCTGTATAAAACGTCAGATATCATCCCATTGACTTTGGGCTCTTCCCAGAAACAAGTGACAGCAAGCCTGTTCCCTCCACTGCTATGGCTACTATGGCAATGAAGATAACTTACTGCTCATCGCTTTTCATTTAGTGTTGAAAGTAAATTCCTTTTATGCTAGGTAGGTTAGAGTTAAGATCCCAATGTCCAGCATTGAGAATTCAGCTAAAAACCTTTTCAGTTCCAACAATGAAGAAGACTCTCTAAGAATAATAAAATTACTGCCCTATACGGTTTCATCATTGCCTGCTATTATCTGTAGAGAAGGTGGCACCTGCTGATTTCCATCCTCTTTTATCTGCCACTCCCCCACCCCCTCCCTTGTTGTCTCATTCAATAGAGAGATACATAGAAAATGTGACTGGAAAAGAAGCACAGTGATATGTTCTTGCACATAAAGATACATTCTCCCATCTTTGACAAGCATCTTGCTATCACATCTCAAAAATCTTCTTGTAAACCTTAAATTCACTCCGCACAATCTTATGGAGTTTATATTTGGAATAGGGGTAGATGAATTGGATTAGCATTTTAAACTGTTTCACTGTAGATTTCAGGGTTTCCTTTTTTTTTTTTTTTTGTAATTTTGAATTCTTTAAATTATTGTTTAGCAATAGGCGAGGAAGATATAGAATTGTTGTTAATTGATTAATTAATTTTTTTTATTTTAAACAAATTATTACTTCTTTTAAAAAATTCTAAATGACTATTAAAGGTGTTAAAGATGAATTTAATTTTAGAACTAGTGTTTATAGAATTGATATAATGGAATGACCCATCTTCCCCATACCTCAACAGTGGCGATGGTTCTAGCCACTATTTAAGAACACACATATTACTCTGTGCCGAACTCACTTGAAGTACTTAGACGACGGACTCTCCACCTAATACTCACGTAACCTTATTATTACTGGTTGACATCAGTTACATGTTGGTTTTTGAGTTCAAATAAAATTCTAAGGTCTTAAATGCTGATTTTCAAGGCTGTTAGGCCCTCTGACTGGGAAGATTATTGAAGCATAGTCTGCTACCCGATTTCATATCAGACTAAGCTGACCTTAGTCAATATCAATGTTTTAAGGAAGGTGTATTGTTGTATTTCTGTGGTCACTCAGGTTCTTTCTTTAGAAAAGAAAGAATCTGTTTAATAAGTTGGAGGTACATGGTGTAATGGTTAGAGTCGTGTGAAATGGACTCATCGACCTGAGTTCAAATCTTAGATGAAGCTAAAGTTCACATAGCGCTAATACCCTTCGGAGAGGTATGAATCCAACTACTCTTCCTCGGGCTAGGCAACCAGTCTAGGAGAAGGAAAACTCTGAATTCAAACCTGTTAAATCTGCTTGGGGTGGTCACTACTAGAATAGGCTCAGTCCTAATTAGTAATCTATTTCACTAAAAATAATTTAAATTTATAATGATTTCATTTTTTATTCTAATTGGTTTATGATTGAACTCTTAGCTGCTTTGTTTGGTAATTGCTCATTTTATTATTGAATTAACTTTATATCAAAGGAGATTTGCTCAGTATTGCTGTTACTTTCACATTCCTAAATTTCATCTTTGCCAAAGTTTGTCAAGATTAGCTGAAATAAGTCAGAACTTTTTACCTTTCTTAAGAAGTTTATAATAAAATGATATAAGTGATCAGCAATTAATATTTAAAAGGTATTTTCTTGTTTACTTATTTTTGATAGGGTCACCAATTTGATGAGAACAAGATTTACTAATTAAAAGATATTTCTTTTATTTTGATTTTTTTCGTTTTAATTTATGATGTAAGTATGGGGTGGCAAGAGGTTTAATGTTTAAGGTTTAAAGGTGGATATGTTTAATCTTGGTGTGTGTTCTTAGGGTTTGCTTTTAACCCCATCTTATTTGGTGGTCACGCTGAAAAGGAGGGAATTTAAGGAACCAAAAGAAAAAAACTAAGACAAAAGGTGGTTTTATGATTTAGGCTTTATTCATATGTCATAGCCACCTCGTGGCAAGGAAATTTCTATCTGGCCAGTAGTGGTATCTTGTCCCATACAAGTCCTAAGCCTCAATAGCCGAGAAATTCTCTTGGAAGTTGGAAGTAGGTTATTTTTCCCGCACATGCATGGAGGCTTCCTTCAGTGAAGGCTCATGGGAGTTTGTTGTTTTAAAAAAAGATTTTTTTTATTTTAATTTTATTTTAATCCCCACAATTGGTAACTGTAAACCAGATTTCTTCTTAGGTTACAAATCTATGAATTGCTACCTACTTTACAAAATTGTGCCACCTTGCTAGCATTAATAGTTATTAATACAT
Organism: Doryteuthis pealeii; assembly: GCA_023376005.1. Lineage (NCBI taxonomy): Eukaryota > Metazoa > Mollusca > Cephalopoda > Myopsida > Loliginidae > Doryteuthis > Doryteuthis pealeii. The sequence continues at coordinate 456,428 of CM042157.1, forward strand.
GCTGGACATTATTCTCTTTTGTGTATGAAATATATTCATTTAATTGTCTCTTTTTTGAGAGTTGCATCCAAGGCAAACAGTCTTATGATTTGCTATAAGAAATGAAACTTCAAAAGGCTCATGGGACTTTGTTATTTTAAAAATTTATTTTAATTTTATTTTAATCCCCACATTAAAAAAAATGAAAAAGAAAACAAACTTTTGAAAATGTTCACCTTTTAAATTGGCTATGAAATTGAAATTACAAAAAAAAAAAAAGAGAAAAAAAGAAAAATAGAAAAGAAATAAACAAATGTATGAAAAAAATTTGTATGTAATATATGAATATATATAAATAAAATATATTGGCTTAAAAACCAGCACCAATCTTTTGTTGTGGTAAAAGCAGAATAATCAAAAACATTTTACTAATGTTAAAATCAAAAAATAATTGTTTTCAAGTGCATTTTTCTCTGATAGACTTATCTTATATTTTGAACTTGAAAAATAAATGGATTTTTAATGTCTTTCATCAATGTTTATTTTAAGCTTCAAGTTTTAAAGGAAATAAATCTTCTTTTTCTTCTTCTTTTTTAATTGATATTTTAAGTTAGATAAGATTAATGCTCATCTTTTTTAATGTAAGTTTTGTATATATGGCTACAGGCCAAAATATTAATTAAATTCCCCACCTGTAGTATTGGCTGATATGTCCAGGAAATATAGCAACTTTCTGTGTACATTCTTTTTAGAATTGATCATAAACTTTGCATTATTTAGAGACATAACAATTTTGAGGGAAAAAGTCTGTACAAAGACAAAGACAAAAAGAATACAGTAATTCTTAAGATAATCTATTTACACTCTCTTAAAAGAAAGAAAAAAAAAAATTATCCTTTATATGTCTATTATAAATTGTATCAAATGAACAAGTTACAAGGGTGTGGCTTGGTTAAAGAATTTTCCATTTTACAAATTCTTATTAGTTTTAAAGCTTACTTGTGTTTGTTCACCTGGTTCGAGTAGAATTAGTATTCATGACTTGCCTGTTCACTGGCCAGAATGTCCGTTAGTTCACAGGAATTTTGGCATCGGTCAGTCTAGCTTTGTCTATTTTTAGAGTACGATCCTTTTTTCTTTGTTCTATAAACCTGAAATATAAAAAATTATGCATATAATGGTGAAGTTCCAATTTTGGAGCTCTGGGGAGTGTGGAGTACCCCTTTATCACCATTACTTCCAGTCCACTCTGATCCAGAGTGGTAGTACCTGTAAAAGTCCTATCTATGAGTTAAATAGAAAATTTGTTTACAAAAACAAAAAAAAAAATGAATTCAAAAAATGTTCTTCTAAACTATCGGTATGAATCTTTCAAAACTTTACTGGCATTAAATGACCCACTGAGGTTGATATGCTGTAAAACAAGAATTATACGTCATATATGATCTCATGTTCATTTGGTTTAAAGTTTGTCTGGCATTTATAAATGATCATGTTGGCAAATATGATTTTCTTTGCAATTTTCTTTGATTAAATGTAATTCAGCCTTCAGTGTCTGGTGTTTGCTTGGTTATCTAGTAGTGTTAACATCATCGTTGCTTTCCACAGTGGACCATGTTGCACTGTAAACATGAACTGCAATTTAGTTTTCATCTTATATAATTAGATTCATCTTATCAATGGAAATGTTAGTGATGAATCAGTCTAAACAAATTACAATCGAAAACGGAGAAGTTTTAAAGAGTTGCTAGAATTTTCTGGGTGGTTTTTTTTTTTTTTTTTGTTGTTGAAATAAAATTTCTAGACTGTGTTATTAATCCGAGTTGATCTATTAACTGAAT
>CM042157.1:460747-515747 GCA_023376005.1 Doryteuthis pealeii
GACTTGACAAATCCAACAATGACAATATCAAAACATATAGAATTGTTTTCTTCATTTGGCCACCCCCTCCTTTTTTTTTAGAATATTCAACACTTCTTAAAAACATGAGATATTCAATATATACTTATATTCTATATCTTTTGTCTATCTCTGATATACACAAGTTAATGAGAATTGAATGATGCTGCTCCAGATAGAATGTTCAACTTATAGCAGTATCAATTTTCTATCTGAAACAGCATCATTACAAAACATTTTTGATTTTTGTGCATCAGGAATACAGGATGCATCCCTATCAGCATCCCTGCAATACCATCTTTTTGAGATTTAATGTTACATTGCTTAACTTCAAATTACTTAAATTATTTTCTTCTAAATTCCTCTGACCAAATTCTGGTTTCATCTTGAAAGATTATTCATCTCTAATAAGAGGAAATATCCTCTTCTTCTTTTCTCTTTCCAAGATTTCTCTTAAAGGTAGGAAAAACAAACTTTGGTAAAATGTCAGAATCTAAAAGTGCCTGCGATACCGAAATCCCGTGATTTACCTGGTTATATAAAATTTGACACAGTGACTTACTGTGGCAGCAGAGATCTATTTTTAGTTGATTGTTGGAATTCATCATCTGCTTCTCTTGGAAACTGAGGATGGGTTCCAGTGCTGACTTAAGAATTCTGTTTTTTACTTTTTCTATTTTGAAATGCTAAAAGGTGTATTAAGAAGTAATAAAAGTGACAAAAATGGAAGTGACAGTCAAAGAGAGGGGGTAATAGAAAATAAAGAGAGAGAGAGAGAGAGAGAGAGAGAGAGAGAGAGAATTAGAGATGAAGAAAGAGTGAGAAGGAAAAAGAGGGAGGGAGGACTGATGTGAAGAGAAAACAAGAGGGGGAAGAAAGATTTGGAGGTGAAGTGTGAAGGGAGAAAAGATTTGGAAAGAAATAGATAAAACTTAAAACCATAGAAAAACAAAGAAAACGACACTGTCCAAAAATGTTGGGATGAAGAAATTGAAAAAAAAAATTTAAAAAAAGAAAAAATTAATGAAAGAAAAGAAAATGTTGAAATATTTAATAAGAAAGTCATGAATGAAAGAGAGAAGAAAATAAAATTGATTTGAGAAAGTGAAAGATACAGTAAAAAGAAAAAGATATTGATTTGATAAGAGAGAGAGAGAGAGAGAGAGAGAGAGAGAGAGAGAGAGAGAGAGAGAGAGAGGGGAGAGAATGATTGTTATTGATTTATAGATCTTGGATTATAGAATTTTATACTTAGGTATAAAAATATAAATGAGAAAAAGAAGGAGAACAATACTCCCAAAAATATATCATAAATATAATATTTAAATTGATATGTAGTTATTGTTGTTTGAGTGTTTTTTTCAGACTCTCATCATGAACATTGTACTGTCATGTGTGTCTCCTTTATATACACACACACTCACGGATGCACACAAAATCGATCTCTCTCTCTCTGCTTTCCCTCCTACTTCAGTCTACCACTTCGCGTTTATATAGAAACCAAAAAGTAATGATATTTTTCATGCACTCTAATCAAACTTGTCATATGACATTTTGAAATTTTGTTATTTTCCTGTTATTTTCCCTCACATCTGTTTGTTTTAACAAATAATCTTAATTCAATCATTTTTTAAAAAAAGAACAAAAAAAAACAAAAACAAAAAAAAACATGAAAACCAAAATTCAACTGGAAATTTTGTTTGATTAAATTCCAAACTTTTGAAGTAATAATTTTGTTTGCTGTAAAAGCTGTGATTTGTTTTGTGACTAAAGACACAAACCAGACGACAATGTAAAGGGCTATTCATTGTGATTTTTGCATCATTAAACACGGCCCTAATTTAATCTGTTTTATTGACTATCTAAAATCATCTTAAATTGAAAAGTTATCCACTAAAACAGATGGTATTTTTATTTATCCATATTATTCAATCAACCAGAGTTGAGGAGGATTTGTTTTGATAGATTTCTACACAGATAAAAATGCAGATAGCCCAGCCATCCCTGGTTTAGCTGATTTAAAAAAATATTTTATCCTTACTCTTGTTTGAATAATAATGAAAAAAAAAAGAAGTTTACTATGGAATGAATGCTTTTTCTGTCAAGTTGGTAATTTATAAATTACCCCCAAATTTATTGTTATTGTGAGAAATATTATTTAGAATAGAATTGAAAATACTTGTACATTAGATAATACTGATGTGAAATGTTTGAATTCCATAATAAGAAGAATCATTTTTCTTCCCTTTTGATGAATTTTGTTTAGAATTTGTTACATTCCATACTTTTAAATAATATCCTTGTCTCATAATAGTCATTAATTTTGCATCTGAATTTCATACACAAAATGTAACAACTGTCATATGATATACAAGGGTTGGCTGAAGAGTTCATAGGCTGATATAAAGATACTCTATTGAATTTGACCAAATGAGGTATATTTTTCAACATATTCCCCCTTGCGGCCCATATACTACTTTCAACAGTGTTGCGGTACTTGGATCGCATTGGCCAAAAAACGTCATCAATGGTAGATATGATGTCATCATATGAACTTTTCAGCTTTCTTAGTATGAAGCAAAAAAGAAAAATTTCTAAATGAATTTAAAAAAAAAAAGAAACATTTTAACTTATTATTATGCAGTTATCTACTGGACAATGTTGATCATCTCATTAAGTTATAGGTGAGGTTCCAGTTTTGGAGGTTTGGGGAATGTGGACTACCTCTTCAACACTATTGCTCTCTGGTCCACTCTGACCCGGAGTGGTAGTACATTTTTTAAACTGTGTTAATTATTATTCTATATTACTGTTGCCCTTGATGGTTCCCAAATTCGAGGAGGCTCCCAAGTCTGATAAGAAATACCTGAAGAATGCTGGAGGTCACATTGGCCGAAATGTTGTACAGATAACAATAAAGATGAGGACAATAGTCCGAATAATCCAAATGATAACAGTTGTCAGTGTTGCAAAATATCTTTTGTTTTCAGCTGCAGGTTTTGCCTCTCAGCCATAAATATAATTTTTGTGTTTTTTTCAAAAATTTATTGTTCAAATTGAGACAAAGAGAAATGTCTTATTTATTTATTTTTATTTTGCTATCTGTAAACTGTCATAAATGCTTTGATTTTCTGATTTTTATTTATCTTATTTTCTTCTTCAACTTCCTACTTAAAAAAAAAAAATCACTTAACTCTGAAAATTAAATCTGACATTTTTCTGAAAACACTTCTGCGCCCAACTCATCATCAACAAGACCACCTAAACATCTTATAAAACCTTTTAGTTTTCTTTTTATGCCAATCAATAATATGTACCCTCCTCCAGTTCCCTTGGGTGGTGTCTCGGCTGTGAATTGAGAGGAATTTTTTTTTTTATCAATTTCAGCTGTAATCGAATCATTTTACTTCCCTTTTGTTTATCTTGGAAATGACAACTAACGTTTTCTTTCTTTTCCATTATTTCCTTTTTGAATTATAAATGGTCAAAATCGAGCAGTAAATAATGAAGAGTTTCTAATGATTTTAACTCTTATAAAAGACTCTCCTTTTTATAGTTCTTAATAACTACTTACTGCCCAATTTGCTGTCAATCAAAGAATCTTTTGTTGTCCTTCAACTTTAGGGCCTTCCATTATAACATTAAACTCATTCTATTCAGTCAAAACTTGAGTTCCTCTCAAGAAACAGGATTCCTTTGTTAATTTTCCCCCTTTTTCTACCCCCCCCATCCTTTGAATCTATTCTTCTTTCTATCATCCTGTGCCAACAATCTCACAGAATTGTTGCAACTTTGAGGATTGAGTGGAGAAGAGAGAGAGAGAGAGAGAGAGGGGGGAGAAAGAGAGAGAGAGAGCAGAGAGAGAGAGAGAGAGAGAGAGAGAGAGAGAGAGAGAGAGAGAGAGAGAGAGAAAGAGAAGGTTGGTAGAGGAAGCTTTTGCATGTTGTTAATCTTTACCTGTCCTCATATTGGGTTTTTCTCTATAGATCTGCTGTGATACTAGTGATCTGGATAAGGGGGTTTTGTGCAACAAGTTCATTTTTATTAAATGAGATTAGCCAGTTAGATTAACTCCTTTTATTGGTCAAGGACTTTTATGTGCTACTTGGCCAAATAGTGTAAGATTTTTGGAGTTGTCTGAAAAGTCCTTAGTACAATGAAGTTCCTCTTCTTTGCTCTTGTAATGTTTATAACTCTTGATGAAAACAAGGGTCACATTTTCCAATTCTACAATCCCCAACCACATGTCTCCTCCTTTTGAGTTTTGTGAATGACGTTTCTATTCATTTGAAATGTGTTCCTGCCTTTTCTTTCTGCTTTTCTTTCTTTCAATGTATGTTGACAATTTGGCAGGGCGACAAAAGCCACCACCCCCCACTCATCCACCCCCACTCAGTACACTATTCAAATCCGATGAATGCCAGATACGTTGTTCCTCCTGAGCCAAAGAATTCAAAGCTGCAGTTCTCTCAAAAGACCATACAGTAAATGTCTTTGATGCCAGTTAATTTATATTTGGTTAGTTAACCTGTGTTAACTGCCAGAGGCACAGAGATATTGCTGGAAAGCAAAAGCAGTACTGAGACTGTAAATGTTCTGGCTGTTGACTCACCATTCCAAAATTAATTGAAAAACTTGTGCAACTATGTCTAAACAAGTGGCCAAAATTTGAAGAAACACTCAGCTGAAATCTGTCAAACCGAATGTGTGTGATGTCAAAGGTTTAATGTTTTAGGTTTAAAAGGTAGTTGGTTATGCTTGGTGCATGTGTTGCATAATCTATGCAGTTGCATAAGATTATTGCCAATCCCCTGTATTTCTGAGGGGATGGCCCTTTTCATATAACAGGCGAGACTTTCCATGGAATATTACAGAAAGCCTGCGAAATACGTGAAGTCACATGGGACCTGGTTGGGCAGAGAAGATGTACTGCCTTAACTGGAGATCAGTGCATACGTGCACTATGTTAGTCAGATGAAATATGTTTAGTTAAGAAATAAAAGCTTACATAAGTAATATGGTTTTGTGGTTAATGAATGTCTTGGCAACATGACTGATCTAGAAGAAGGAATGAATTAAGGACAACCAACCAGAAGAGACGTTAGAAGAACTTAAGATACAAAAGATGACAAGAATAATTGAAGTAAGAAAGTAAAGAAGAGTATACAACACATGTTCCTAGGGTTTGCTTTTTACCTTTTTTTGGGTGACCACTTAAGCAACATTACTACTGTAAGCCACCAAAGTCCTTTATTTATCTAAATAGCTTGATTCAGCATTAAATGAACCAAAAGAGGGTTGCTATGTCATAAAACAAAACAACCAACCAACCTTTTTCCATCAGTGTTGCAATGCTTGGATCTCATTGGTCACAGAAGTCATTAATAACAAATATGGGTTTATTTTTCAATATATTCCCCTTTGTGGTCCACACACTTTTTCAATTACAGTCAAATCATGCTGAAAGCACCTGTTCCCACTAGATCACCAAAGTTAGGCAGCGATGAGCCTGTTCAATACTCAATTATTTGGTAGTCGTGCTGTAAAAGGAATGAATTTAAGGAACAAAAAGGAAGAGACAAATACAGAAGGTGGTTTTATGATTTAGGCTTTATTCGCAAGTCATAGCCACCATGTGGCAAGGAAATTTCTCTCTGGCCTTGTAGTAGTGTCTTGTCCCAGTTAAGGCCTAAACTCGAATGGCTGAGATATTATCGTGGGAATCGGAAGTGGGTTCCTTTTCCCGCACATGCTTGGAAGGTTCTTTCAGCTTATGAAAGTACCCATATCCCTGCCCTAAAAATAGAAAACCCCAAATTTCCTACCAAAACAAATATTGTAAATTGAAAATCAAAAAGATCACTGAACTGCCCACCAATTCTCAAAATAGAGAACTGGAAAAACCCATATCACAAATTGAAAACCAAACACCAAACCAAACAAAGAAAAACCAGAACATATTCTAATTAACCCAGCCAAACTTGAACCTCTGCACCCATTTCTATGAAGACACCTCAAAGAATCAGCTCATATGATAGGCTATAGTAACCTCTTAAGTAGGCCAAGTATACAGATGAATATAATATGGGAACCTATAATTAAAAAGGCTAGATTAGATTAAAAACAAAAAAACAAAAAGCAATATGAGTCTAGGTAAAAAAATTATACATAAGTAAAAATGTAGATATTCTAGGTAAAACAAGACATTAGGTTTATAAGTTCCCAAATTTCACACTGAATTGTCCAATTGGACACATAGCATAGTGGATAAAGGCATTGGTTAATACAGTTCTAAGTGACAGTTATCTCTAGGCTGCAGGTTCAATCCTGGTCAAGTGCAAAAGTAACATAGAATAATAAACACAGCTTAACACCTGTACCCCAGCTATGGTTAGTGGAATGGGAACAGGATACCCCCATAGATTGAATAAAGGGTTGGGTTTAAAGTTCCCTGATGGCTACAGATATCACTTCCTTGTCACTGGAATAATGTTTGCCTCTCAAACCCTCTTTCATGGGGCCGAAGAGAGTCAAATATTATTCCTGTGATGAAGAAGTGAAATCTGTAGTGAAGAAGTGGCTCAAAGAACAGTCAACAGAATTTTACGGGCAGAGATACATGCTCTCATTCGAAGGTTGGAACATTGCTATTGAGAAAAATGGTGACTATATGGAGAAGTAAGGATGTGATCCACAGAGGACAGCTTCATCTTGATGTATGATACATATTCCTGTGTTAGTAATTATAACTGTCCCCCCCAAAAAAATGGCATTAGTTTTTGTCTCACCCTCATATTAACATATATTAAGCAAACATACTAACACACATAAAAACAATTTTGTTAACTTTCTTGGACAAAATCATATGTCTTTATTAAAATAACTCATTAAATCAAAAGATGTTTTATATTTTCTTTATTTTTTCATTTCATTTAATTAAGAAGAAAAGGAAAAGATGAAAGTAACATTTTTCTATTTTCCACTCTGTCTCCATGTTTTTCTGTGAAATATGACATCCTCACCTACCAGCAAAATCATATTTTTACTGGGTTTTCCCTTGACAATATATATATATATATATATATATAAGTGCGTGGTGTGCTGGTTACTGTCGTAAGAAATGGACACGGTGAGATGAGTTTAAATCCTTGGGCGTATCTGTTTGCATTTCACATAGCGCTAATATCATTGGAAAAGGTATGAATCCAACAATTCTCTCTCCAGCTATGGATGAATAGCAGAGCAGACTGGGCTCTTTAACCTTAGTTAGGCAACCAGTCTAGGAGAAGGAACACTCTGAATTCAAACCTGTTAAAGTCTGCTTAAGAAATTGACCTTATGTCATATCCTACTCATTCAGAGGGGTTCATAAATATATATATAAAGATAAATCTAATGAGTCAGATAAACCTACTAAAAGTTTCGCTTAGATCTTAGCCCTGAAGAGCACTAAGTGAAACTTTTAGTAGGTTTATCTGACTCATTAGATTTATCTTTATTATTTGCTCTACTTAGGTATTGAGCACTTTTTACTTATTAGCTTTAGTTTCCTGGCGGTTTTGTATGAATATATATATCTTTATATATATATATATATATATATATATATATAATATATATACATATAAATTGTTTTTTCTTTTGGCCAAATATTGTATCAATCGATTATTTTTGGTTGGTATGCTTATCTTGGTCTTTTCTTTTTTTTTCTCCCAGGTGATGTTTGGTAGTATATTTTTACAATCAAACTATTTGCTGGTTTTTTCTCACTGCGAGGATTTACCAACAAGTTTGGTATATTATATATATATATATATATATATACATGAAGTGGAAACACACTCCAGTAAAGACAATGTTACAAATGCACTAGTCAGTAAAGAAAGTCCTACTGACAGTCTTCTCATGAAAGGATCCATTACTATTAATTTCCTTTAAAAAGGTGTAACTCTAAACAGTGCTTCCTATTTCTAACACCTTATGCAAAATTCTTAACTGTATTTATTGACCGCCCTGTCGGCTGGGGCATTAGAATGCACCGACTGCACCTCTGCAGAGGGGTAAGACTCCCCCAATGATGCTTAAGGACCCATGATGCTTAAGGATAGAGCCCAGGTGGATGAGCAGTTCATGACATGCAATACTTCACTTTGGCCCTATCTTGGGCTAGACGGGCAGTCGGAGAGGTTCCCTCTGATCAATCGGCTGGTCACGTCAAGCCCTAGAATCTATATGATTTTCCCAACCCTATTGCCCTTATGGCAAACCCCAACCCCTTTTTATCATATGGGTGCTAGAAGGTGGTGACTGCGGGTCTACATGTCCTGAGAATGACGTTAAACTCTATCTGATGGTGAGGTTCCAGTTTTGGAGATTTGGGGAATGTGGAGTACCCCTTCATAACCATTGCTCCCTGGTCCACTCTGACTCGGAGTGGTAGTACCTGTTAGGGTCCCATCTATGGGTTAAATAGAAAAATGTATTTATAAAGAAGTTGTATTATCCATTAAGAATTGATTTATTTCAAAACTTTATCGGCATTAAATTACCCACTGAGGTTGATATGCCGTAAAACCAAACCAAACGTATTTATTGAATGACCCTTGTATTTCAAGTGTGATGTTATTATTATTATTAGAGAAAAAAGAAACATGGTCAATAAACCATTATCAAAGTATAAATCACCCATTTAAAACTTCTTTTATTCTTTTTCGGCCTTTTTTTGTAGAGTTCCATATCTAATAGTAAATAGTCAGTTTCATAGGTTTTACTTGGCACTATGGAATGAGATGAAAACATTGAACATTTAAGTTGTCTAGTATTTTCACATAGAAAAAAATCCTTCAACAGTTTTTATTCATTGAATATATTTTGGGCCTGCACACTTGCAACAGATCTTTATAGTTTGGATTTTTTTTATTTTGCTAAAAAAAAATGATGTCAAAAGATTTAAAAAAGCAATTTTACAATGTAATATATTCTGAGATTTTTTGTTTTTGTTTTTATGGTGGATAGAAAAGAAAAAATGATGTTGTCAAAAGTTTTTTTAAAAAAAGGAAATTTAAAATATGTTCTGAAATGTTTTTGTTTTTTTTGACAAAAGATTATAAAAAGGTATTTTTACAATAAGCTAAATTTTGAGAATTTATTAATTTTTTTTTCTTTACATGACAACACCCAAAAAAACCAACAAATTTATGTTGTCAAAAATTTATAAAAAAAGTCATTTTAGAATATATTTTTTTGTTTTCTAATACATAAAAGAAATAATTGTTTAGTGAAAAAGTTAACATTTAATGCATTTTTATAGTATGATGCATTCCAAGTATTGACCATTGACTTTTCAATATGAGGAAAATTGCACTGGATACAAAATTCTTCAGAATACAAGGTGTGCCAAAAAGTATTGAGATTTTTTGTACTTTTTAACACACCTTGTATTCTGAAAAAAATTTTGTTCCATTCATTGTTCATTTCTATCTTCAGCTTCAAACTTGGTACTTTTTGTGACACACCTTGTATTCTAAAAAATTAATAAATGGAATGTTATTTTTTCAAAATACAAGGTGTGTCAAACAGTACTAAAAATCTTGATACTTTTTTGACACACCTTATATATTATTGACATAAGAGAATATTTTCCTTTTTCTTTCTTTCTTTTTTCTTTCATTCTTTCTTTCTTTCGTTCTTCTTTCTTTCTTTCGTTCTTCTTTCTTTCTCTCTTTCTTTCTTTCTTCTTTCTCTGTCTCTTTCTTTCTTTCTTTTGCAATTTCAATTGATGGAGAACTTATTTGCATGGAAATGGAGGCCAAGATGTATTATGGAATTCAAATTAAAACCTTTCATCTCACGTCTGGCCTTGGCATGTCATTTTCCCATGAAAGTGGCAATGAATCGAGAATGCCTGCAAGCCAATTGCAAACCAAACATTCAGCATATTCAGCATTTGTTGAGGACGACTAAACACTTTCATATCACTTTCACTTTATGAGTCTAGACTCCAATTACTGTTGTGGTTAATGAGAGAGATTGCAAAAATGAGCTTCGTTTTCAACTTAAACATGATTGAGAAATCAGAGAGATGGGGGATTATGATATTCAAAGATATTTCTACGTATTTGAATCGAAAGCCGGGAATAGTTTGGTGAAAATTTGATGGATAATTTTTCCTCAAGAAAAAAATTCTTTTTTCATTTTGGCAGAAATATATTGGCTATTATTCTTAAAAAGTCAAATATCAAAATGTTCACCTTTTGATTTATTTTAATTTTAAATTTATAATTGATCAGAGTTTCTTGCTGTCAAAAATCATTGAAATGAGAAACAATAACACTAATAGACTTTGGAAAGCTGTATTCTACTTAGAATAATTAGTACACTTATTAAGAGTTTATATAGTCTAGTATTCACTAGAGAGTTCTCCAAAGGGAGGTAATCATAAAAAGGAGGTAACTCTCAATTACTTATTACAATCATTTTATTGAAAATTGCACATTTCACTTCTTAAAACTATTTGCATAGAATATCAATACAAAGATCATTCAATAAATAAAGGTGAGTTTTTTTTAACAAAGCAAAATACATTTTTTTCCATAAATGTAACTCTGCTTTGGTTTGTAATTAGTTTATAACAAAAATTATTTTAGTCTCACAAAAAAAAATTGTTTTGAAGCTATTCAGAATGGTAGTAAATCAAACTGAGTGCCCCAGGCTTGAACAGAACCCATTGTAAAATTTATAGAAGAATGTATAATGTGTACAGAGAAGCATTTTTTAGTTAAAAAAAAAGGTGTTTGCAAATGGGCTAAACATGACCACTTTGAGGCTAAGTTGAAAAGACAGTCAATGGAGTGGAAACACACTGACTCTCTGGTAAAAAATTCTGGCCACAGCAGTCAGTAAAGAAAGTCATGCTGACAGTTTTCTGAGACACAATTTATTTGTTTGTTTTGTTTTGCGGCATATCAACCACAGTGGGTCATTTAATGCTTGCAAAGTTTTGAAAGATTTGTAGGGATAGTTTAGAAGAATTTTTTTTTGTAAACAAATTTCTTATTTAACCCATAGATGGAACCCTAACAGGTACTACCACTCTGAGTCAGAGTGGACCTGGGAGCAATGGTGATGAAGGGGTGCTCCACATTCCCCAGACCTTCAGAACTGAAACCTCACCATCAGTTAGAGTTTAACGTCATATCTAGGACAAGTAGATGATAAACAGAGTTGGGGCTTGTCATAAGTGTAATAGAGTTGGGGCAATCATATAGGTGCTAGGGCTTGACGTGGCCAGCCGATTGATCGGAGGCATGATTTTTTTGAAACTGTAAACAGTGCTTCCAATTGTCAACTCTTAAATTCACCTTACTTATTGAATGACTCTTATAGGATTGACTTTTTATTATTCATTTTCTAAGAATTAAAAAGAAAAGAAAGAAATGCTAAAAAGTATTTTAGCAATTTGTTTTAAAATGATGAGTTAATCCATGTTACAGTTTAATCTGCGCTACCAAATATTTCTCTTTTCTGTTCTTTAATAATTCAATGCAAGATGCTTGAGGGTAGTGGACTGAAGGGTAAGAGGTCTGAAGTTCAATGCATTCATTTACAGTATAAAACAAATTATTGATACTAAGACATTGTTGGACAGGCAGACACACACACATACACACAGACTTACACAAATCACACACGCCAAGAATTTGTAAAATATCACCAGTCATATAACAGAATGAACAGATCCTAGCAAGAAGCTCACAGCTCCAGACTTTCAAAAATCTTCTGACAAAGGGATCTTTATCTTGAAATATTAAGAATAAATCAAATGTAAACAAATAACATCATAGTTACCTCATTTTTTCTTTACACTTGCATTGTGATAGCCTACAAAACCAACCACCAAACCAATATAAACACAATGCTTCAAGCGCAAATTATAGAACTCTTTTAAATTAAAACTTTACTTATCTAGCATAAATGAAGGTTAATTTAAAATAATTTCCTTGACACTGAATAACATCGGCAGATGATTTCTTTACACTGCTGAATGTCCTGGGTATGACGGTGAGGCTGCAGTTTTGGAAATGTGGAGAGTGTAGCTTATCCCTTCATTGCCATTACTCCCAGATACACTCTGGCCCAGGAAGACGTGATCAGCAGTTCAAATGTCGAGAGCTGAATTGCAAATGGCCGCTTCCTGACTTTTATTTATACTTTATCTGACAAAGGTAGATCACTCTTTTTAGACTAGACATAGGGGCAGATCACTCTACTTATACACCGGAGTGGTAGTAACTTTTAAGGTTCCATCTATGAGTCAAATAGGTCTATTTAAAAATTATTCGCATTTGATAAGACTGTGTGAAAAAAAAAAAAAGAAAAGAAAAAGAACTACACAAGAAATGTAAATATGAACATATAATGAAGCGATTCCCTAACCTCTAAAAATAAAATCCCTCTAGGCAGGTTGACATACTGTTAAAATCAATCAGTCAATCCTGGGTTCTCTCATCTCAAATTGAATCTGTAGATCTTGACTGGAAGGATGGCAGACAACCAGATGGGTATTGAAGTCAGTCAGTCAGTCAGTCTACTATTGGTTTGAACAATGTGACTGGCCAAGCACAACTGAACCAGTGTCAAGACAGCTGGTACTTATGGGAATTCAGAACAGTCCACTTATGCATTTGGGTGATTCCATTCCTGAGTCCTGATTGGCTGCTTGGTTTGTAGAATCCTCTGAGGCTCAATAAATCCTGCCATTTTGCAGTAGTCTTTGCAGCAAACCAGAATCGTATTTCAGTTACGACTGCTTGCTGTCTTGTCTTGCCAATTCGACGGTAATTGGACTTAGTATTATTCTACAATGGGTAACACTGGAAGATAAGTTTCTGATCTTAGAATTGGAACCTCATCATCAGATAGAGTTTAACGTCATTCCCAGGACATGACGACCCTCAGCCACTGCCTTCTAGCACCCATATGATAAAAAGGGTTAGGGGTTGCCATAAGGGCAATAGGGTTGGGGCAGTCATATAGGTGCTAGGGCTTGACATGACCAGCTGATTGATCTGAGGGGCCTCTCTGACTGCCCGTCTAGTAAGGGCCAAAGTAGAGTGTTGCATATCATTATTGAAGTAAGTCAGTTAGACCGTCAACAATTGGTTTTAGCAATGTGACTAAGCCTAACCATGAAGTTACTAGTTCTCCAAAGAACCCACTATGACAGCTTAAATAATTACTGCCACTCCTGCCAGGAAGAGTCCATTAAGCTGAGGAGGTGTTTGACTGTTCCACTGTCCAATAGTTAACAATCTGTAACAGTCATTTCCAGACTGCAGGTTCAATCCTGGCTAAGGGTGAAAGTAACACAGAATAACAATTAACAGTATTCTACAATCATGAACTACTCAGTCATCTGGGTTCCATTCTTAAGCATTGTGGGTTGCCACCAACGGCCAACAGGTGGCCTCATTGGGGGATAATTATAAGGTCTGTAGGGACTGTTCTCATGATCAACTTTCCTGTTTAGTCAAATAGCAAAAAGTGTTTTCTGCTGTAGAAAATCAAATCATTTTTTTCTCATCTTATTTTGCTGCTTTTTTTGATAAAATTCACAGTGATTCACACTTGATTTTCTTCTGAAGAATAATACTTAGGACTTTTTTCTGATTTTTCTGCTTTCCATTCGCTTCTGACTTTAAGTTGGTTTCCCAAGTATCCACTCCTCCCCCTCCTCCCTCCAAAGAATTTTTCGATAATCTGCAGAAATTTTTTTCCTTACTTATCATGTAAAGAATTTCTGCTGCACAATAATTGAGAGAAAAGTTGGAAATTTAAAATCATTTTCTTTTATGTGTTTCTTATAATGTATCTTTTTTTCCCCTTGATTTCTGGTTGGTGGGGGATTGGGAGGGATGGGAGAGTGCGGATTGGGGTGGGAGGGAAGGGAGAGTGTGGAATAAAAACATATTCTAAGTGAATTTAAAAAATGCTAAAAGAAAATAGTAAAACATCATGAATAGATAAAATGATGTAAAGTAAAACTTTTAAAAAATGCAGAAAAATATTTTTATTTGCAAATATGCTGAATGGAATTAAAAAAATACAAAATTTAAATTATTTCTATTTTTATTTATTAGATATAATTTATACTATTTATTTTGGAGAATTAAAATTTGGATATTTTTATTTATTTATTTATTTATTGATGTGCTTGTTGAACGTGAATTTACTTTCAGGGGAAATTTTCCTGTTTTTTTTTTTTTTATTTATATCAGATTTCACACTGTTGATGTAAAATTGTCAACTTGAATTTTAGGTTTTCCTGCTGTGACAAATTTTTCAATATGAAATGTTTGAGTTCTTTCTGAGCTTTTAGAAAAATTTGCTTGGATAAAATGTTGCAAATAATACCCCCAAATGGAGTAGCATATCTTGTGTTTATATTTCTATGCATGCGTATATGTGTGCGGAGGAAGGGCAGTGTGATGGAGTGTGAAAAGTGGCGTAATGGTTATCAGCTTGTAAACTAGAATCAATAAACCAAGTTTTGGTTGAGGTTGCTTGTGTTCACTTTGTGCTAAAGCTCTTGAGAAAGGCATGAATTCATTTGTCCCTGAAGCTATGAATAAATAGCAGCACATACCAAGTTCTCTAAGTGTTGGTTTATGAGGGATGTCCAAAAAGTAAGTGTTGTATCGTGAAGTGGAAAGATACACAGAAGAATAGGGTGCTTAATACATTTATTAAGCACCAGCATCCAGTGCCAAACGGATACATACAAACACAGAACAAATAAGTACAAACAATTAACAAGACAAAACTGACACTAAATAGAGAGGGTCAATTATTCAGCTAGTTAATCTACTTTAATTGTAGGCTATTTTATGGCTATGAGCCAGTCCATCTGGTAGAATGCTGAAGGGGTGTTAGCTACTCTACAACAGTAAGGCATACATAGGCATAAATTAATTGAAATTGAGACATTGTGAAAGCTGTAAACACAAAGCAACAATGGACTATGCAATACTTCCCATATATATGTGACATCACAACAAATTGAAGAATAATTAAAGTTCCAATTACTGTCAAACTGGGAAGACAAGGCAACAAACGGTTGTAACTTAAATACAAACCCGAATAGTCACAAAGTCTACTGCAGAATGACAGGATATATATAAGACTCCACAATGTCATTCAAATCAAGCAGTTAAGCAGCCAATCAGAACTCAGGGAATGGAATGACCCAAATAATCCAAATTCATGAATGGATCGTTCTTGATTTCTATATATACCAACTGTCTTGGACACTGCTTAAGTTGTTCTTAGCTGCTGTTATTCAAACCAACAGTAGACGAACTGACATCACAATAAATGTTGAATAGTTGGTTACTACACACCAATTTGAGTGAGATGTCACATCACCATTTCGCCATCTTCTCGGCTGTTGCTCATTCTATCTGGCCATACCATCATTCATCATGGACCCATCTAGTTCAATCTTCTTAACTGGGAAAAACAATAATGAAGATAAGATATTTTTGTGTACACATAACTTAATTAACATCGCTATCTTTTCTCATGATATCTTACCAGGATCACAAACAGGGGAGGTTCTTTGGCCATAGATGGAAATATCTCAAACAACTTCAATTTACGATCCGCAAAAACGAATTTGTGTTTTGGGTTAATTCTTAGTTGAAATCTATCATGTCATTCAATAAGTCCTGGGTCTAACTAATAAAACAATAACTTATTGAGTGATGTGTTATCTTCTAACTTTTAGAGCCCCTCAAAGTTCTCAGGGTCATCACCTGTCAATTAAACATTAAAGCTTTCCACTTGAGACAACCATTTCAATCTTTTTAAATTATCTATACTACGTCTCCAATGATAGATATAGCTCATCTATTATTTAATACAAATATGGCTGCCACCATACAATTATGGACAAACATAACAAACCAAAATAATCATTTAAATTTTTTCATTCTAATCCACACATCAGGCCACCCTCACAGCTCTACGTCATGCCTATTACATAACAATAGCTGACAATTAATAACAATTAATAAAATTTTAATATGATATTACTATATGCACAATATACTTTAAAGACTGGAGAAACATTGTCATATAAAAAAATGAAATAATGAAGAAAGCAAAAAATAATATGAAATAAATGGAAATGTTTAATTTTGAAACCTCAAGCAAATTAAAATACTAGATCGTCAACAAAAAGTAACCTGAAGTTAGAATGGATTAAGTATAAAAATCTTGTGAGGAGGAGGTTAGTGACTTTAATGGCTAATATGGTTTAATCTTTGCTACTTGACATAAACAAACTCTCCTAATGTGGCTGTCTCCCATGTTCAGGTCTAAGTTCTTTGTTTATTTTTTTATTTTACATTGTTATCAATTAATTGTATTCTTGCATTGTAGAATGCAAACATGTTGGATGCGACATGTCACAATGTATTCTTGTGTTGTGGGGTACAAATCTTTTCTGAACTTTAATCATTATTCTGAATTTTAAGAATTTAATTTGAACATATCAGACAAAAATGCAGTCATAAAAAACAAGAAGAAGATGAAGATGCAAATCTAATTTTTGCCAAATATCTCCATAGTAACCCGCCCAAAGATATTCTGTTGATAGAGATAGACAAAAACAATAATTGTAGTTGTAAATATTGCTGCTCACTTTAAACTAAAGTTATTTCCTGATGAAAGAGATTGAAAGTAAAACATCTTGAGGCTGTGGTAGTATAGATCACTAAAATCTATCTTAATTATTTAGAATTAAAATGTTCTTGCCTTTTTTTCTTCTTCTATATTTGATTTGTTAATTATCCTAAATGTTGTTATGTTTTTGAAACAGAATTTTGTTGAAAGTCAAAATGAATTTGACTCTTAATTTAATAGATAAAACTTTACACAAGTTTATCTGTTTTAAATGTCTCTCTCATTTTGGAATTACTTTTGACATGAGTTGGAATGAAACAGGAGTTTTAATAATTTATTATTTTAAAAACTAATCTCTCCAGATTTACTATATACGTGTAGTGTAATAGTTAAAGTCATGGGAAATGGACTGGTCACCCCGAGTTCAAATCCTGGATGTGGTAATTGCATTTCACTTAGCGCTAATAACGTTGAGAAAGGTATGAATCCTACTCTCCCTCCAGCTATGGATAAATAGTAGGGCAGACTGGGCTCTTTAACCTTGATTAGGCAACCGGTCTAGGAGAAGGAAAACTCTGAATTCAAACCTGTTAAACTCTGCTTAAGAAATTGACCTTGTGTCATATCCTGCTTGTGCGGAGGGGTTGGTAAATATATATATAGCTGTAGATGGGTTTTTAAAATCACAGTTATAAATATATCTTCTGTTGAGGTAAAAAGTAAAGTTGTCATCGGGGTGGCCTAAAGTCAGTATCAGTCAGACAGTACTATTGTTTTTGTTCTGAGGTAGAGCACCACACTACCATCAGCTCCTTACTTTACCACTGTGTTACTCATACACTGAGTTAGCCAGGGCTGGTATCAAACCAGGAAACTTGTGGTTCCTGGTTGGACACTCTACTGACTGAGCTAAACCGGCCCTAAGTAAGTATAAAAGAGAGTTTCTGCCTTTGAATTGGAATTGGTCTAGAATTATAAGATAAGACTGGAAACTGCAAGAGACAAACACTCTTCTTAAAATCCTCCTGACCTGTGGCTACCACTTAATGTGTATTTATTTTAATCATTCCATGCAAAATATACAAAATTTATTTGTAGGAAGAACCCTTGCTGGGATATGAATCCAAAAATGGTATCTCTGGCCTGAAATGACAGAGACCCGTGTCTCACTAAGTTCTGGTGTGTATTTAACACTCAGAAAAATTGGAAATAGATAAGCATGTGGGGATGGGTAGGAGCTATCATTTACATTTTGCATCTATCTTTGGCAAATTTTTTTTTCTCTTATTTTTTTCCCCAGTATTTTTTTTTTTTGTATTTAAAAAAATAATTTCTGCATAAATCTATTTGCTTAGGTGTATGATTAATTTTTTTTTTTTTCTAACCACCACCTGGTGCGGATAATTGCTTTGAATTTGGATTGTGTGGAAACGAAGGAGAAATCTGTGGCATGTGTATTTGTATCTATTTTTATATGTGTATATATATATATCTTTATATGTGTATATACTTTGTGTGCATATACATACATGTGACAGATTTGTAGGTTGAAAATTAACTAATAAATGTTAGTTTGGTTTATTTTTGGATATGTTGTTTGTGTATGCAATCAGTATCACAAAATGAAGAAGATGACAAATTAGTGAAATATTTGTAACCAAATTTACTTCATGTATATATATATATATATATATATATATATATATATATATATGAAATAGTGAATGGAAGTGAATCCGACAGTATGAAATAAATATTTTTAGAAAAAAACAAACACATGATGTTATAATTCGCTGACAGAAATCTGTTTCGACCTTTTATTAAAGTGGTCTTCATCAAGAGCGAGATGTTTGTGATAGAAACACGGTGTGACTAAACCGTTACAAAAACAAACGTGGTACAAACAAACGAATGTTCGAGTTTGGAGCCGGAATTTTTTTTTTTCATTTTGAAAATGCATATTCTGTTTTTGTAACAGTTTACTCACACCGTCTTTCTATTACACACATCTCACTCTTGATGAAGACCACTTTAATAAAAGGGTCGAAACAGATTTCTGTCAGCGTATTATAACATCATGTGTTTGTTTTTTTCTAAAAATATTTATTTTATACTGTTGGATTCACTTCCATTCACTTTTTCATACTGTCTTTTGAAAAAACAAAATACCTGGATATCTACATCTCCGGTGACTAATGTGGTCTGCAGTGGCTGGAATCTTGAACTTTTTGATACTTTCTTATACATTTTTATACATATTTACATTAAACTCTCTTGAGTTTTATTATATATATATATATATATATGTATATATTAGAGAAAATCGAAATAAATTCAATGGTATGTAAATATTTATATATGTACATATATGGACATGTACACACACACACACACTCATATTGCACATTATTGATTTGAAATTATTTATAATATATATATATATGTGTGTGTGTGTGTGTGTAACATAATATATTTACATGCCATTGGATTTATTTCTATTTCTCTCTCATATATATATATATATATATATATAGCAATGAAGCTTGCTTAGTTCCACATACACAGTGTCAGGTCAAAAATTATATCTTTTCTGAATTGATAAGAGGAATCAATTTCATTGCATCTATATTTTTATGTCATCTTTTATGAGGCTCTGTGTTTACACATGTCAATTTATAGACAAGTGCTCTTTTAACACACACACACACACACACACACACACACACACACTCCTTGTGTTCCAGACTACACCAAGTGAAATTGATTCTGACTTGTCTTTGGAAGTGTGTAGGACTGGGAAAAAAACATTTTTTTGGTGAGTGGTGTGTGAATGTATGTAGTTGTCTATTTATTTCCAGAGATCAGTCTACTCATTTCCTTCTGCCCTCCTCCTCCTCCAACCTCTACTACCGATCCAACTGACTGCTTATTGGTGTGTCTGTCTGTCTGTCTGTGTCTGTCATCAGTCCATTTCTTAATGTATGCCATTAGAATCAAGTGCATCTCTTAAAACTACCTGTTTGTTTGTGCAGACAGAAGAAATCAAATGGTTGGTGACTAACAGAAAGTGGAATTGGGCAGAATAGGATTGAACCTTGATCGATGACACGGGAAGGAAATGGTAAAAAAACAAAGTAAATAAATAAAAACAGATGAGTAGGACGAGACAATAAATCAACAAATGTAGACATAACTTTTTTGTTTTTGCTTTACATGGAAATATTTTTCTTAGAAAAATGTTCTTCAGCTTCCATCTTTTTGGGCTTGATCTAACAAAAAATACATATATCTTATTCATTCATATATATATTATATCCATCCCTATAATGCAGAAATATATTGAAGCTACTATCCTCAACAAAGTCATCACTTCATGACCTTGGTGTCAGCAATGATTTCTAAACGTGAACATTATTATTACTTAATACTGGGCGGGGTTGGAGTCCCCGTGGTGTAGGGATTAACATGCTGGACAGTGACATAGTAAGCAAATTTGAAATCCAATCACTCTATAATGTTTACATTTCTACTAATACCCTCGCAGTGATGCTGATAGCTTTTTGATTTAGTGTGTCCTAGGACAGGAAATTTGATGGGTCCAAACTAAAGTTTCTAAATAAATTGTAGGGGTTTTTATTTATGATCTGGGGAAAAAACTAAAGCTGCCTAACTCCTACCTGGTAACCTATCCTTTATAATTCATTTCGAAGAAACTATCGAAATGTATTTACAGTTAGCTTGAAGTGGCGAGGGAAGAAGAAAAAAAACACACTGGGATGCATGAGTATGATTTTATTGCGTTCTTTTAGATTTTTATTTGTCAGGGACACAGGACGCATACCTATCAGTATCTCTGCCCTTGGGAAAGGTATGAATCCCTTCATCCTCCCAGCTATGGGTTGTTATATACCCCTTAACATCAGGTATATAAACGGCAAGAGAGATAGAGTAGGAGATGATGATGAAGGGTTCATACTTGCTAACTCTTTTGCTTTCTAACTTGTTGGCCGCCATCTTCTCAGGGCTGAACCTTTGGGTTGCTTTCTTCTTTCTTCTTTTGGGCTGGTCATCTTTTGTTTTAATGAATTAACAAGACTTTATTGTTTTTCTTTTAGCTTTTATTGAACAACCCCAGCCCCAAAATCATGCGGATTTGAGAAACGACTTCTCAGTGAGACAGACTTTCGTGTCTGTTCACTCTGAATTTTTGGCCACAACTAAACTAAAAACTTAAAATTGTCACACGCTTCTAATTGTGCATGTCCGGAAGGGTCAAGTGGAATGTCACCACAAATCATCATAACCATAACGGTTAGGGTAATTTTCCACTCATTATTTTGAATCTAACAAACTCTGATTCAAAATTTATCCAACGGTAGAGCGTTCGGCTAGAAACCACAGGGTTCCTAGTTTGATACCGGTGCTCGCCAACTCAGCGTATGAGTAGCACAGGGATCTGTGTGGTAAAGTAAGGAGCTGATGGTAGGTGTGGCACTCCACCTCAGATGCTAAAAACAATCTCCTTGGTCTAGCGCTATTGAAAAGGGGATAGACTCCCTCGCCGATTGGCTGATACAGACTTTAGGCCGCCCTGTCAACTTTACTTACTTTACAGTACTTAGATAATTCATAAGTTAAATATGAATTATGTAACATATGTTAAATAGTACTGTTTTTCTTCAAAGATGACTTTGGGATTAAATGACCCATGAGGTTAATATGCCATTGAACAAAGAAACCAGACGAAATCTCTTAATACCATCAAACTTTTAAAAATTGATCTTGACTTATGTGACTTAGAATAAGATTGCCACAATTGATTCTGTTTAGTTTTGAGGGCTTCAAAAGTGATTTCCTTTTGTCTGTAAGGAAATTCACATATTTCAATTAACTCCAATTAACAACATCAAAACTTGATAGGAATTATTTTATGAATATCAATCTATTCACTTTTTCTTTCAATCTGTCCATGAAGAAAGTTTGTGATTTTGATTCAGCTGCAAACAGTAACTTCATCATTAGAAGAAAAATGTTGCCCTTAATTTTTGGAATAACCAGAAATTTCATGGCGCCAAATCATGGAGAGTTTGCAAAAAGTGTGAATTTCAGGCTTCTTACTCTTTGCACTCTCTTTTGACTGCAATGAATTAGTTGTGATGTTAAAAAAAAAAAAAAAAAAAAGATAGAAAAAGTTCTCCTTTCATGCCTTATTCTGTAGATGTATTGTTTAACTGTCTTTACTGAATTGTTATTCTTTTTGGGGAGAAATTCCATGCAAATGATTCTTTTTGCATTTTAATGACTAGCAAATATATCTCCATTATAATAAGATATCCTGCATTTTTAACAAATGCTTAACTTGGAGTGCAATATATTTTTTGCTTAATTTGCCAATTTTCTTGAATTTCTTGGGAAATATTTAAGAATGATAATTTTTTTATTGGCTTTTTCTTTACAAAAATCCTGACAACAGGGATTTATGATTTGGTTACCTTAATGTGCGTTCACCTGAGAAGCACAAGGTTCCTGGTTCGATACTGGTCCTCGCCAACTGAGCGTATGAGTAGCATGGATCTGTGTGGTAAAGTGAGGAGCTGATGGTAGATGCTAAAAAACAATCTCCTTGGTGTAGCGCTAATGTAAAGGGGATAGTCTCCCTTGCTGTCTGGCTGATACCAACTTTAGGCCACCCCATCTACTTTACTTTTACTTTACAACAATGTAATGCCTAAAATTGTATTAAAATAACTAAAATAAATCAATAAGAACAAAATGTCCATCTGTTGTTGTATCAATTTTTAAGATTTGTTGCCAGGCAATTTTTTTTTTTTTTTTTTTAAATGAGAAAATAGCACTGTATTGTATAAAAAATATAAGAACATAGAATATAAGGAGTTATGTGCTATAATATTTTAGAATATCTTCTTTGGTGTAAGACATTTGGAAACGTAAACATTTAGTGAACTTATCAACATAAGCGTATCTGAATAAAATATTTCAGTCACGCTTTAAATCCAAGAGAGAAAATTAAATTTCCTCTCTGTGTGTGTGCATATTTTTAATGGTAATTATTAGACGAGGAGAGCCTCGATATTTTTTGTGTGAGTGAAAAGATGATGGAGGGTGTTTTTTAAATTTGATTGTAGTAGTAGCAGCAATAACAAAGTACATTTTTTTAATATTTTTTCAGTTGTTATCATCCTCAACATTTTTTGTTTCTAATTTTTCATTTAATTCAAATTCTTTCATGTTATCCATAAAATCTCGCGTTACCCATGTGGCTGATATTTTTCTGTAGTTCAACGTCTCAATAATATGCTGCACTCTTTCTGACTAATGGCTAACTTGTGTGCAATTCTTTTTGCTTAATTTGCCGATTTTCTTGAATCATGGCATCCACTCTTCTTTGATTCTCCGTGTGTTACTGTAATCGGTCGTCCTGATCTATGCTCATCAAATACACTCATTTTACCTCTACTGCAGTTTTTGGCACATCGAACCCACTTGCGGACATTTTTAACATCCATACAACCATCGCCATAAATTGCTTTCATACGTCTGTAAATTTCAATTGATGCAGAACCTTCTAGTGTCAAAAATTCTATTACTGATCGCTGCTTTATATGTAACTCTGATTTAGTACCCACGACTAACAAACTCTTATTACTCAGTATGCCACCATGTGCTAAACTGACACTTGGCATGTATAAACAGGACTTTATATATTACTGAATACATTTTCAAACATGTTTGTATTTCCAATGTTAGTGATGCCATGAAGTAGGAGACTTTACTTATCAATTGCCCATTGTGTGTGTGTGTGTGTGTGCGTGTGTATGTATATATATATATATATATGTACGCCCCCCCCCCCCAAAAAAAAAAGAATTACCTTTTCAGCATAAAAGTAGACTGTAGAACCCATTTTGTCTTCAAAATAAAATCGAAAAAGCTTCACAAAAGACTGAGGCAAAATATAATTTGAATTTAGTTGTATTGTTTTATCCACATTTTCCCTCTATTTTCAACCACATATATATCTATATATATTCACAGAAATATTTACACATGGACATTCATATATTCAATTTCTCTTTATACATAGCTACTCACATGTATATATGTAAGTATGTCTATATTTTATAAATAGACCTTACATATAAACATTTGTGTGTTCAGTCTTTCTTTTACTCTGTGTTTGTGTGTGTGTGTGTGTGTGTGTGTGTGGATATATTAATGCTGTTCTCTATCACCATCTCTCGCATAAAGGCTGGCTTTATTTTCATGTAAATCTACACTCCTAATGTCTGATATTGACAGTCTTCTTGAAGAAGCCAGCAGAACTTGAAAGACATCTTCATCTGTTGCCTGCCTACCCTTTCCCCTAATGAACCTCCATCATATATGTCCCCACTCCACAACCACCATCCTAACCCTACACAGAGGGATTCATTTCTCAGAGATGAAGAGAGAAAAGTTGTTGGCTGGTGCTTGAAATGGGAAGGGGATGTCTATGTTTATAGGTATTGCAATTGATAGATGGGCACTCAGCTGCACACCATGTCCCTTTCCTTCATTTGGTTTGCCCCCCCCCACTCCTTCCCATCCCTTGACCCACCCTCATCGCCTTGCCCCCACTCCTTCCATCCCGTGACCCACCCTCATCGCCTTCTTGCACACTGCTGTGGCTATGATCCCCAGCAGTGCTGGAAGTATCATTAGTGACATCAGAGTATTTAATATAGTTCATCTTGTTTGTATTGCTTTCTGTGACCACTGTGCGGTACAAGTCTGTCTGTCTGTCCACCATCCCCCCCAATCTGTCTGTCTAGCACCGTACTCCCACCCACCCTCTCTCTCTCGTTAATGTGTTGCATTGATTGGTACTGCAGAATAAGTCGGAAAGAAGATATGTGTGTGTGTGGGTGGGGGGTAAGTGTGATGGTGGAGATTAAAGAGATTTTTCCAAAGAGAAAAGAAAAGATGGAATAAAGAGAAATATTTGACATATTTTGTTTGATTTTGAAAAGAAATCAGTCGACCATCAGTTGGAAGGAATAGTTCACACTTGGACATCTATGGGGTTTTTTTTTTTTTTCTTTTTTTTCAGCTGGGGAGAACTTTATTTTTTGTGAAATACTAGGATGATATATCTATCTATACAAAAGTCTTTATCTTATATTACACATTCAGAGATGCTGATGAGCAGTTCATGACTTGCAATACTCCACTTTGGCCCTATCTTGGGCTAGACAGGTAGTTGGAGAGGCCCCCTCCGATCAATCGGCTGGTCATGTCAAGCCCTAGCACCTATGTGATTTTCCCAACCCTATTGCCCTTATGGCAAGCCCCAACTCCTTTTTATCATATGGATGCTAGAAGGCGGTGGCTGCGGGTCTACATGTCCTGAGAATGATGTTAAACTCTATCTGATGGTGAGGTTCCAGTTTTGGAGGTTTGGGGAATGTGGAGCACCCCTTCATCACCATTGCTCCCTGGTCCACTCTGACCTGGAGTGGTAGTACCTGTTAGGGTCCCATCTATGGGTTAAATAGAAAAACATGTTTATAAACAAAATTGTATTATCCATTTAAGAATTGATTTATTTCAAAACTTTCTTGGCATTAAATGACCCACTGAGTTGATATGCCGTAAAACAAAACAAACCAAAGCAAACAATCAGAGATGCTGATAGGTATGCGTCCTGCATCCTGACACACAAAAATCTAAAAGGACCCAGTAAAATCATATCTGTGCATCCCAGTATTTTTATATTCTAATCTACATATATTTTTTTTTATTCCTTCTAAAAACTTTTCCGTGCTAATTTACCCGTCACTGTTATCTTCCTGCCCCCCCTCTATTATGTTACAGGTTTCCAACTGTCATTTCATAAATTCACAACCAGGAGAAATCTATTTGCATCTTCTTTAGTTGAAACCCTTCAAAAGGAGACAAATTTGTTCTGTCATTGTATCCAGGGCTAGAGATGCTGATAGGTATGTGTCCTGCGTCCATGACACACAAAAATCTAAAAGGATGCAGTAAAATCATATCCATATGTTCCAGTGTTTTTCGTTTTCCTTCCCTCACCATTTTAAGCTAACTGTAAATGCATTTCAATAATTTCTTAGAAACCAATTACACAGGATAGGTTACAAGGTAGGAGTTAGACGGCTTTAGTTGTTTCCCCAGATCCTAAATAAAAACCCTACAATCTATTAAGAAACTTTAGTTTGGACCCATAAATTTTCCCGGGGACTCATTCAAAGCAAATATGTGTGTACCAGAACACACTAAATTAAAAAAATTTCAGCATCACTGCACATTGTTATGCAGTGTTTATCTGTAGTATATCACTAGTTCTCATATTTTGTTTAATTTTATCTTTCCTCCTTTAACTAACACTTGCTTCTGATTTGTAGAGTTTCTTAGAAATGAATTACACAGGATAGGTTGCAAGGTAAGAGTTAGATGGTTTTAGTTAGGACCCATAAATTTTTCTGGGGACTCATTAAAAGCAAATATGTGTGTCCCAGGATGCACTAAATCAAAAAGTTATCAGCATCACTGATATTAACTGGTGACCCACTGACGACCCCAATTTTGATCTCTTCTTCATTGTTCTATTTTCCCTACAAGATGACAACTTTTTTTTGTGTACATTATTTATTTATTTATTTCATATTATATTACTGACTGTACACAAGTTTGGAGTGGAGTCTGGATTGTAGATAGAAACTAAGTCCTTTTAATTTGACTTGCCTCTGCTAATCAAATCAAATCTAACTTCTTGGATTTTTAGTCACGTGAATTTACCCTCCACCCAAATGAAATCTAAACTTTCAACTCTCCTTAAACTGTCAATCCTACTGAGTTGACAATATGATTAGAATCTTTTAAAACTTATCTATACTTTCTTTCAAATCATAAATACTGTTAATCTAAGATTGAACAATTGGAGTGACTGCAATTGAAACTTCCTCTTGACCTTTGTCTTCTTTTCAAGTTAGAAGACATAAATATCATTATGGTTAATCTGTAAGAGATGATTGATTAGTTTTAAATGACACAGATTCCCCAGTGATGAACAAGTTCAATTCTTCTTAGGGTTCGACATTCTGTTAAGAATTTCTAAAATGAGAAAGATTCTCGAGATGCAGAAGACAAAAATAACTGGTTTATTTAAAACTATGTGATACACACATTTCTACCAAAAATAAAATTGCATATATACATATTTTTCGACTGTCAGATATTCATATTTTTAAAAGAGTTTTATAATTTGTTTGAAGTAAGGGTCGGGATAGCTCAGTCGGTAGAGCGTTCGGCTAGAAACCACAAGGTTCCTAGTTCGATACCGGTCCTCATCAACTGAGCGTATGAGTAGCACAGGGATCTGTGCGGTAAAGTAAGGTGCTGATGATGGTGTGGTGCTCTATCTTAGACGCAAAAACAATCTCCTTGGTCTAGCGCTAGTGAAAAGGGGATAGACTCCCTCACTGACTGGCTGATACCGACTTTAGGCCGCCCCACGACTTTACTTACTTTACTTATTGTGTTTATATTTATTTGGTGGTTGGTTTTGAAGGCTATCACAATGCAAGTGTAAGGAAAATGAGGTAACTATGGTGTTGTTTGTTTACCTTTGATTTATTCTTGATATTTTGAGATAAAGATCCCTTTGTCAGAAGATTTTTGAAAGTCTGGAGCTTGTTCTTAGGATGTGTCCATTCTGTTGTATAACTGGTGACGTCTTCCTTCAAATTCTCTGCGTGTGTGTATGTGTAAGTCTGTGTGTGTGTTTATGTGTGTTTGTCTGTCCAAAAAATTCATATTTTTGTTTACAGAATTTCAATGCTGTAAATTGTGATAATACATAATACATAATAATATCTGTTTTGATTGTATAATGTCCCACTAGAAATGATAAAATTGTGGTGTCTTTGGTTTAGAAGAAAATTAACATTTTTTTAATGAAAAACAAATATCATGGATATACTTATTTATGGGTGAAACTATAAGTATTGCCTATTCTATTTTTACAGTTGTACACCACCAAAATTTTACATTAGCCCTTGATTATTGAATACAGGAGTTTATGTTCCCAAAATGTTGTTAGCCTTCTGTCATAAATAAATTAAAACACTTTTTATACTTTTGTTGTACATTTCAATGTAGCAATGAATAGTGTATCTCTCCTACAAAGCATTTTTCTTTAAATGTCATCTTGAATGTTGTACCATAAACATTATAATTTGGGGGGTTAATTGCTATCCCTACATCTTTACTTGTCAAATGACATGGGAATCCAAAATGTGTATTATACAAGGTGTGTCATAAAACTATAGAGATTGAAACTGTATTTACCAAGATAGAAATGAACAATGAATGGAACATTAATTTTTTTCAGAATATAAGGTGTGTCAAAAATGTACCAAGTTTAAATCTGTATTTACCAAGATAGAAATGAAGAATGAATGGAACATTATTCTTTTT
This sequence comes from Doryteuthis pealeii, assembly GCA_023376005.1. Taxonomy (NCBI): domain Eukaryota; kingdom Metazoa; phylum Mollusca; class Cephalopoda; order Myopsida; family Loliginidae; genus Doryteuthis; species Doryteuthis pealeii. The sequence continues at coordinate 488,948 of CM042157.1, forward strand.
TTTTCAGAATATAAGGTATGTCAAAAAGTACAAAAAAATCTCTACTTTTTTGACACACCTTGTACGTGAGAAAAATGAGTGGCTGATAATTATGATAATGTTTATGTATAACTTTAAGAAAATATTAATTTCTTCTGATGTCTCTTGAATATTGGTCAAGGAAAAAATATAAAAGCCACAAAAGAATGTTTAATGATACAACTTGAGAAGTAGAAAGAGAATTTGTTCGGAAAATCTACAAAATAATCTTATTTCATGCCGTGTAATGTTTATTTTTTTCCTTCAAAAATTTCTTCAGAAAGATTTCCTTATATATTACAGTTTGGGGTAGGCCAACTAGTTTGTGAGTTGATTGCTACCCACTAAACTCTATAAAATGTTAAAGAAAGTGCTTTCCCTGGCACTTGTTGATAAATTTCTTCATATTTGGATTTTGTTTTTTTAAAGGTGCCATTTTGTCTTTGATAAGTCCAAAAGCATCAGTTCATCTCTTTGTAGTGAATTTCTTGGCTTCAACGGAATGTGCCCTACTTCTTTGGCTTGTCTGTGCTGTACTGTATGAACCAGCATTTGAAGGATGGCAATATTAATATCACCCATAGTTATGGGTGGGTTCATATTGACATGTCTATATTATCTATATATCAACTTATACAAGGTGTGTCATAAAAGTATTGAGATTGGTGCTGTATTTACCAAGATAAAAATGAACAATGAATGGAACATTAATTTTTATCAGAATACAGGGTGTCAAAAAGTACAAAACATCTCAATACTTTTTTGACACACCTTGTATGATGACATTGGTTAAGGGTGAATAAGAAAAAACAGTGACTAAAGATATTTTTAATTTAAATATTTCCATGATAATTTCTTTTATTAAATACCAGCAAATATAAAAATATGAATGTTGACTGCACATCTTTTTTCTTCTCTCAAATACATCCTTTTTACAAAGAATCTTGGGATCAAGAGTGTTCATATACCTTTCAGAAACAATGACCCATTAGCTTATAGGTAAAAAGCCAGCATATACATACATACATACATACATTAATTAAATCTTCCAACATATACCAGATACAAAACACAACTTTGATTTCAATAGTGCCTCCATGTTAGCATACATCCACATTGGCCATAGCAACAACACAACATAAAAAAATATACATGTACATATACATTAAATAGTCAAACAATTAATACTTCTCTCGTTTTTTTAAAAACATTGGTGTCTGTAAGGAATACATGACACCTTTTCAACATCTCCATGTGGACCAATCACATGTTGGCTTTTGACCTCACCTGCTCCATTCACATCTTGACTTCTGTTTTCACATGTACTAATCACGTCATTAACATTAAATTGTAAACACTAATCAATGAATGGTTATGAACCTTTTTTACATATTTTCCAAACTCAACTCATTCAAAACATCCATCATCTTAGACAGAATGAACAGTTATTATGATACTAGGCAGAACTGGTTTGTTTTCTTTGTTTAATGGCATACCAACCTTTGTGGGTTATTTAAAGCAAAAGCCATCCTTGTAGAACATTAGTAGTACTATTTAACCCATAGCTAGGTAGGCAGAACTATCAATCTATATCTCATCAACTCAGATGTAGAGCCATGGTATTTTTATATTGTTTTGCTTTTATGTATGTGATTTTAAATCTGAAAGTGTGCTGAATGAGTCATAGATTTGTCATTGGTGTCGGACATCAGTGTTCAAGTCTTGTTTAAAAGCCAGGATTTCACAGGCTCCAGTGTTAAGCAAGAGACTCTCCCATCCAGAAGATTAGTGTAACACAATCTTCTTCCTATTCTAATTCAGATTTGTGCACGATGAAAGGAAACTTTCAAAAACCTGTGTGAAGCCATTTGAACTTTTCATTTAAAACAAAAATGTCTTCTTTACAGTTTGCTCACCAATTTCCTTAAGTTCATATTATTTAAGTTAATAATTGTTTTTTTTTTTCTGATAGATTAATAATACATTTACAGCTACTTATAACAACTTTGTAAAATAAAAGTATGTATATTTATACCAGTGTATAGTCCAGTCAGTCAATTTAAAAAAAACCCACACACCTAGACCAAGGGAGGTTTGCACTATACTAAAATAGGAAGGGACATGTGGACTTATACTAATTTAAAACTAAGAAGTCTCATAGTGCCCCCTTTTTCGCTATTTGCAACAGTTCAAGGTAGTATTATATACACTATAATAGTGTGTGGGCATAGGAAACTATGGGTTAAAACAAAAATGTCTTCTTTAGAGTTTGGTCACAAATTTTCTTAAGTTCATGTGTAATAATTGTCTTTTTTTCCTATAGATTAAAAATGTACTTACATCTACTTACAATAACTTTATAAAAATCCTGCTGATCGGTTGTCCTAGCTCAAACACACACATACATCCCTTTAAAAAAAATCAATATTTTTTGTACAAATGATAGCCAACAGGCAGTTGTTGATTTTACTATTATTATTTTTTTTAACTTAAATTTTTATTTTTGACATTTGTGATTTAAGTCAATGTTTCCTACTTAAGTGTAGATGATAGGTAATGGCAAATTTAAGCAAAATCCCCCCACCCCCTTATCTTTTCATTTTTTCTTTGTTATATTTCTTATAGTTTTCAACTTTCTTCTTTGCTTCCTTTCTTCTTAATTTGTGCTGAAAACTTTCAGTTTAACATAGTTTCTACTTTGTCAAGTCTTAATATCACTTGCTTCAACTTAAAAGGTTGTTTTATGTTATTAATTTAAAATTCAAAGTAGAAAAAAGTGTTTAAAAACTTTATCAGGGAAAAAAGAAGCTTTTTATACCACTTAACTTATATGTAAGTATATATGTATATTTATGCCAGACGTACTGTCAGACAATTTTTTTAAAAACACACACCTAGACCGAGGGAGGTTTGTATTATACTAAAATGGGAAGGGAGATGTGGACTTATACTAAGTTAAAACTTAGAAGTCTCATATATATATATATATATATTAGAATCCATCCTGATAGCTTTAAAAATATTTTAACATCTGATTTAAATTTTATTTAACCTTTAAAATTCAGTCTCTATTTAATTTAAATATTTAAACTTAAGAACTGTCACAGTTTTTTCTATCACTAATGTGAAACTTATTACTGATATTATATTTTAATAAATATTATTAATATCAAAATTAAAAATGGAATTAATCATTATTACAATATAGTCAACCATCATAAATTTTTTTATTAATATTATTATTAATTATCATTACTATTATTACCATTATCATCATCCCCAACGACCAGTCAATTGGATACTTTTACCTTTATATATATATATATATATATACACATATACATTTATATGTATATATATATATATATATATATATATAGTTGGGGTGGCCTAAAGTCAGTATCAGCCAGACAGCGAGAAGTCTATCCCTTTTTCACTTGTGCTAGACCAAGGAGATTGTTTTTGTAGCCTCTGAGGTGGAGCGACACACCTACCATCAGCTCCTCACTTTACTGCACAGATCCCTGTGCTACTTATAAGCTAAGTTGGCGAAGGCTGGTATTGAACCAAGAACCTTGTGATTCCTAGTCAAATGCCCTACCAACTGAGCTAAACCGGCCATACATACATACATCCATACATATTACGGACACACATTGTAGGGATTTTGTTCAATTGAAGAAAATATTCCTTCTTGCTTCTATTTATTCTAATTAATGAATGTCTATAAGCAAGAAATAAACAGCTCTCTAAAGAGGAAGAGGAGGAGGAGGAGGAGAGTAGTGGTAGCGATTGGTCTAAAATGTCCTCATCTTTACCTTCCAATTCTACTTCTCTTTATTCTGTGTTGTCATCTACTACTTAAAGGCAAAAATGTCCCTCCCCCCCTCTCCTCAGATGATGTTCATGACTCATTAGGCAGAGAGTGTCTGAATTCCATTTTGCACATCACTCTACCCCTACTTTGCCCCTTAACAGACTTTCTTTAAAAAATCAGTGCTTTTTTTTTTTTCGTGTTGTTGGTATTGGTCTATTTTTATGTTAAGTGTAGAAAATGAAATTCAGAATGATTTATTCCAAATTAAATAGCATTTCTTGCATGTTTATGTGTGTGTAATATACCTGTTTATCATTCAGTCTGTTTTATGTATGTGTATGTGTATGTACTGGCATGTGTCTTTTATGTGTATGCAGGTCTTCTCATATGTTTATTCTTATTTTAGTGTATGTGTGTGCCTATATCTGTTTTTGTATCACTGTATATATATATATATATATGTATATGCAAAGTGTGTCAAAAAGTATCAACATTTTTTGTACCCACCTTGACACACCTTGTATTCTGAAAAAAAATTAATTATCCATTCATTGTACATTTCTATCTTGGTAGATACAGTTTCAATCTTGATACTTTTATGACACACCTATATATATATATATATATATATAATGTGTGTGTATGTGTGGTTGCATTTGCCTATGTTTTTGTTTCACTATATAAGACTAAACCTATCCAAATCTGCTCAAATATATGTCTCTCTCTCTCTCTCTCTCTCTCTCTCTCTCTCTCTCTGAGAGTGTGTTAGTGCCCCCCACCCCTTCCATCTGTGTGTTTTGAGTGTGCATGTGGGATATGGTGTCTAGTTGGCCATGTGTAGCACTTTATATACAATTTAAACTTGCCAAATGCAGACTGACATTCTGCACGTTCTGTCAGAATTGTTTATCATCAAACAAAATCAATTAGTGAATCTGTTGGGATTTTCTATTGCAAAAACTGCTCACTGGACAACAACCTGGCATTATATCATTCAAGGTTCATCTATTTTAGGTTTTCATTTCTTCATGCAACTACAAGGCTTACAGCTGGGGGATCGGTTTTTTTCTTTTTCTTTTCATTTTGTGTTATAATCTGACACACAGGGAAATAATTTTTAACATTAAAACATTCTGTATATCATCCTCAAAGGGGTTAGATCAAACTTAACGGACCTAAATTCAACCATTGTATGTCACCCCACTGAAGGAAAAAAAAAAAAATACCAAAAATCAGGGAATTAACCAAATTTAATTAAATTTTCAGTGTTGATATATTAAGGAATAAAAATATATAATGCACCAGTTATTTTATTTAAAATCTTATACATTTTTTCAGGTCAGTTAACATTGAACTATGTATCTTTGAGGCATAATACAGATTCTCAAAGATATGTTGTTCAAAGTTAACTGACCTGAAATATGTAAAAGTTTTTATATAAAATAACTGGTGCATTATATCTTTTATTCATTAATATATCAACACTGAAAATTTCATTAAATTCGGTTAATTCCCTGATTTTTGGTATTTTTTTCTTTCAGTGGGGTGACATATGATGGTGGAATTTAGATCTGTTAAATTCAATTTAACCCTCAAAGGACTTCAGATTCCATTTGTAAGGATTGAACCTGAGTTCCTGAGACTTGCACACAAAACACAAGTTGATGATCAGCATTCAACTGAATGGGTAGAGACAGTTTTATGAAAACATAGTAATTCATTTCACTTATTTTTTATTTCCCTTTTTATTATTTATTGTTGTTTAATACAAAGCCTGGACTGTTTGATTTATCAATAACTTTCTGACCGAACCAATCCCATAAAATGGTTGGTCAGTTTATGTTTTGGCATTTATGATAACAAAACAAAAAATTCTGGGTTATTTGGTGCATTTCTTTTGGTTTTATAATTTTGGTTTGAAAATATTTATTGAGTTAAGTGCAACAACGCAAGAAACTTTGCACATGTCTCATCTTGATGAATAATCTTGATGTCTTACTTAGAGGATGCTGGTTATTGTACAGCAACCATCTGTTGGTCAGGAGAAGTAAACAAACAGCACTGGGGGGGGGGGGCATTGAATCAACAATAACAACAAGGACAATCGCCTTTTTAAACATGGACCTTTGTTTATTTACTTAATGGTACCTATAAAGTAAAATTCCAGAGTTAGAGTTAATTTTGATCCTCTTACCTAATGAAGCTCACCTGTCCTTCAACCAGGTGAGGTTAAGATTAGTTTAATATTTCCACTTGTTTATTTGTAAATCTTGAGGAAGATGGAAATTATTGTCTTTGGTTGAAACTTAGAGTACATCATGATAATATTAGGAATCAGTTGTTGAAAAGAGTATTGAAATGATTGATTATTTTAACTCACTTAATAAGGCTGCCTTCAAAAGACATTTCAACTGTTTGCTGATGACTATCCTATTTATATGTTTGGTTTGGTTTAATGGCATATAAACCCTGTGGGTTATTTAATGCCATCTATATAAAATTTATAAAATCAACATAATATAATATATATAACAATAATATAATGAGTAATATGACAACAAATAATAAAGAAATAATATCTAGCATAGCACAATATATATATATATATATATATATATATTTACCACAAGATAATTCCTTACAAAAGATACATATCTATATATATATATATATATATATATATATATAATATATTTATAAAATGGATACAAGAGATAACCTACTCGAGTTTCACCATAACAATCTTCAGGGTTAAATCCACTGAATTAATCGAGACACCGATTAATAGCAGTCGATTTCACATTCTTTCGCAACGAACATTTTAATGCAATGACCACACACGTGAAATCGACTGCTATTAATCGGTGTCTCAATTAATTCAGTGGATTTAACCCTGAAGATCCTTATGGTGAAACTCGAGTAGGTTATCTCTTGTACCCATTTTATAATAAATTTGCTCTACTTAGTATTGAGCACTTTGTATTTGTTATATCGCTGACTTACCCCTCTGAATTCTACACTTACTAACTATCGTGACCAAATTCACTGGTAAGTCAACTTTTCCTTTATATATATATATATATATATATATATATATATATATACTGTAGTGTGAGATGGTCACTATTTCAGCTTTTGCTGGAATGGTGTACCAAAGGCAGTATTATTTGGTAGAGTGCTCAATATAAAATAGAGCTGTTATATAATATAATAAGATAAATATATTGGTTTTACATATCTATTTATTGGGTGACAAAGGAACATTCACAACCATATTGGTTTCATGTGATGCATTCATCAGGTGAAGATGTTTCAAATGTTTCCTTTGTCACCCAATAAATAGATATGTAAAACCTATATATTTATCTTATATATATATATCTTTTGTAAGGAATTATCTTGTGGTAAATTTTTTTCCCCAAAAACTAATTGTCAGTGTGTGAGATTACAGTAATCTATTTTACTTATTTATTGTGTTCCAGTAAGTGGTTTTGTAGACGGATTTCAGATTCCTAATTTTCGATATATTTTTATTTCTCGCAAGAAGGACAATGTCATATCTATGTCAACATTTTCAAACAAATCTTTCATGTTATTTGCGTTGAGAAATCTTTTTTCTGGTAGGAGCATAAACTTCACATTCTATGAGGAAGTGTTTGACAGTGCAGAGTGTTTGACAGGTTACACATCGTGGTTGTTCATCTTGTTCAAGTATATATGAATGCGTTTAGTCTTGTGTCCTATTTATATGATTTTTATTATGACTATCATAGTACACATAAAAAATGATGGTATCAATTATGGTATCAAGCTGTTATATAGCTAACTTCTCTGCTATTCTCTAAGAAACTTTGTTTTATAAAATTTGAATTATTTAGAATTCAAAACAACTTCAATCAACAAATTTATTTTGAAAAGTTTTTTTACAAAATTCTAATCATAATTTTCTTTTTTAATCTGTTGTTTATTCTATGAGAAACTGTTTTATAAAATTTGAATCATTTAAAATTCAAAATAAATTAAATTGACAAACTTATTTTTAAAAGTTCTGCATAAAATTTTAATTGTAAATTAAACAAATTATAATAATTTAAAATAATTAAATTCTGAAACTTTATTCGATGGGAACAGGAAATTACTTCAAAGAAAAAAAAACAAATTAATTAATGTAACTAAAATTTTTTTAAATCTTGAAAATGTCTTCTTTTTTAATTATTTAAAAAAAATATTAATTAGAAATGATTAGAAATTAGTGAAATAGATCACTAATAATTAGGACTGAGCCTATTCTAGTAGTGACCACCCGAGCGGATTTAACAGGTTTGAATTCAGAGTTTCCTTTCTCCTAGACTGGTTGCCTAACCAAGTTGAAAGAGCCCAGTCTGCCCTACTATTTTGCCCATAGCTGGAGGGAGAGTAATTGATTCATACCTTTCCCAAGGGTATTAGTTAACTGTAGCTTCGTCCAGGATTTGAACTCAGGTCGACAAGTCCATTTCCTACGACTCTAACCATTATACCACATACCTCCAACTAATAAAATTTTGTATTTAAATGAAAAAATAATTATGAAACCAACATTTAACTAAAGTTTTTAAAATAAATGTTTGGAAAAAAAAAAGAATTGATTATATCCACATGATTGTAAATGTTCTTGTTGCCTAACGGTTATATTGCTGGACTGCTGCCTTATTAGTGTGATTTCAAATCACACCTGTTCTAAGTCTTTGATTTTATACCATTCAGTTTATTTCAGTATGACACATTTGAATAAACAGACTAATAAATTTAGTGAGAACTTTTATTATATCCACTGATGCTGAGAGAATTTGTTTAGTGTGCCCTGGAACACACATATTTGCTTTGAATAAGTCCCTGGGAAATTTGATGGGTCCCTACTAAATTTTTTTTTAATAAATTGTGTTTTTTAAAATTATTTATGACCTGGGGAAACAACTAAAGCCGTTTAATCCCTACCTTGTAACCTATCCTCTGTAATTCATTTCTAAGAAACTACTTAAATGTATTTACAGTTAGCTTGAAATGGTGAGGGAAGATAAAAGAAAAACACTGGGATATATGGATATGATTTTACTGCGTCCTTTTAGATTTTTATGTGTCAGGGACACATGATGTGTACATATCAGCATCTCTGTATATTTACATTAATTGCAAATAAGTAAAGAAAGAATACTCTTTAATTAGCATTTAATATTTGTGTCTTTTGAGAAATTATAATGATCAAAATGCAAATCCCAAATTATTATTAAATTGCAAATTGGACTGGAAAATGCTTTATTCTTTAAGTTAGTGTATTTCAATATTATTGCACTAAAAATAGCACTATGTTATTTATACTGTGTTTCAGTAACAACCAAACAAATTGGATTATTATAAAATAGAAGATATCGATAAAATGAGGTGTAATGAATGTAAATAAGAATTTCTTTTGAATTGTCTCTTTTATAAGACAAAAAAAAAAATAATCAGAGTTGTAAGTTTTTGCTGCAACTAAAAACTTCCAATCAGAAAATTACATGTCGGAAAATCTGTGAAAGAAATCTGTAAATATCTAAGAAAAGAAGAAATTTAAAAAACCAAAAGAAAGAATATCCAAATATTTTCCTTTTCTCTGGCAAAATATCAAACGAAGAAAATGCAGGTAAATTATGTTTTGTGTCTGGCATTTTTACATGAAAAATAATCAGAATGTTTTTCTTTGGAAAAAATCTCATCAGATAAGAAATAAAATTGGACACATGGCCTAGTGGATAAGGTAGTTAGGTTAAGACAGTTCTAAGTGACAGTTATCTCTGGAACCCGAGTTCAATCCTGAGTGAAGGCAGTTAGAAAAATAATTAACACAACTCCTACCCCAGCTATGGTTAGCGGAATGAGAACAGGATACCCCCGTGGACTAAATAAAGGGTTAGGTTCAAAGTTCCGTGATGGCTCCCAATTACGACAAGAAAGTTCCCGAGTTTGAAAAGAAGGTTAAAAAAAATTGTAAAACTGATTTACTGACCGCTGTGCCCATTGTCTTTACTTAAGAGTCAGTGTATTTCCACTAGATTGACTGTCTTTTTGATTCTGGCTCATAGTGGCAAACCCATCTTTACTTCATTTGTAAACATCTTTCTGACTAAAACTGTTGTAGAGTAGCTAACATCCCTTTAGCATTCTACCAGATGGATTGGCTCATAGCCATAAAATAGCCTACAATTAAAGTGAATTAACTAGCTGAATAATATTTAGACTGACTTAGCTGCATTGGCTATACCAAATTGACCCTCCTCTATTTAGTGTAAGTTTGTTTGTTAATTGTTTGTACTTATTTGTTCTGTGTTTGTATGTATCCATTTGGCACTGGATGCTGGTGCTTAATAAATGTATTAAGCACATCATTCTTCTGTGTATATTTCATCTTGCGATACATAAAAAACATACTTCTCCATAAACATGACTCATTCTTCTGTAAATTTTACATGGTTTGATCTTCTCAGCCACCAAACATTTGATGACAGACCTCTGTTCAAACCTGAAGTATTCTGATTTTCCACCATTTTGAATAGTCTCAAAATGAATATTTTTGTGTGGTTGAAATAATTTTTTGCTATAAACCAATTTTAAACAATGCAGAGTTTACATTCATGGAAATAAATTCATTTAAAAAAATCTATTTTGCTTTTTTCCAAAAAAATTCCTCTTATTTATTGAATGTCACTTGTATATTAAAAATATTTTCTTTATGAATTAACTTCTGAGGAACATTACTTTTTATTGATATTAACCATAGCTTAGTTTGGCACAAGGCTACATATATGTGCTACCCAGTAAGAATCAATCTCACTAACAATAAAAGAGGCACCTAAAAATAAGCTTAGCTTTAACTCACAAGTATAGGGCACCCAGTGATGATCAAACTCACTACCCAACTGTAATGGATATGTGAGTATCTTGCTAATCATTATACCATAGCTTGATTCTCTGGACAGTATCATTTGTAGCTATCTCCCTGGTCCACTCTGACCCGGAGTGGTAGTACCTGTTAGGGTCCCATCTATGGGTTAAATAGAAAAATGTATTTATAAAAAATTGTATTATCCATTAAGAATTGATTTATTTCAAAACTTTATTGGCATTAAATGACCCACTGAGGTTGATATGCCGTAAAACAAAACAAACTAAACCAAACCATAGAATTTGTAGCTATATACTAAGCTTAACTTAGTCTGACCCAAGGCTACAATAGTTGAGCATTAAATTAGAATTGATCTCACTACATATTCAATGGTTTGTGAAACTAGTTTACTAACCATTTATTGCTCAACAACAGATGTTCAAATAGACATTTATTTAATATAGTTTAGTGTGGCACAAGGTCGTAATAGTTAGGAATCCTGAAATTGTTCATGAAGTGATGACCAAAAGCAATCACCGTAATCAATTTTTTTCAATCGCAAAAGTCCACAATCTTTTGCCTGCAACACTATCACAGTAGTCCTCTCTCAATCTGTCAAAAGTTCACTTGTCCAAAAGTCGACCTCTCTGCACCTTAAGATATAAACACATCTGCTTGTGGTGTGTGAAGGTAGGCCTCCTTAGATATTAAGTAACTGCCTTCCCCAAGATCTTACATCTAGGCTAATCACACTCAGTGCTGTCCGACTCGTGCGGAATTTGCATATTCAACAGGAATGACAGTAGTCTGCCTACAAGCCACTCCAATGAGGAGGATGCGAGTTCAACATCTGTAGTCCTCTTGCTACACCTCCCATCGCACAGGCCAGACATGTACGGATGCGATTAGTTCTTGGAGGTAGGGAATCTTCTAGTCCACATCCCATAAAGATCAAATTGTAAACTGTCGCATTATTGTCTCTGTTATCATTGTGATATTCAACTTTAGTCTAACTTATTTCTATGTAAATCTAAACATTTTGTTTGGTTAAATGTGGGAAACTGTCCTTAGTTCTTTGGAGGTGCATCTAATATTAAACACACAAGTCTCTATGCATTGATAAAGTGATGGGAAAAAATGTTCACTTGATTCAAAAAGAAGATTGTATTTTTATTATCTGGAATTCTCTGATGGTTTATTATGTGTCTCCTCATTCTTCCTTTTTATCGCATTTTCTGTTAATGTGTTTTGGGGTCTTTGGAGTATTTTCTAAAGTTTTTGGACGGGTCATTTGTGATTCCACAAATTCTTTGGACTTATTTTTCTCATAACATTTCCGTCACTGTCTTCTTTGACCATCCTCAGCTCTAGACTCACCACTGCTATGATCTTTTTTTTTTTCTTTCTTATAAAATCAATGGTGATCAGAGCAATAAACTCCCTGCAAACAGCAACATTTATTTAGAGATCTGATAAAAATCTATTTTCTTTTTCTTTGAACCTTAAAAATTTACATATGTGGGGTTTTAAGTCAGCTGGTTATTCCTGGTGTGTGTTCCTAGGCTTAGCTTTTAACCCCATCTTTTTTTGGTGGTCGCACTGAAAAAGGAATTCAAGGGAAGAAAAAGGAAGAGACAAAGACAAAAGGTAGTTTTGATGATTTTTGCTTTATTCACGAGTCATAGCCACCACGTGGTAGGGAAATTCCTTCCTGACCAGTAGTCATGTCTTGCCCCAGATTATTGAGGTCAGTTAGTCTACTCTTCGTTTGAATAACAGCAGCTAACTAAGTATAACTAGAGCAGTGTCCAAGACAGTTGGTATTTATAGAAATCAAGAATGATCCATTCAGGAATTTGGCTGATTTGGGTGATTCCATTCCTTGAATTCAAATCAGGGATAAGGCTGTTTGCATTTCACACAGTGCTAATACCCTTGAGAATCAAGTATGGATTCAACTATTCTCCCTCCAGCTATGGGTAAATAGAAGAGCAGACTAGGCTCTTTAACTTTGATATGGTAACTGGTCTAGGAGAAGGAAAACGTAGCATTCAAATCTGTTAAACTCCACTTAAAAATTCACCATTTATCACATCATGCTCATGGTGGAGGGGTTGGGTAAATACACTACCTGCTGTTTCTAATTGGTCACTCATCCAAATACTGAGCAGATTCATCACTGCTTAACTTCACTGGGAACCAGTACTTTTAGACAACCAATCACATGTTGTTTTACTTTGAAGAGCAATTTCTTTTTTTTTTTCTTTCTTTTTATTTCTTTCTTTTTTTTTTTTTCAAAACTTTTTGGCTTTCATTCCCAAAAGCAGAAAATGTAATGAAATAGATGCTATGCTGAGATTGTTGAAAGAAAAAAAAAGAAGATGGCTTCTTTGTTCTTGTGTTAGGAAAAAATGATTTTAAGTCCAGAAATGAATATTCAAATTAGAATTTGGAATAAACTGCAAATGTTTTTTAAAGATTCCCACCAAGAGAATTTTTCCTCCTACTAGACTAGTTGCCTAGCCAAGGTTAAAGAGCCCAGTCTGCCCTACTATTTACTCATAGCTGGAAGGAGAGTAGTTGGATTCATACCTTTCCCAAGGGTATTAGTGCTATATGAATTGTAGCTTCATCCAGGATTTAAACTCGGGTCGACAATTCCATTTCCTATGATAATCCATTACACCACGTGCCTCACAAGTTTATAAGAATCTCAAACATAAAAGAAAAAACAGAGAGTTTGATTTTTCTATGTTTTGGAAAATATATCGCAATACATATTCAAAGATGCTGATAGGCATGCGTCCTATGTCCCTCATGGAGAAAAAAATCTAAAAGGACGCAATAAAATCATATCCATGTATCCCAGTGTTTCCCTTTTTCTTCTCTCACCATTTCAAGCTAACTGTAAATACATTTCAATAGTTTCTTGTAAACGAATTACACAGGATAGGTTACAAGGTAGGAGTTAGACGGCTTTAGGTGTTTCCCCAGATCATAAATAAAAACCCTACAATTTATTAAAAAACTTTAGTTTGACCATAAATTTTTATGGGACTCATTCAAAGCAAATATGTGTGTCCCAGGATGCACTAAATCAAAAACCTATCAACATCACTGTTACTGATATCACTACCCTAGCCTCTTATTTTATTCATTGCACTGACAAGCTCTTAATTCCGCTTAATAGACCAATGGGAAATGGTCAATGCGAAAAAGTAATTTATAATCTAACAAAAAACAATACAGTGTTTCTTGTCTTATCTGATAGATTAGAATACAGTTAAACAATTGTGTGTTAATCCTAGAAATTCAGAAGTTTTATTTAATAATGGCCCCAAACACAAATTGAAACTGTAAAATGCTTCTTTTTTAGTGGAAAAAGTGAAAGTTTTCAAATTAAATTCAAAATAACAAACAATACTTTAATCACACAGTGATGCTGATAGCTTTTTGATTTAGTGTGTCTTGGGACGCACATATTTACTTTGGTTGGGACCCATAAATTTCCCCGGGGACTCATTCAAAGCAAATATGCGTGTCCCAGTACGCACTAAAATAAAAAGCTATCAGCATCATTGCATATTTAAAAAATATATTCCGCTGTCCTCGAAAAAACAAAAGAAATATTTTCATGTCTCTAATCCAACTATTCATCTTTAAGAAATCTACAAATTTTTGACAATTTACCATAAGCATTAGATTTAGATTTCTTCCAGCAGAAAGCAAACTCGGCATTTTTTACTCGATTATATCAATATTTCTTTAAATAATAATTTTTTTTTTTTTCCTTTTTTTTTTGTCTTCACACTGCATTCTTTTTATTTCAATTAGTTTGCTCGTCGCTTTGCTCAATAAATGGTTTCAGCAGAAATATGTTTTTGTTCCAGTTGGCCCAGCTGTAGATTAACCGATTATTGGTTATTGTTTAATCAATATTTGTCGACTGGAGATTTGGTATGACAGCTGTTTTGCTTGTGTCTTTCAATCACTTCATTAAGCATCTAAAATCGCTGGATAATCCTTCCTTAATTACTTTCTTCAACCAACAGACGACTTCTTTATCTTCATAAATAAAAAAAAATCCTTGTTGATACAGCAACCAAAGCAGTAGAAGCTGCAACATCTTTCAAAACCATTCTTCTTCTTCTTCTTCTTCTTCTTCTTCTTCTTCTTCTTCTTATTTTGATATTATCTCTTCTTCTTCTTTTTGATATTATTTCTTCTTCTTCTTCTTCTTTTTGATATTTCTTCTTCTTCTTCTTCTTCTTCTTCTTCTTCTTCTTATTTTGATATTTCTTCTTCTTCTTCTTATTTTGATATTTCTTCTTCTTCTTCTGATATTATTTTCATATTTATTTCTTCTCTTCCTTCTTGTTCTTCTTATTTTGATATTATTTCTTCTTCTTCTTCTTCTTCTTCTTCTTCTTCTTCTTCTTCTTCTTCTTCTTCTTCTTCTTCTTCTTCTTCTTCTTCTTCTTCTTCTTCTTCTTCTTCTTCTTCTTCTTCTTCTTCTCTTTTAACAATGAGTTCTTATTGAATATATTGATTTATTCTATGTAATTCTGTCCCTAGCTGAACATTAACCGTGGGTCAATAGCCGAAACCCTGGAAACAGGCAAATTCAACTTTCTTCAATTTGTTTCAATTGATTGTTTGCAATGTGCTCAGATCAGATGAGATCACATGGTCTTTAATTGCAAAGGATTTTGGGCGACAAATTTTCACAGACTTTTGTTTTGACTGATTATCAGGAGTTGAATTGTCTTAAATTTTATACCAAGATAGAAATGAACAATGAATGGAACATTCATTTTTTCAGAATTCAAGGTGTGTCAAAAAGTACAAAAAACAGTGATACTTTTTTGACACACATTGTGTGTGTATATATATATATATACACACACACACACACACACACACAATATATATATATATATATATGTAGTATATTAAGAAAGATTGAAAAAACACAGGTTTAAATGAGTTAAGTGGTGAGTTTATTGGCCGACGCTGCAGTGTTTCGATCTATTAATTAGATCATCTTCAAACCTCAAATTTTAAACAGACTGAATAACAAGGACTACCACTCGCTTTTCTCGTTATTCTGTGATAAAAATTTCTTATTACCTTCCATATACCAACAAATGCCCTGAAGATGATCTAATTAATAGATCGAAACACTGCAGTGTCGGCCAATAAACTCACCACTTAACTCATTTACACCTGTGTTTTTTCATTCTTTCTTAATATACTACATACCGTCGGATTCATTTCCTTTTCTTCACATATATATATATATATATATATATATACACACACACACACACACACACCGATGCATTAATAATTCATAAAACAGACTTCTAGTTTTATATATTTTCCTTTTATGACTGAAACCAATTATTTTATGTTAACCATAAAAAAGGGCCCAAGATTATCCCATAGTGGCAAATAAATAAATCTTTTTAGATTCCCAGAAAGGATGATTTTTAATATCAGGGCTGGTTTAGCTCAGTTGTTAGAGTGTCCGACAAGGAACCACAAGGTTTCCTGGTTCAATACTGGCCCTTGCTAACTCAATGTATGAGTAGCACAGGGGATCTGTGCAGTAAAGTGAGGAGTTGATGGTAGATGTGGTGCTCCACCTCAGATGTAAAAAAAATCCCCTTGGTCTAGTGCTAGTGAAATGGGAATAGACTCCCTCACTATCTGGCTGATACCGACTTTAGGCCACCCCGACAACTTTACTTTTACTTACTTATTTTCTAACTTATTTGTACATTGCTTATCAACTTGTTATGAAAACGTAAAATGTAGCAGCGATTAAAACACAAACAAGTTTAAAAATAAGTAAAAGTAAAGTTGTCGGGGTGGCCTAAAGTTGGTATCAGCCAGACAGTGAAAAATAAACGTAAAATGTAGCAGCGATTAAAACACATTTTCATTGTAAATCATTAACATTTATTTGTTGATAAATGATTGTAACAATCAATAAGAAAAAAACTTGTAGACATTCTAAGTTGTTACTATCTAACACTTTTCTCTCTCATTATTGTTTGCTTATCTGTATTTTTCTTAAGAAGTCAGAGTTCACTTCATTTCAGATAACAATTCACACTTGTGCTTGTTACTTAAGAAAATAGGCTTTTATAAAAGAGATAATTCTTCAACTTAAATTTAGATAAGAAATTGTCAAAGTCAATTTTTTTCAATATTTTATTGTGCAAAGAAACCAAGAAATATATTAGAGAGAGAGAGAGAGAGAGAGAGAGAGAGAGAGAGAGAGAGAGAGAGAGAGAGAGAGAGAGAGAGAGTCTGTTGAATGACAGGTTTTACTTTTCTGTTATTCATTCTGAGTCGAAAAATGTAAAGAGAGAGAGAGAGAGAGAGAGAGAGAGAGAGAGAGAGAGAGAGAGTAAGTATATATATATGTGTGTCTGTTGAATGGCAGGTTTTACTTTTATGTTATTTATTCTGAGTCAGAAGATGTAAATATATTAGAGAGAGAGAGAGAGGAGAGAGAGAGAGAGAGAGAGAGAGAGAGAGAGAGAGAGTGAGTATGTGTGTGTGTGTGTCTGCTGAATGATAGGTTTTACTTTGCTGTTATTCTGACTCAGAAAATGTATATAAATTTGTGTATCTGTATCGAAAGTCAACTTTAAGGTTTCACATTTGCATAGATCAACCCAACTGTGGATTAAGAATACATTTTTGGGAAATCCAGAAAATGTCTAAAAAAGAAACTTCATTTTTTTCACTCTGGTGAATTCACATAAATAAATTGATTTATAGCTTCCCACCATTTCATATATTTCTCTCCCGCTCACTCATTGTTTGAGTATTGTCTTAAATTATTCTTTATTCATTGTTTGAGATATGCCTGTCCTATTAAACAACACTGGGTGGTGTCATCAGTTATGTCATTATTAACTGGTTCATTGGGGGGTTTCAGGTCTTTTAACATAATACCCCCCCCCTGCCAGTTAGACCCCACTGGAGACGATCAAACCCTAGTGCATGCCTGTCCTATTAAACAATGCTGGGTGGTGTCATCAGTTATGTCATTATTAACTGGTTCATTGGGGGGGGGGTTCGGGTCTTTTAACATAATACCCCCCTTGTCAGTTAGACCCCACTGGAGACGATCAAACCCTAGTGCATCACCGGTCTTGTTCAATGCTAGCAGATAAACTGGCTTTAAATAGAGTTCTGCTAATACAGACCTTGGCTTCTGTACATCTGGTGGCTAATGTTGGAGCCAATCAACTTTCAGAGTGGGTGTTAAATACAGGTCTATGAGACAGACACATTTTTATAATTCATTGGCATGGCTCGGCCTAATGATATGTAGACCATTCCTTTTTAACATATTATTAATTATTAAAGCAGGTATAAATTTTGGAATTGAAACTTCTTTAACCCTTTCACTGTTCAGGGCAAATTAAAAGGTGTCTATGGAAATGTTTTTATAAGATTTTATCCTTAATTTTAAATGTGGTTTGAGCGCTGCATATGGCACTCAAACATATCATAGGAAACACTGTGAGCCATATGTGACTCTCCAAACAGTGAAAGGCTTAAAAGAAAACCCCAAAAAACAAACAAAACCTTTTATCCTTTATAAAGTAAATTAAACAAATTTCAAATCCAATAATTGATTTTGGGTAGATTTTTAAAAACACTTAAAATTCTCTGGAACTTTGAGATAAAGACAGATGACCTTATCCCAGCCAGGAGACAAGATATTGGTGTGAAAAACTCACAAGGAGTGAAATAATAATTTTTTTTAGAGGAGACATTGTCCTGATATTTTTTTTTTTTTTTTTATTTAGCTTTTGAATGGTCAAAGAATATCAAAACAGCCTGAGTATTTTGGGTATGAAGCAACAAATAGAAAATAAATAGAAAAACTAGTTAAGAATTAATAATCTCAATGCTTCATCTAAGAAATTTTGAACAATAAATTACACATTTTATAAAAAAATATGTTTCTTTATAAAGAAAACGCTAGAAACAAGCAGTGCATCATGTAATACGTTAATTGGTATGTTTATTGGTAATCTGTATATGTTTACTATAATACTATTATTATTATTATTATTATTATTATTATTATTATTCGTTTCATTAATATTATTTTAGGTTACTTAAATGACAGAAAATAGCTTTAATGAATAAATGATAGAAATATACGTTAAAATTCGAGACACGACAAATAGAAATGGATTAAAGTAACTTTTAAAAGAATAAAAATAAATAAATAAAACATACATATATATGTGTATGTATATACGAACTGAAGAAATAAATGAGTTGGTAATAAAATACATCTAGACAAGGTTAAGATACAAAGTATTTACACAATTTATGAATGAACTTATTTCAGAGTAAATCAGTTTAAGCAAAAAAGCCTAGATATATAACGAACACTAAACAGTAAACAAGAATTGAACATATCTAAATGTATGCGATTTGAATATGAAATTTGCTAGATTTATGCAATAGATAATAATAACTAATAAAACAATCCAACAATAATAATAACATAATAATAATGAAGAAATAGATTTTTAAAAAAGAAAAGAAAAAGAAATCATCACTTCCCTTGTTTACTTTTAAAAAACGTTAGAAATGTTAAGCTTTCTTAGAGCACGAAAAAGACGTCCGTTCAGATCGACTGTAGTGTTCTTACTTAAAAATGAAATAGACAAAACTCAATTGTTCCCCCCCTCCCTCAATGGGGCCACCTGTTGGCCGTGGGTGGCGACCTGTGATGCTCAAGGATGGAATCCTGGTGGTTGACCAGTCCATGACATGCATCACTCCACTTAGTCCCTTACTTAGGCTAGACGGGTGGTTGGAGAGCCACCCTCCAATCACTTGGCTGGTTACGTCAAGTCCTAGCACCTACATAATTGTCCCAACCCTATTGCTCTTATAGAAAGCCCCAACCCTTTTCATCATATATGTGCTAGAAGGTGGTAGCTGAGTATCACATGTCCTAGGAATAACGTTAAACTCTATCTGATGGTGAGGTTCCAGTTCTGGAGGTCTGAGGAATGTGGAGCACCCCTTCATCAACATTGCACCCTGGTTCACTCTGGCCCGGAGTGGTAGTACCTGTTAGGGTCCCATCTATGGGTTAAATAGAAAAATGTTTTTTAAAAAAAATTGAGTATCCATTAAGAATGAATTCATTTCAAAACTTTGTCGGTATTAAATGACCCACTGAGGTTGATATGCCATAAAACAAACGAAACCAAAACTCAATTGTAGAGTGGAAGACAAAATCGAAATTGAAACTCCAAATTTTTGTCTGTTGGCACGTTGAGAAAATCAAATTTTGTGCCAATGTGCGGAGGATTGATTTTCTCCTGAGCCTCTTTGTGGAATGAAGTGACATTTTTCATTTTTTGAATTGGACTACAATTAATAGCATAGGGAGTTTTGTGATAGGCTAGGGGGGGGAGGAGGAGAAAGATATTGAAGAATTGAAATGGAGGAAGGATTATAAGAGAAGTCAGGGTATGATGAAGGGATGAAACATTGAGGAAGAGAGAGAGAAACATTAGAGAGAGTGGGTGTTGGTAAGTTAGGCAGAGTTGAGAAAGAAATAATCTTGTATAAAGAGGAGAGAGAGAAAGAGTTAGGTGTGATAAAAGAGGTTGACAGAAGACTTTAGAAGGAGAGAGAGAGAGAGAGAGAGAGAGAAAAAAGGGGGTAGAGTGAAGAGAGAGTGAATGAGAGAGAGAGAGGAAAGAGAGAGAGAGAAAGAGAGAGAAGGGTGAGGGAGAGAGAAAGTGAATGAATGAATGAGTGAGAGAGAGAGAGAGAGAGAAATGATACTAAAGAAGCAGAAAAATGCTTGATTAGGTGAAAAGACAAACACACGTTTCTTAGATCTCCCTCTCTTCCTATACTGAACTCTCTCTCTCCTTCTCTTCTGAAAAGTGTGTAGTTGGCAGAGAGAGAGAGAGAGAGAGAGAGAGAGAGAGAGAGAAAGGTTATGTCTTCATGCATTTTAAAAACTTTTGTGTGATGATTGTTTCCAAACCCCCCACCCTGTCCCGTGTGTCCACTGTGTGTCCTTTTCAACCTATGTGTGTGGAATAAGAAGAAGCCCTTTTCTCAGAACAAAAAAAATGTCTGACTTATTGTCTCAGGGGAAAACAAAAATGATAGAAGAGATAAATTGTTGCGGAAAAATAAAATAAGAAATAGACAAATAAATCTAAAACTAAATCGAAATGATTTCAGTGTGGACAAGTGATAATTCTCTCAGTTTTCTTTTTGTTTTTTTTTTTCTTTTCTTTTTGTTTTCCTAACTTGGGAGTTGAAAACCAAAATTGATACTCTCTATCTTGGACAAGTGATAAGATGGTTTTTATTTTAAAAGTATTTTTTCTAAAGAATCTTTCTTTCTTTTTTTTACCTGTCAATTTCACTCTTCATCATTTGGGAACATTTTTCTTGCTCTACTTTTTCTACTTGGATCTTTTAATTAAAAAGAAAAAAAAATCTTTAAAGTTATTGTCTCAATATTTCATGAATGTTTTCTTTATTTTTCTACTTTTTTGGTCTTATTTGTGAATGAAAAGGTGTATATATATATATATATATATATATATATATATAATATTTGGTCTTTCCAAAAATAAATGATTCAGCCATGTAATATTAACATCCTACCAAGCATAATAGCACTTTACTTACATTCAAAGTATTCTTCTTGGGACCTTACACAGTGTCTCTTTCATTTTGAAAAATAGTCTTCAAAAACTTTTTGGGATTACCATCAGCTGCCTTGTTTACTTCTTCTTAAATTTGTCCATGGTTTAAAATATCCTTCTTACAATAATTGCTAGAAAGTACTGTGAGGGTGATTCCATGTCAAATCATCCAGAAAAAACTAAAATTGTCATCCACCCCCCTTCAATTTTTCTGAATTTTTTTCCAGGTGTGAACTATGTTAACAGTAGACAATCCCCAAAATTTAAGCTTCCAATTCCAAAAATTGGCATTTTGTTGATTTTTAGCTCTGCAAATTTGATGGGGTTTGCGAAAAATGGTGACATTTTGTAATCTTTTTTGTCTGTAAAATGAGTTCTAGAGCTTCCCTACTCCTAAAAATTGGTTTATAAAAGCATTTTTGCTCAAGTAATAAAAAATAACCAGTTTTAAGTTATTGATGATTTCTGATTTTTTCATAGCAAGATCAATATGCTGATGTGGCACTGCATCTATGACCAAAGATTTTTTGCATTATTATTTCACATATATTGAATATTATTTGTAGCAAAAAGATAGTTTGATTTTTGGATGATTTGATATGGAATTACCCATGAACCAAATCTAGACTATATGGGGTTGGGTCAGCTGGGTAAGATTCCTCACTAATGTAGTGTTTTATTTTTTTTCAAACCCTGGATGAGATTTTGTTCTATCAATGTGGATGTAAGAGTCACTCAGTATATAAACTCACTTAGTGGCAAGCTAAACATAAAAGTATATTCACATATGGTAAGGTCTTTTCTGATTGGTTGGCAAGTTAAATCAACACCAAGCAAATTGATTTTCAAAATATTCAAAATTGGCTGGATACTTTTCTTGACTAACTATCTATGTGTGTGTGGGGTGTGTGGAGTGGGGGGGGGTGTGCGTATATATATATATTAAATTTCATAGAGGAATCACATAATTTGTATTGATAATTGAATTATATTACCATGACCAGACAACTCGGAAAACACCATGTGCGACATCCGGAGCACTGGACAGCTGTTTCGACCTCCTTTGATCTCATCAGCAGTGCATATCACAATCTCCGCCACTAGAGATTGAATTGGTGGACCACAGAGTGAAGAGCGGAGACTCTACATCTGGGCCACCAGCCCACGCCACAAACGGAGAACGCCAAATCATCTAGTCAATGGTAATGGTAATTCAAGCGCAGCCATTTAACCTATATTTGTCACCTTCAGGACAACGACTTCCCGATTCGCGGCCCGAATCCACAGAACACAACCTAATGGGCAAGGGGTATATATATTAAATTTCATAGATAGAGGAATCATATAATTTATATTGATAATTTAATTATATTACCATGACCAGACAACTCGGCAAACACCATGTGCGACATCCGGAGCACTAAACAGCTATTTCGACCTCCTTTGGTCTCATCAGCACACATATATATATATATATATATATATATATATATATATATACACTAACACACACATATATATCATCAAGTGCTGATATCAAGGATTCTCTTGGCTCTTTCTTGCCATCCATCCCTATTGACCATCACTTTTGGTAAGTCCTCTAGAGAACATTGGTGTATTCATGTGTAGGAGTCTACAGAAGAAATATATATATATATATATATGAATATGTATATATAAGTATATATATATACAAGTTTTGTTGAACTGTACAGACAATTACTGTCGGACAAGTCTTTGGCAAAATTGGAACGGATCAACCAAAGACTTGTCCGACAGGAATTGTCTGTACAGTTCAACAAAACTTGTATAAAAGAAAAAATGCTGTCAAAATACACTATATATATATATATATATATATATATATATTAATATTGGTAATAATTTGTTTATCTGATATTTGATTAATCGAAGCACATTAGGTTAAGTGCATTGACAGGGAAGAAGATTATATTGAAAAATTTGTTGTATAAAATAAACACTTTTTCATTTGTATGTTATGGAATTATTGATGTATGTATATAGGGGAGGGAAGGGGTTTTCTGGATAGTCTTCTAAGCCAACCAATAGATCATATCAACTTGGTTTGTTCAACAATTATGGGCTGTGTTTAAAATATGTGCATATTTATTCTAACTAATTCTTTGTACATTTTTATCTCCGAGAAATATGTCATATTTAGCTGACACTTTTTGAATGTTTTACCTTTTCATTCTTATTGCTCAAAGATCTCAATTCGCCTTTACCATAATCTTTTACTGACAACATTTTCACAAACAAAATCCTCAATTTGTACAAAAAAATATTAGTTCTTTGAAAAGTAGAGAAAAAAAGCAAACAAAAACATGGCACTCTTTTTTCCATGTTTGTGTGTGGGCCGACATAAATTTGGTCTTTCTTTCTTTCTTGTATAGTTTATTTTATGTACGAAAAACCGAGCTTAGAAAGAAATATTTGGCATAAACACATGCATGTATGCACATACTCACACACACACACACACACATACATATATATATACACACATATATATATATATGTATATATATATATATATATATATGTATATAAAGGGCTTGAGGTGTAATGGTTATCATTGTAGAAAATGGAGATACCGACCTGATTTCAAAATCCTGCACAAGGCCGTTTGCATTTGATATAGTGCTAATGCTTTTGGGAAAGGTATTAATCCAACTATTCTCTTCCAGCTATTGGGTAAATAGTAGGGCAGACTAGGATCTTTAACCTTGTTATGGCAACCGATCTAGGAAGAGGAAAACTCAGAAGTCAAACCAGTAAAATTCTTCTTAAAAATTGACCTTGGCTTATATTCTGCCTCTTGTGAAGGGGTTAGGTAAATACACACACACATTTTCTTTTAGATGAGGCTTGATACTTAGTATTATTGCTCCTGATTATGACAAGGTTCCCGAGTTTGAGAAGGCTTCTGAGTCCGACAAGAAATACCTGAAGAAGGCCGGAGAGCACATTGGCTGAAATGTTGTACAGATAACAATAAAGATGAGGATAATACTCTGAATAATCCAAATAATACTAAAGAAATGTTTATTGTGTAAAATAGATGGTCTTTTTATTATTATTCTTTGGACTTACTGAAGTACTTCCATATATAAATGTGTATATATATATATATATATATATATATATGTATATGTATGTATGTATATGTATATATATATGTATGTATATATATATATATATATATATATATATATATATATATATATATATACACACATGCCTGCACACACACAGCTTCAAAAAGACAATATGCAAACTCATAGAACTTTTATATATAAAAATAATTCTAATAAAATAATAATGACAGTTATAAAAACATAGCAAGTAATTTACCTGACTATAAATAAAGTAATGTGAGTTTTTATGTCTAAAAAACAAAATGGAGTCAGGATTATTTCTTTTTGCTAATTTTCTTTTTTTTCTTTGCTGAATTATCATCTTCTTTCATGTTGTTGCAAAGAGACAAATAAACTGCTTGGCTGTATTGCCCCACAAATTATTTTCTCACTTTTGCTTAATGTCTTTTGGAACTTTTTTTTTTCCCCAACATTTTTTGTTATTTTTTTCCCTCTCTGCTTTAACTGAATTCAGTTTTGAAAGAAAAGAATAGACATTCGTTTTTTTTTGTATACACATACATACACTAGGATGTTTCTACTTAAAGATAAAGTTTCATTCATGTATAAAGATGATAACATACATGCCTGGATTTTTAGGTTTTTCTTCCTCTACATAGAAAGACATTTGCGTATTTGTATGATCACTTCTATTCAATTTCTTTTTTTTAATACACTTTTATCTAATGACAGTTTTCTCTTCTAGTGTGTCCATTTAGTATGAGAAACATGCTTGTTTGGACACACAGTCTTTCAATCTCTCTTATTGGACACACACATCATGAAGAAAATGTTAGTATAGAGTTATACACACAGATGTTTATACACACACACACATTTTCAGTCCCTTGTGTATAAATACTTCTCCACACATACACACCTCAGTCCCTTATGTATAAATACTTCTCCACACATACACACCTCAGTCCCTTGTGTCTCCACACATACACACCTCAGTCCTTGTGTATAAATACTTCTCCACACATACACACCCAGTCCCTTGTGTATAAATACTTCTCCACACATAACACCTCAGTCCCTTGTGTATAATACTTCTCCACACATACACACCTCAGTCCCTTGTGTATAAATACTTCTCCACACATACACACCTCAGTCCCTTGTGTATAAATACTTCTCCACACATACACACCTCAGTCCCTTGTGTATAAATACTTCTCCCACATACACACCTCAGTCCCTTGTGTATAAATACTTCTCCACACATACACACCTCAGTCCCTTGTGTATAAATACTTCTCCACACATACACACCTCAGTCCCTTGTGTATAAATACTTCTCCACACATACACACCTCAGTCCCTTGTGTATAAATACTTCTCCACACATACACACCTCAGTCCCTTGTGTATAAATACTTCTCCACACATACACACCTCAGTCCCTTGTGTATAAATACTTCTCCACACATACACACCTCAGTCCCTTGTGTATAAATACTTCTCCACACATACACACCTCAGTCCCTTGTGTATAAATACTTCTCCACACATACACACCTCAGTCCCTTGTGTATAAATACTTCTCCACACATACACACCTCAGTCCCTTGTGTATAAATACTTCTCCACACATACACACCTCAGTCCTTGTGTATAAATACTTCTCCACACATACACACCTCAGTCCCTTGTGTATAAATACTTCTCCACACATACACACCCTCAGTCCTTGTGTATAAATACTTCTCCACACATACACACCTCAGTCCCTTGTGTATAAATACTTCTCCACACATACACACCTCAGTCCCTTGTGTATAAATACTTCTCCACACATACACACCTCAGTCCCTTGTGTATAAATACTTCTCCACACATACACACCTCAGTCCCTTGTGTATAAATACTTCTCCACACATACACACCTCAGTCCCTTGTGTATAAATACTTCTCCACACATACACACCTCAGTCCTTGTGTATAAATACTTCTCCACATATACACACCTCAGTCCCTTGTGTATAAATACTTCTCCACACATACACACCTCAGTCCTTGTGTATAAATATTCTCCACACATACACACCTCAGTCCTTCTCCCTTGTGTATAAATACTTCTCCACACATACACACCTCAGTCCCTTGTGTATAAAATACTTCTCCACACATACACACCTCAGTCCCTTGTGTATAAATACTTCTCCACACA